>JAEIGD010000088.1:0-294756 GCA_018903425.1 Zaprionus nigranus
TGATTTTAAGCAAGATACAGAATTATGTTGTTGTTAGATACAATGTAATATAGTTTATTATAGTCCGAACTAATACCCTGAAAGGCTCATGCAGGGAATATTCGAGCTACAATAGGAACGATTTAGAGGAAGTGGGTGATCCTACCAGGGACAGAGAAGTGTAGTCGACTAAGCAAGTCGTTACTATCTATGTCCCCTTGTATAAGGTTATTAATAAATATAACACCAAGCATGGTTATACGATTGGCTGAAGGTAGATTTAGTAACAAGAGTCTACTAGGATAGGAAGGAAGTCTCGAATTTACATCCCAGTTAAGGCCTCGCAAGGCAATATTAAGAAAGTTTTCTGTACGGATTCTATGCGATCCTTGTGAACTTGTGTACTGAGGACTCGACACATGATCCGTAATCTCAGAATTGGGCGAATAAGCGAGGTGAAAAGAGTCTTAGTTAGGTAAGGATCGTCAAACTCTTAGACCATACCTTGTAAAGACGAGCACACCCATAGCTTTTATTAACCATTGATGATATATGTATGTTCGCAAAACTTAGTTTGCGGTCCAAACGGACCCCAGATCATCAACCAGGAAATTCTTTCCAGATACAACCACAGAGAGAGTAAGATACGTACTTAGGACAGGCTCGGAGAATGTCATCAGCTTGCATTTGGATCTGTTCAGATTAAGACGATTTGCACGACACCAAGAGTGAAAAAAGTCTAAGTCGGATTGAAGGCGAGAAATGACAGGGAGTCGTCTTTAAATTGAAAACATAGCTTGACATCATCAACCAACATGAGAGTACGGGAGTTAAGACGACGGTTGCTGTTGCTTTTTGTTAGAACCGCGGGGTCACAACCAACAGGTCTTTGCGCTAAACTCCAGTGACTTGTCTGGGTGGGGATGTCCGCGGTGAATATAGAGTAAAGAGTGGAGTACCTAACTCCAGCTTCAATATCTTTGACGCAAGATATGCATCCATCAGTCGTCAAACGGAAAATACGTCCCAAGAAAGAGCTCATTACAACCTGGCATAGCTCCAGGTGTTAGTATTTGTTTTGCTTATGATGTCACACTCTATCAAAAGCTTGTTGAATGTCCAAGAAGGCTACCACATACACATTTCTTTCCAGCTTCTAGCGCAAAATAATAGAGTCATATTATACCTCCAGTGAATATGTCGAGTTTGTTCCATTCCCGCGCGCAACCGTTGCTTTTCATCCTTTATCAAAAGAAAACCAGTAAGAAAAGCAACAGTCGCGCAGCACGCGGCAGTGGGATGCCCTTCGACCTATGCAGGTATGTTCCCATGTATGTACATATGAACATGCTTTAAAATTAATCTCGACAGATGGCGCTCAAGTTCTGCGCTTGTGGCAACCCTGTTAGCCACCCATTAGTTAAGCAACACTATAATGTTAAGTTATCCATATCTTTCGCAGCAAAAATTGAATTGAGTACTTTTCTTCTTACGCGCTCAATGAAAGCTCGCGTCCAATTAAAACGTTTGAAAACAACGAATAATAAAGCTTATTATCTTTGAACAACTAATGGCGTATTCAATCCGCCATATTGGTGACCCCGACGTGATTAAAAACTTCTTGTGAATATAAAAACTAACATGTTGGTAAATTCTTGCATCAGCTCTAGAGATTTCATGAGACTCCTGTGGTGAAATAACGCACGCACGTTCATATATACGACGCATTTTATGAACATGCATTAACGGGCCGCAAACTTATATCAACTAATAGAATCTAACGCAACAACCACGATACAATCTTCGCTCATTGACCGGGGAGGAAACTTAATTTTGAAAGAAACGACATGACTGAACCATTGAATGATACCGAAGAGCAACTTCGCACAATGCAAAGAGAATGGACGCATTACGTGTGGCACTCCAAGACAAAAAGACAACAAGCCACCACTGCACCGGTTGTTGCACCAGTTTATCGTCTACAAATTAATGTGCCAAAAATTCAATTCGGAGCAATCCATAACTCTGGTTTGCACAAGTTGAGCGCGCATTTCGCCTCAACAGCATCATCAACGACGTGGACAAGTTCGATCTCATTACTGTACAGTTGGAGGAAGATATTGCATTGAGTGTAGCTGATTTGGTCCAAAAATCCACCAGATGTTGACAAATACCCCGTTCTCAAAGCTAGGCTACTACCAAGTTCGCCGAGTCGGCTGAGTCTATGTTGCGCCGTTTGTTGCACGGAGGAGCAACTGGCAAAAACCGTCACATATTCTGGTCATGCGTCGTCTGGCACCTGGCGAGCAATATGAAAGTATCATCCGCCGCTTTTCCTTGCAGTAATGCCATCTGAAGCGTTCACACCGTCTGGTGTGGCCGGGAAGCAGATCTTGACAGACTTCTGAAGCCACCGCTCGACCGGATGCTCGAGGCTAATGGAACTAGTGATACTTGTGCCGCTGCTTGCCACACCCGATGCTGTCAACGCAATTTCCACCAAGATTTTGCATGAGACGTTGCCGAAAGCTTACGTTCACTTTCTGGAGAGTTGAAAACTACAAAGAGAGATGAAATATCTAAAACAGCAAAATCTATTACAGGGACAATCACACGATTTATCCAACGGAGGAAAACGACCAAGCATCGACGATGTGTTGTTACCAATAAAAAATTGGTGACAAGGCCCGCAAAAGTGCCGACCTGGCTGCACTTACAAAGCAAATTTAACGCAGCTGTCGCCTCGATCAGCTGCACGGCGACAGCAAATACCTGTCAGCAATATTACAGCACCCCCTGAGAGTCGCCTACACGTCTATGATAAGATATCAAGGACACGATTTCTGGTGGATTCTGGTTCGGTGATTTCTGTTGTACCGCGTTCTGCGTTTAAGCAAAATTCACAAAAAAGCGATCTTATATTGTATGCAGCTAATCAAACACCTATCTTCACGTATGGCAAACAGCTCATTCAATTAAACTTGGGACTTCGTCGGGAGTTTAGTTGGACTTTCATCATTGCTGATACTCACACACCGATCATCGGCGCTGATTTCCTTTCAAAATTTCAATTGCTGATCGATCTCAACAACAAGCAACTCATCGACTCAACGACAGGTCTAACCACTAGCACCTTAATGATGGAAGTAACACAGTCATTTCTACTGTCGACAACGCTGTTGACTTTCGTGGCCTGCTACAGGAATTTATTGCGGTGACACGTACATCAGACCTCACTGTTAATAACAACACCGATGTATGCCATATCATAGAGACCACCGGCATCCCTGTTGCTGATCGCCCTCGTCATCTTGCTGGTGATAAATTGTTAGCTGCAAAATCGGAGATCAATTTATTGATCGAGCAAGGCATCTGTCGACCGTCTAAGAGTTCCTGGTCCAGTCCATTACATCTCGTGACAAAAAGGATGGCAGCTGGCGCGCTTGTGGCGATTATAGGAAGTTAAACGCTGTAACAGTACCGGATCGCTATCCACGGAAAAACTATTTTCTCAACCCTCGACCTGGTACGTGCTTATTACCAAGTACCAATGGCTGAGAGCGACATCAAAAAGACTGCAGTTTGCACCCCTTTTGGACTAGTAGAGTTCTTGAAAATGCCGTTTGGACTTAAAAACGCTACACAAACGTTTCAACGCTTTATGGATAACATTTTTTCGAGGCTTGGGTTTTGTGTATTGTTACATTGACGATATTCTTATTGCGTCAACAACAGCGGATGAACATGAACAACATCTTCGTAAAGTCTTCAACATTTTGCAACACAACGGTCTCTGTATCAACGTTAGTAAATGTCAACTTGCTAAACAAGAGGTTCGATTCTTGAGTTATATCGTCAGCAAAAGTGGAATCAAACCCCCAACTGATCGCATTGACGCTATCTTGAGCTATACCAGACCAAATACAATTTGCGGACTTGGCCGATTTCTTGGAATTATCAATTACTACAGACGTTGCCTACCTCAAGCATCTCACACCCAGGCACCACTAACGGAGCTGACAAAGACATTAAAAAGAATGACAAGCGCATCATTCAATGGACACCAGAGCTTATACAAGTCTTCGAGGCATGCAAACGGAATGTAGCAGACGCTACAATGTTATCTTATCCAATGCCAAACACCAATTGGGCCCTAGTCTGTGACGCTTCAGATACAGCCATTGGTGCTTCACTCGAGCAGCAGGTTGCTGATGTCTGGCAACCTCTTGGGTTTTTTTTCGAAAAAAGCTAACTCAAACAGAGCGTGGCTATAGCACTTACGATCGCGAGTTGTTGGCCATTTACGAAGCAGTAAGATACTTTAAACATCTGTTAGAAGGACGTGTTTTTGTTATCAAAACGGATCATAAGCCATTAATCTTCGCCTTTAATCAACGTCCTGAAAAGGCAACGGCAAGACAGTTCAGGCACCTTGACTATATATCACAGTTTTCAACCACGATTCTGCATGTCAAAGGCGAGGAGAATACAGTTGCGGGATGCACTGTCACGACTGTGCGAGATTAAGATGCCAACTGTAATTAGTACTGTCAATATTGAAGAAGCACAGGCTTCTGATTCCGAGCTCGGTGAATTGCTGAAGGGGTACTTCCTCGTTGGATTTAAAATCGATTCGTGGCGACGACAACACTCTTATTTACTGCGACGTGTCAACGGGAATAATACGCCCCTACATACCACAGAGTCTGCGTCATCGAGTTTTTGGATCTGTGCATGGTTTATCTCATCCCAGTGGCAGGGCAACTCTGAAGCAATTACGCCAGAGCTACATTTGGCCAAGCATGAACAAAGATGTCCTTCTCTGGTGTCGCAACTGCCTTCCATGTCAACGGGCTAAGATTCATAAACACAACCTCACTTCAGCCCAGCAAAATCGAAGTTCCCGACAACAGATTCGAACACGTTACATGGACATCGTAGTAATGCCTCTTCAACAAGGATATCGCTATTGTCTTACGATTATTGACCGGTTCTCACGTTGGCCTGAAGCGGTGCCATTAAAAGACATGACAGCGGAGACAGTTGCCACAGCATTCTTGACACATTGGTTAGCTCGTTATGGTACGCCTAAGACGTTAACTACAGACCAAGGCAGTCAGTTTGAATCAGCTTTATTTAAGCAGCTGTCAAGATGGTCGGTGGTAAGCATATCTATACTACCCCTTATCATCCCCAATCGAATGGTTTTGTGGAAAGATGGCACAGATCATTTAAAGCTGCACTCATGTGTCACCCAGAATTTCCTTGGTCTGAAATGCTTCCAACTGTTCTGCTGGGATTACGGACATGCTATAAGGAGGGATCTTAAATCGTCAGCAGCGGAAATGCTATATGGCACAGTGTTGCGAGTTCCAAATGAATTCTTCGACGACATAAATGCCGTATCTGATCCTGAGATGTTCTTAACAAAGTTTCGAAGTCACATGAGAGTAGTTCGGCCAACAGCAACATCGCATCATATAAAAGATACATTTTTATACAAAAGGAATGTATGACTGCAAACATGTTTTCGTCAGAGTCGATCCAGTTAAACAGCCACTAGAATCGCCGTATACTGGTCCATACGAAATCATTCGACGTGAGTCTGATCGGGTTTTCATCATAAGAAAAGACGATAAAAAGAGACAGCAATTTCTGTCGATAGATTAAAACCAGCATTCTTCTTAAAAGATGATTCTGCACAGAAAGACGAAACTCCTAAAACAATTCGCACGTATGGAAAAACAAACCAAAGATCGTGAAAGCATCACTGAAGGGGGGAGTACTGTGGCAACCCCCTGTTAGCCACCTATTAGTTAAGCAACACTATATGTTAAGTTATCCATATCTTTCGCAGCAAAAATTGAATTGAGTACTTTTTCTTATTACGCGCTAATGAAAGCTCGCGTCCAATTAAAACGTTTGAAAATAAAGAATAATAAAGCTTATTATCTTTGAACAACTAATGGCGTATTCAATCCGCCATACGCTAGCCCGCCTCCCTTGTTAGCTGACAGAAGCACTTGGTTTTATGTTCATACTTTCTTAAATAACTTCTGTGTTTATTGTCCAATCGGATTGTAATTTGGAGACTACGTAGATATTTCATTCAGCTTAGTGTACGTTAAAAGTCAGAAAGTTGTATCTTTTATACAGCGCTTACAAATTGAGTTCAAAAAATTAATTTATTGATTTGCGGGGGCGGTGGGCGTGGCACTTAACATTTGAAATAAACTTGATCTGCGCCGAGTACATAGGAACCTTCATTCCAAATTTGGTGTCTCTAGCAATTATAATAGCTGAGATCTGTGTGTTCATCTGGTCAGACGGACATCCGGACAGACAGACAGACATGGCTCAATCGACTCGGCTAGTGATCCTGAGCAAGAATATATATACTTTGGGGTCTGCCACGCCTCCTTCTGCCTGTTACATACATTTGCACAAAGTTAGTATACCCTTTTTTGACCATTTTCAATGGTCGAAGGGTATAAATGTTGTTAAAACCTGGTGAAAAGGTGAACACGGATCACTACCGACAACAAATGATCAATTTAAATCACTGCGTTGAGTCGTTGCGGTCGGAATGGGCCCGAAGACTTGGCAAAGTTATCTTGCAACATGACAACGCGCCGTCTCATACCGCTAAACTGGTGAAAGACACATTAAAAACACTTAATTGGGAAATATTATCGCACCCGCTGTACTTTCTAGATTTCGGCCCCTCCGACTATCACCTTTTCGCATCGATGGGACACTCCCTTGCAGAGCAAGTGCTTCGCTAATTTTGAAGAAGTCGAAAAATGGCCCGTCGAATGGTTTACCTCAAAAGAGAAAGAGTTTTTTTTGGAATGGTATCCATAATTGCCTGAGATGGGCGAAATGTGTAGAACCCAATGATCAATACTTTGAATAAAAAAATTTTGAGATTTCTCTGAAAATGAAGTGTTTTCTTTATCGAAAAAAACGATAATTTTCAACTAACACCCTGGTACTACCCTATAGAGTTGCTCAAGTGTACCATGTTAGTCCGGAATCAAATTCGAAATTTGGTATCACCCGCATGCAAACGCAACGTTGCGCAGTCTGTTGAGAATCAACCTTTCCATAGGCAGCTTGGCCTATACGAGTCTACCTCTGTTGGGTTTTCCAGACTTTTGATAAATAATCCTGAAGTAAAAAACGCTGTTAAAAATAAATACCAGAAATCGCAGAGCTTGATCCGGTAAGATTCGTATTGTTCTGTTGTCGAGAAGGTCATATCCCAGTGCTTTTTTTTGGCTTTAACAAGGAAACAAGTTGTTTCAGTTCATCGAGAGTGAGTAAATCCTCGAGTAGTGGCATATGAAATCGCGTTTCAAGAGACTCCGCGACCAGACGGCAGTGATTCACATCGGCAAATGCGAGCGGAGTGAACCTTTGCTCCAAGTTGCTAGCAAACACTTCTGCTTTGTCAAGTGATGTGCGACACCAGCCTCCAGGCGGGCACCTTATAGCCTGAGAAGCCTGAAACTTCAACTTTTTTTGTGATTCGACATTTGTAGAAGGCATCAGTCCCCAAGTTCTTTAACAGTTTGTTTATCTGGTGCTGTTTTCTGTGGATCAGCACTTATGGAGCCGGTAAGGTAACCTTCTTTAAATGTGCTGGATTCGGACATCTCCTGTTCTTGCAAATTCTTTTCTGACTTTTCGTTTAAGGCGATGGAGGTCAACTATTACAGAAGGTAGGGGCGGCTGTTTGAAAGATTGGAGAAGAAGAATGTTGGCTCCCTTGTTGCCAAAATTTGGTAGTGGCCGTTCGCAAGTACTTCCTGTATGAGTTTGCCTCTAGTGCAGGCTCTTGAGTTGCCCAGTAATCTCCATCTGCTATAAATTTGTCACAAGAGTTTCAATAACAGCTTTTATCAAACGCTCATTGATGGGAGATACACCGATGCTAATGTAACCGTTCCCTCTGAAGTCTGCTACTGCACACTCGCTATCTGCCAGTCGTTGGTTGAGATTCATGGCGGAGCGCACTGTGACAGAGGCACCACCTCTGCTGTTTCCACTGGGGTGGACGGCGTGGTCGGTGGTGTAACCAGGTAAAAATGTGCGCTGTCCGCAGCATTATGGTTCAGTGGCAAAAAATGATATCAAAACCAGTAAAAAAACAGAGGCAACGCGACAGTGGGATACCCTCGACTAGCTGATTATCAACACCCCTTTTTTTATGGGGGGCGTTTTCGGCGGGGCCGGGTCGGTTGTCATACTTTCTTAAATAACTTTTGTGTTTATTGTCCGATCGGACTGAAATTTGGAGACTACGTAGATATTTAATTAAGCTTAGTATATGTTAAGTCAGAAAGTTCTATCTTTTAAACAGCGCTTACAAATTGAGTTCAAAAATTAAATTATTGATTTGTGGGGGCGGTAGGCGTGGCACCTAACATTTGAAATAAACTTGATCTGCTTGATCCACACAGGAGTCTTTCCTGCCAAATTTGGTAACTCTGGCTTTTATAATAGCTGAGATCTGTGCGTTCATACAGACGGACAGACGGACAGACGGACAGACGGACAGACAGACAGACATGGCTCAATCGACTCGGCTAGTGATCCTGAGGCAGAAATCTATATACTTTGTGGGGTCTGCCACGCCTCCTTCTGCCTGTTACATACATTTGCATTTTGCACAAAGTTAGTATACCCTTTTGACGGTTTTCAATGGTCGAAGGGTATAATGATATCAAAATATTGATATCATTTTTTGCCACTGAAACACACGTGCTGCAAGGACAGCGCACATTTTTACCTGGTTACACCACCGACCACGCCGTCCACCTTGCTGAGGAGAAGCCGAAGCTCCTCAGAGTTCCTAGCCACGTGTATCTCAGAATTTTTTTTTGGTTGAGTCATTTTGTCGTCCGTGATATGAGAAACTAAACTAGTTCACTAAAAAGCCTTTAGATTCAACAGTCTGTTTTATTAGTTTAAACAAAATGTTCATTCTCGAGCTTATATCCCGAATGGCGCTTCAGCGCCTGAAATTTTATTCCTAAGTTTAGTGGTGAGTTTAGTTCTCTCTACTGTTGGTGAGCTTGGTTTAAGCTTCTTTAATTTTTCATTTCATTGGGTTTGTTTTTAATACGAAAGTCACCAATCGCGACCGGTGTCCAGTTTGTCGATCAACAGTGCAGTCTTCCTTATTGAACCTAACGGTAATTACAGACTTAAGCCAGTGAACGCAAAGTATGCCGGAAGCTACAATGCCGCGTACCCGCAATCAAAGGCTTGACGAAGCAAGCGCCGAAAGCGCAAACCTGGCTTAAGAAGCCAATGTTCGAGCTGATGCTCCATCTAGTGAGTCACAGCAGACGATAGTCGATGCCATTAATGCTTTGCTGCTAGAAAAACTGAGATGATATCAGCACTTCAGCAAAGCATTCAAGGCATGATAACAGCATTTTCTACCAATCTTCGGGTTGCACCCACTTGCTCATAAAATGTAAAGAAGAAAGAAAGTGCACGCAGCACAAGCTCATTAAGTTAAATAAAAATAATATATTATAAATAAACAAATCCAGTTTATTATCAACATGGTAGCAGAGCAAGGTTAATCAAATAAATCCAAGGTTAATGAAATAAATCCAAAGTCAATACTAAATCCAAGTTTGACAAAAAATTGTGAAAATAAAAACGTGAAAAATAAAGCGCAATAAGGAAAAAAGTTTGAAAGACATAGAAAACAATATTGAAATTGCGAAATATTAAAAAAATACTAATACGATAACAAAACTTTTGATAAATATTAAATTAATAAGTGAAAAACATTAAAAACATAAACTAAAGGTTCGATGGCAACAGATTAAAATTTAACAAAAAAGTTCACGTGCACGCTTTGATAAATTACATGGAAATAGAAAAGTGTGACCCATCAATATGAAAATGAGCAAAAATGTATGAAGTTGAAAGAGACATAAAAGTAGAGTACAAACATATTAAAAGTGAAACGGAAAAAATGAGTGCACACGCGAAAATTCGAAGACATTGCTATGCCCATATTCGATGGAGTAAATTTTGCAAGTTGGAAATTCAGACTAATGACAATACTAGAATACAAAGAGTGCAAAGAACCAGCAGTGCGAATTAGAACAACGGAAGACAGTGAAACAACATGGAAGAAAACAGATTTAAAAGCAAAAACAATTTTAATAAGTACAATATCAGATAAACAGTTGGAAAATGTGAGTGAGTGCGAAACGACATTAGAAATTATGAACAAATTAAACGAAATGTATTTGACAAAGTCAACAGCCCTGCAAATATTGTGTAGAGGGAAAATAGAAGAAATAAAACTAAAAGACTATGAACAGTGGAAGAATTCTTTATTGAATTCGAGAAAGCAGTGAATAAATTTAAAAACGCTGGAGGTACCATGGACGAAAATGAAAAAATGCGGTTTTTGTTAAAAGCGTTACCAACAAGCTACAGTTATATTGGAGACTTCTTGGATGTGATTCCAGAAACACAACGCACAGTGGAATATGTAAAATCAAAAGTAAAAGAAAAAAGCTTGAACAGAGGTCCAGTGGAGAGGCGAAATAACGTAAGCACATTTAACACCAAAACTAAAAAAGACTGCTATTTGTGTGGCAAAACAGGACATATTCAAAAGGACTGCTGGCATGCTGAGCAAAATGCGAGAGGCGATAACAGACAACAACAAGACAACAGGCGATATCAGAACACGAATCAAAAGAGGCGGTCGAGGCAGAGGTGAACATCATGGAAATGGTCGCGGACGTAGAACTGGACGTGGAGATCACTCAGGAGACGGGAACCAAGGTAGACAGCAAGAAAAACAGCGACGGCGTACAGTCATGGACAACAAGAATGATAAAAGGCGAAAAAATAATAAAATGTAATAACAGCGAAAGTAGCAACGAATCCGAAATAAGTTGGTTATTAGATAGTGGATGCACTGATCACATTATAAACGATAGTAGATTATTTAAAAACTGTGTAAATTTAAAAATCCGATTGTTGTTAAAGTAGCCGATGGAAAACAATTGCAAGCGACTAAGATTGGAAATGTAGAAACATATTTTAGAACATACAAAAATGAAAACTTGATCGATATAAAAAATGTATACTATGTAAAAGGCATAAAACAAAATTTGTTAAGCATATCAAGAATAACTGAAAATAAATGTACAGTCGTAGCCAGAAATAATGATACAAAAAATCTATAATGAAAAAGAGAATTGTTGTCAGTTGCAAACAAAATTGATAGTTTATATAATATAAAAAGTTTCATGCCAAACAATAAAACAAATGAAATATATACAAATGTAACTAAATTAACTGAAAAGGAAAATGGCACAGGGCACTAGGCCACGTAAATTTTCAATATTTGAATAGACTCATAAAGAATAAAATGTTAGATGGTCTACCTGATAAAATCGAGAATACAGAAATGAAATGTGCGAATTGTATACAAAGTAAAATGTCAAACGAACCATTCGAGAATAACAGAAAGAAAACTAAAGAAACATTAGAGTTGATACATACAGACTTAAACGGACACACAGCACAACAGGTTATTGTGGGGAAAAATTTTTTTGACATTTGTTGACGACTTTAGTAAATGCGCGAGAATATATTGTATGTAAAAATATATCTGAAACGGCGAGCTGCTTAATAGAATATGTTAATTATGTTGAAAATCAGTTCAGTAAAAAAGTAAAACAAATTCAATGCGATAACGGTAAAGAATATTTGAATAGAGAAATATTAAACTATGTAAAATGTAAGGGAATTCAGTTAACTACATGTCCACCGTATGTACATGAATTAAACGGCGTAGCAGAAAGATATAATAGATCGGCAATGGACATTGGTAGGTGCTTAATGAGAGAGGCAAACATGCATAGCGATATTGGCCAGAAGTTATGAATACAGTAGCATATTTAAAAAATCGAACAATCGCAAACACTGAATTAAATAAAAGCCCATACGAAATATTTTTTGGTATAAAACCGAACGTTGAAAATTTAAAAATATACGGAAGTAGAGTTTTCGTTAGAGTTCCAGAAGAACGTAGACAGAGCAAATGGGATAACAAATCGGAATTAGGAGTTTTAGTTGGATATAACACAAACGGATATAGGGTTTTAGTAAACAATAGAGTAATAAACGCAAGACATGTTCAAATTGTGGAAGAAAAAACAAAACTAATTTGCCTAGAGAAAAACGAACAGAATGATAATGAAAGTGAAATAAATGAAAATGAAGTAGATGATGAAGACAACGCTAAGACAGACGCGAACCAAATAACATCGACGAAGTTAATTCCCAAAGACAAAGATGAAAGCGAGAGTGAGGAGGACAAAGAACAATTAACAGTACAGATAACATCAAATAGAAAGAAAAAACCAGTAAATCTATACGGTAATCCAGTAACACATTTTATTTATATTAATTATATAAATGCAACTGTACCGAACACTTTCGAAGAAGCGATGAAAAGCAACGAAAATCAAGAATGGCTCAGAGCAATGAACACAGAAATGCAATGCTTAAATAAAAATAATACGTGGCAAATTGTAGAAAAGCCGAACAACAAAAAGATTATAGATGTTAAATGGGTGTACAAAAAAGAAAAGTGATGGGACATACAAAGCCAGACTAGTAGTAAGAGGTTTCCAACAAAGAGAACGACTAGAAAATGTATATTCACCAGTCGGAACCAGTAAGAAAGCAAACAGTCGCGCAACACGCGACAGTGGGATACCCTTCGACCTAGTATGTTGCCGTGTAGTTTAATTTCTTAAATTCATACACATATGCATATGCACATGCTTTGAAATTAATCCCGACAGATGGGCGCTCGGACGCGCTCGCCCGCCTCCCTTGTTAGCTGACGCACTTGGTTTTATGCTCATACTTTCTTAAATAACTTTTGTGTTTATTGTCCGATCGGACTGAAATTTGGAGACTACGTAGATATTTCATTAAGCTTAGTATATGTTAAGTCAGAAAGTTCTATCTTTTAAACAGCGCTTAAAAATTGAGTTCAAAATTAAATTATTGATTTGTGGGGCGGTGGGCGTGGCACCTAACATTTGAAATAAAATTGATCTGCTTGATCCACACAGGAGTCTTCCTGCCAAATTTGGTAACTCTAGCTTTTATAATAGCTGAGATCTGTGCGTTCATACAGACGGACAGACGGACAGAGACAGACAGACAGACATGGCTCAATCGACTCGGCTTGTGATCCTGAGCAAGAATATATATACTTTATGGGGTCTCCGACGCCTCCTTCTGCCTGTTACATACATTTTGCACAAAGTTAGTATACCCTTTTGACCATTTTCAATGGTCGAAGGGTATAAAAATGCAAACATTAAAGATATTACTTTCATATTGTTGTAAAAATGGACTGTTTATAAATCAGATGGATGTCGAAACAGCCTTTCTAAATGGCTATGTAAAATCAGAAGTTTATGTAAATGAACCAAAAGGTTACGAATCAGGCGAAAACAAAGTTTATAAATTAATTAAGGCATTATACGGATTGAGAGAGAGCCCTAGAGCATGGTACGAATGTTTGCATAAATATCTCGAAAAATTAAATTTTATAAGAAGCAACTACGATTATTGTTTATATGTAAATAGAAAAGATAAAGATGAAATATATATTTTAGTATTTGTAGATGACATATTGATATGCAGTAAGAACAAAACAAAATAAGCGAAATTAAAGACAGTTTAATGAATAAATTTACAATGAAAGATTTAGGAAAAATCGGCAGCTATATTTGTATAGATATTAATTATAGTACTGAGAGTAAGAAAATGACTTTTAAATCAAAAAGATATATTGAATCACTAGCAATTAAGTATAATCTCGAAAATGCTAAGCTATATGAAACTCCAATGGAAACAAACTTAAAACTAGATCAATCAACTGAATGTGATGAGAAAATTAAATACAGAAACTTAATAGGTGAATTATTATATATTAGCGCAGGTACAAGACCAGATATATAATATTCCGTAAAAATACTTAAGCAGATATCAAAGTTGTTATAATTCAACACACTATAAATACGCGATAAGAGTATTAAAATATTTATATAAAACAAGAGATCTGAATTTAACGTTTGAATATAATGGAAATAATGAAATACTAGATTGTATGGTAGACTCAGATTATGCAGGAGATAATATTGATAGAAAATCCACAACGGGATTTATAATAAGAATGTATGGAAATATAATTTATTGAAAACACACAAACAACACGCTGTAACAAAATGTTCAACGTTTGCAGAGTATATTGCTATGTCAGAAGCAGTCACCGAAATATTATTTGTAAAAACATGTTATATGAGATGTTTAATATTAATAATGAAAAGCGATAAATATATATGAAGATAATTCAGGCGCAGTAGCGATAGCTAAATTTGGTAACTTTACAAAAATTCGAAGCACATTGAAGTGCAGTATCATTATGTTAATGAAAATTACGAAAAGGGTATTATAGACATTGTAAAGATAGAATCGAGATTTAATATAGCAGACATGTTAACCAAAGCGTTAGACAAACAAAAATTTATAAGGAATAGAGATGCTGTTAAGTTAAAGTAATGAATGATAAAATCAAGGCAACAAATTTAAGAGGCGTGTTGGAATAAATGTGTATGTCTTGATATGTAATGTTAATTAGCATAAGAGTAAATCAGCTGTTCTGTAAATGCATTATATAGTGTTGATTAACATAATGAAGTCAATTGTCCACTTGCTCATAAAATGTAAAGAAGAAAGGAAGTGCACGCAGCACAAGCTCATTAAGTTAAATAAAATAATATATTATAAATAAACAATCCAGTTTATTATCAACAATTCGCCTTGATAGAGTCAGCCAAATTATGGGGAATTGGAAGCTTAAATTCTCAGGCCGATCTGGTATGGGTGTGGAGGATTTTCTATATCGTGTAGAAGCCTTAACACACCAGTCCTTGGAGTAGCTTTGCCATCCTAACCAGCAACATAAGTACTTTGTTGGAAGGCAGTGCAAGCGACTGGTATTGGCAGCACAAAAGTGTGCATACCGTCACGTGGAACGGCCTTTGTGATGCTATGCGTACGCAGTTCAGAGAAGAACGAACCGACGTGAGCATTCGCGCTTAAATTCATCGAAGGAAGCAAAGAGAAGGCGAATCCTTTGACTAATTTTATGAAAGCGTTGTGTTGTTATCGGATAATTACATCCTTACCCGTACCCTATTAATAATTTTAACACTCTTTTTTGTCCTACTATTAACAAAACTTCTTTACTTAGTGATCTGAAATCTTTTTATCCTGTTTTCTCCCTGGCCCTGATGGAGTTCCAGGATGTGTTCTAAGATTTTGTGCTGACTCACTTCTTAACCCAATTTTTAAGCTGCTTGACTTGTCACTGTCTAACAGTTATTTTTCCACCTATTTGGAAAAACTCTTTTTCCATTCCTCTTCACAAAAGTGGTTCTAACCATGATGTGAAGAACTATAGGTGTATATCCAAATTGTCTGCAATACCCAAGATTTTTGAAAATCTTACGGCTCAATTAACCTTTATGTGTAAATCGATAATTTCGCCCCATCAACATGGGTTTGTAAAGGCAAGATCTACAGCTTCTAATCTTCTAGAATTTTCTTCCCGCATTACTTTAGGATTTCGGAAAAAATGCAAACTGATGTCGTCTATACTGACTTCAGTAAAGCATTTGATTCCGTAAATCATAATCTCTTGATTCATAAGTTAAATTTAATCGGTTTTCCACAAAAGCTTATTTTGTGGATATCCGATTATTTAGCTAACAGGTCTCAACGAGTTCTTTTTAAATACTGTCTATCAAAGCCAATCTTAGTAACTTCTGGTGTTCCTCAGGGCAGCCATCTTCCTTCAATACTTCTTCACTTTAATATCCTTATGTATGCTGATGACGTGAAACTCTGTTTGACGTATAGTGATCCTACACTCAACTTCCTCCAAACAGATCTTGATTTGCTCTTTGCTTGGTGCAGGCATAATCTGCTGCATCTTAACTGTTTGAAGTGCAAAAGTTATGTCATTTTACAGAGGTAGCTATCACGTCTTCAACTATGCATTTGATTTAAACTTCCTTTCAAGAATAACCGAGGTAAACGATCTAGGTATTCTCTTTGATCATAGATTGAAATTTGATCGTCACATTGCGCAAATTGTCAATAAGGCATTTCAGTACTTGGTTTCATAAAAAGATGGGCCAAAGAATTTAGAGATCCTTATACGACAAAATTACTTTTTACACTTCTCTTGTTCGTCCAATTCTTGAATATGGTTCTTGCGTATGGTCGCCGCAATATCATATTCACCAAGATAGAATTGAGTCTGTTCAAAAGCAATTTTTACTTTTCGCTTTGCGTAGTTTTAACTGGGTACCAGGTGTAGACTTGCCATCTTATTCTAGTAGACTGCTTCTTATTAACCTACCTTCTCTTACTAATCGTCGTATTATGTTAGGTGTTACGTTTCTTTTCAAACTAATCAAGTACGACATTGATTCTCCTATTCTGCTTAACCAAATTAATTTCTGTATTCCTTCTAGAGTAACTCGTAATTTTTTGCCACTTTCCTTGGACTTTTGTCATAATAATTATAGCTTGCATGATCCCTTTTCGAGTTCTCTGTGCCGATTACAATAGAGTGTTTAGAGTTTTCCAATTCAGAGTCCCTCCTTAATTTCGATCAAATTATCCATTCTTAACTACTTAACACTTAACAACAATTAACACTAATCCACCGATCTGATTGGGTTTTACTGGGTTTTCCCCAATCCCTTTGCAACAAATGTTGGATCGGTTTCTTTTATTATCCCCCAGTTTAAATTTTAAATTTTAAATTTTAATCTTTAAATTTAATTTTAATTTAAATAAAATTAATATTAATAATATTTTTTTCATTCCATTACTTAAATTTTATTGTTAACTCTTTACCCAGTCGACTGCCATTAGTTGACATTAAATAAATAAATAAATTAAATTAAATTAAATTACACAGGCCCACTAAAAAAAGTTTCATGATCTGGATAAGCGGCAGATGCAGTTATATGTATTTTGGGTCGCGAATCCGAATCCGAGGTCAGAATGTCTCATCACGTCTGGACTTCGACATAACCTCACAAAACTGAAAAACTTTTAAATATTCCCAAAGATATAGGATCTGACGCATGCGATATATGTTTTTGTCATTCGAGCCGAAGGGTATACGATCTGAGTTTCGACTTAACCTCAAAAACTCGAAACATTTTTGAAACCCCAAAAAATAATGGGGGTCATGATCGGGTCATGCGATATATGTTTTTATATGTTCTTTGACCTTCCAAATCCGAATCCAATGTCAAAATTACATCAGAATTTCAACCTAACCTACAAATTTTTTTGAAAAACTTTCAAAATTTTTAATTTTTTATAATTTTTCACTGCATTTGTACTAATATTTGGAATTACGTATTTAGTTTATGTTTTTTATTAGTTAAAATACAGTTTTGAAGTAATAAACATTACTCATATGAACCCATTCCGAATACTGATAAAATAATGCTCAAAAGGGGGTATATTAAAAAAAAACTTTTTTATATTAAATTTGAATACACCCTAATCCAATATTAAAAAATTTAAAAATTTTGAAAGTTTTTTAATAAAATTTTAGGTTAGATTGAAATTTATTTGTGATAGGCTGATTTTGACATTCGGTTCGGATTCGGAAGTTCTAAAACATATAGAAACATATATCGCATGACCCCATCATGACCCCCATTATTTTTAGGGGGTTTCAAAAATTTTTCGACTTTTTGAGGTTAAATCGAAAACTCAGACGTGCTACGTGAATTTTAACTTCGGATTCGGACTTAGAAGGACAAAATACATGATAAAACATATATCACATGCTCAGATCAGGATTCTAAATCTTCGGGGGATATTATAAGGTTTTTCAGATTTGTAAGGTTATGTCGCAGTCCAGACGTGATGGCGAAATTCTGACCTCGGATTCGGATTCAGCGATCCAAAATACATATAACTGCATATGCCGCTTACCCAGATCATGAAACTTTTTTATACCCTTCGACCATTGAAAATGGTCAAAAAGGGTATACTAACTTTGTGAAAATGTATGTAACAGGCAGAAGGAGGCGTGGGAGACCCCATAAAGTATATATATTCTTTTGACAGGAAGACTCCTGTGTACTATAAGCAGATCAAGTTTATTTCAAATTTTAGGGTGCCACGCCCACCGCCCCCACAAATCAATAATTTAATTTTAAACTCAATTTGTAAGCGCTGTATAAAAGATACAACTTTCTGACTTTAACATATACTAAGCTGAATGAAATATCTACGTAGTCTCCAAATTACAATCTGATCGGGCAATAAACACAGAAGTTATTGAAGAAAGTATGAACATAAAACAAAGTGCTTCAGTCAGCTAACAAGGGAGGCGGGCGAGCGCGAAGCGCGAGCGCCATCTGTCGGGATTAATTTCAAAGCATGTGCATATGTATATGTGTTGTATGAATTTAACAAATTAAACTACACGGGAACAACAGGGTGGTGACGAGGTCTTACCATCATCTCAAATAACCACCGGATGGTGCTCGATTTGAGATCCCCAGGTCCTACCAAAGAATCTTCTACATGCCCACATGGCATGAGTTGCCTTTGATAGGGTGTTGTTTAGATGGGAGTTCCAGTTCAGTCTTTTATCAAGATATTTAACATCGTTGGAGAGTCCCACGGGAGAGCCGCCAATATGCAATTGACCTATGTTAACGGAATAGCGCTTAGTGAAGGGAACGATAATCGCCTTTTGTGGATTGATGCTAAGACCTACATCTTCGCACCATCTACCAACAGTGTTCAGGGCAGATTGCATCAGCTCTGTCACAGTGTTGGCAAAGTTCCCGCTCACTACGAGAGCTAGGTCGTCAGCGTAGCCGATTGCTTGCACGCCCTGTTCAGCGAGAATATTCAGTAGTTCATCAACTACTAATGACCAGAGTAGGGGGGGATAGGACCCTCCCTGGAGACATCCTTAACCGCACTAATGAAAACAGTCGTGGAGTCCAAGGTAGAGGAGATAGTCCGATGTTTGAGCATAGCATCAATCCATCGGATTAGGGGACGGCGATATTTCTGCGCTCCAGCGCAGCAGAAATAGACCCATAGCCGGTATTGTCGAAAGCACCCTCTATATCAAGAAACGAGCACAGAGCCGTGACGTGATGGCGAAATTCTGACCTCGGATTCGGATTCAGCGATCCAAAATACATATAACTGCATATGCCGCTTACCCAGATCATGAAACTTTTTTTTATACCCTTCGACCATTGAAAATGGTCAAAAAAGGGTATACTAACTTTGTGAAAATGTATGTAACAGGCAGAAGGAGGCGTGGCAGACCCCACAAAGTATATATATTCTGGCTCAGGATCACTAGCCGAGTCGATTGAGCCATGTCTGTCTGTCTGTCCGGATGTCCGTCTGACCAGATGAACACACAGATCTCAGCTATTATAAATGCTAGAGACACCAAATTTGGAATGAAGGTTCCTATGTACTCGGCGCAGATCAAGTTTATTACAAATGTTAGGTGCCACGCCCACCGCCCCCATATATGAGTACATACATAGGAACATACATATGTACATAGGTCGAAGGGTATCCCACTGTCGCGTGTTGCGCGACTGTTGCTTTTCTTACTGGTTTTTTGTGGGCCTGTGTTATCCTCTGCACTATATTATATTGTTTTATTAGAATTTCTATATGTTTTGTTTTAGTATCCGTTGTTATTGGTACACTTTTATTCAGAGATTTATAAGACCTATTGAACTCCTATTTTGCACATTTTAAATTTTAAACTCTGTCCATTGCATTGGAATTAAACGTTATTTGTATTTTATTTCGTTTTATTTCAATTGCTCGTTCAATACAATGATTTTGATTTAATTCATATCTTAGATATCGTTTAAAGCATTTGCTGTGCTCCGATATCGTTTTTAAGGCATTTATTGCGTAATTTGTAAATTTTTATTAGCACGTTGGGTATCATTATTAGTGCCATAATAATTAATATAGTGGTTATCCAGAACAAATCATTATTTTCGACTTCTACCTTATTAATAACGTTTGCAGTGGAGTCCACTGTCTTGGTATCTAGTAAACCCATAGAGGGTATTTCCTTTTTTCCTGGCGTGCCCTGTACTCAGCTTATTGCAGTGGGCGTGGTCCATCGGTTGGATTTGCCTACAAGGCCTCTTGCAACGTCGGCAAATCCCTTTGTTCAATAGGAACAGCGTTGTTGAAGTTTAGCTCCTCTGTCATTGGTTGTTTGGTAATAATTTTATTATTTATTGTAGAATTTTGTGCTGAGTGAGCATGTGACTTATGTTGCGATTTTTTGCTATTTTTGCATTTACTTGCAAAAGTTATTTTCAGCTTAATTTTTGAGCTGTCTATTAACCGGGTGTTGGCGTATTGGTGTATAATGGGCACATTAAGGAGGCTATTCTATTTCCCCAATACACTTCACTATACTCTACTCACGCAGTCATATTGTATCCACATCCATCCAGTCAACAACAACAGTATTATAAGCAGCCTCGTGACTATGTCACGGTCGCCATGTAGATTAAATCAATTTGGTTATTGGTTTCTTCGCCAGTTCATTTCTAACTGTTTCTTTATTGCGAAAATATTCTTTGTTTAAGTCTAATACATAATGGTTTTTAAATATATAAGTGTGAGCGTATATAAGGCAATTTTATACAAAGTGCTTGCGTAGCAGTTCTCACGCTGCGCCGCTAACCGTCTCATACATAATTGAGCGGTCATATTACATTTGCACTTAATGCTTGCATATATACGCTTATACAATGTTGCTATATTCTCTATATTAAACAGGGTATATGCATTTGTGTCTCTTACTACATAGGATCTCTCGATTTGAACCATGTTCAAGTCAGACAATTCTACTTGGTTTGTTGCCATTGTGGTTTGATGGTTTAAGTTTTTGATTAAGGTTTGTTTATTCGCTGTTGGTTTAAGTATTTACTTGTTGGTTCTTAGCTTGGATGTGGGTTATGTATTTACTTATTGGTTTGTGTTTTTAATACGGTTGGTGTATTTGGTTGGTTTGTGTTAGATAGAGTTTACGTACCCACTATTGGTGTGTGTCTTTGTTTAGGTTTGTGTGTTGGATATGGTTTGCGTTCTCACTATTGGTTTGTGTCTTTGATTAGGTCTGTGTGTTGGATATGGTTTGCGTTACTTTTGGCTGTGTGTTGGATATGGTTTGCGATATATGTTTTATCATGTATTTTGTCCTTCTAAGTCCGAAGCCGAAGTCAAAATTCACGTAGCACGTCTGAGTTTCGACTTAACCTTAAAAACTCGAACAATTTTCGAAACTCCAAAAAATAATGGGAGGTCATGATCAGGTCATGCGATATATGTTTCTATATTTTTTTTGACCTTCCAAATTTGAATCCAATGTCAAAACCAGCCTATCACGTCTAAATTTCAATCTAACCTAAACATTTTTTTAAAAACTTCCAAAATTTTTAACATTTTTATACCCTTCGACCATTGAAAATGGTCAAAAAAGGGTATACTAACTTTGTGCAAATGTATGTAACAGGCAGAAGGAGGCGTCGGAGACCCCATAAAGTAAATATATTCTTGCTCAGGATCACAAGCCAAGTCGATTGAGCCATGTCTGTCTGTCTGTCCGTCTGTCCGTCTGTATGAACGCACAGATCTCAGCTATTATAAAAGCTAGAGTTACCAAATTTGGCAGGAAGACTCCTGTGTGGATCAAGCAGATCAAGTTTATTTCAACTGTTAGGTGCCACGCCCACCGCCCCCACAAATCAATAATTTAATTTTTGAACTCAATTTGTAAGCGCTGTTTAAAAGATAGAACTTTCTCACTTAACATATACTAAGCTTAATGAAATATCTACGTAGTCTCCAAAGTCAGTCCGATCGGACAATAAACACAAAAAGTTATTTAAGAAAGTATGAGCATAAAACCAAGTGCTTCTGTCAGCTAACGAGGGAGGCAGGCGAGCGCGTAGCACGAGCGCCATCTGTCGGGATTAATTTCAAAGCATGTGCATATGCATATGTATGAACTTACGAAATTAAACTACACGGGAACATACTAGGTCGAAGGGTATCCCACTGTCGCGTGTTGCGCGACTGTTGCTTTTCTTACTGGTTTAATATTGGATTAGGGTGTATTCAAATATTTATATTTATATTTAATTAGTTTATAGTCGGACTGAGGTCAGTCGACTGTTTAAAAGAAAAAAGAAAACAATTAATAGTTATAATTAATAATTATAAATTAAATGTAAAATGTAAAATCTTGACTTGAAAAGAAAGAAAAAGAAATTAATTGAATAAAATTTGACTCTGGGATAAAAAAATAAAGAGCCGATCCAACATTTGCTGCAGAGGATTGGGGGAAAACCCAGAAAAACCCAATCAGATCGGGAGAGTTAGTGTTAGTAAACAAAGCCTAATCAAAATGGCGATTAGAATGTTCTAAGCATGCAGTTAGTTAATAAGTGCTACTGCTACTAGAAAGGAGATAAGTGTTACTACTAAGGTAGGTGAGGAGATGAGTTACTAGAAAGGTAGGTGAGGATTAGTGATTTTAAGCAAGATACAGAATTATTGTTGTTGTTAGATACAATGTAATATAGTTTATTATAGTCCGAACATAATACCCTGAAAGGCTCATGCAGGGCATAATTCGAGCTACAATAGGAAAGATTTAGAGGAAGATAGTTACGGGTGATTCTACCAGGGACAGAGAAGTGTAGTCGACTAAGCAAGTCGTTACTATCTATGTCCCCTTGTATAAGGTTATTAATAAATATAACACCAAGCATAGTTCTACGATTGGCTAGGGAAGGCAGATTTAGTAACAAGAGTCTACTAGGATAGGAAGGAAGTCTTGAATTTACATCCCAGTTAAGGCCTCGCAAGGCAAATATTAACCAGTAAGAAAAGCAACAGTCGCGCAGCACGCGACAGTGGGATACCCTTCGACTTATGTTCCCGTGTAGTTTAATTTGTTAAATTCATACAACACATATACATATGCACATGCTTTGAAATTAATCCCGACAGATGGCGCTCGCGCTTCGCGCTCGCCCGCCTCCCTTGTTAGCTGACTGAAGCACTTTGTTTTATGTTCATACTTTCTTCAATAACTTCTGTGTTTATTGCCCGATCAGATTGTAATTTGGAGACTACTTAGATATTTCATTCAGCTTAGTATATGTTAAAGTCAGAAAGTTGTATCTTTTATACAGCGCTTACAAATTGAGTTTAAAAATTAAATTATTGATTTGTGGGGGCGGTGGGCGTGGCACCTAACATTTGAAATAAACTTGATCTGCTTATAGTACACAGGAGTCTTCCTGTCAAATTTGGTAACTCTAGATTTTATAATAGCTGAGATCTGTGCGTTCACACAGACAGACGGACAGACAGACAGACATGGCTCAATCGACTCGGCTTGTGATCCTGAGCAAGAATATATACTTTATGGGGTCTCCCATGCCTCCTTCTGCCTGTTACATACATTTGCACAAAGTTAGTATACCCTTTTTTGACCATTTTCAATGGTCGAAGGGTATAAAAAGTTTTTCTGTACGCATTCTATGCGATCCTTGTGAACTGTGTACTGAGGACTCCAGACACATGATCCGTACTCCAGAATTGGGCGAACAAGCGAGGTGAAAAGAGTCTTAGTTAGGTAAGGATCAAAGGTTAGGTAAGGTCAAACTCCTTAGACCATATCTTAATAAAGCCGAGCACACCCATAGCTTTATTAACCATTGATGATATATGTTCGCAAAACTTGAGTTTGCGGTCCAAACGGACCCCTAGATCATCAACCAGGGAAATTCTTTCCAGGATACAACCACAGAGAGAGTAAGATACGTACTTAGGACAGGCTCGTGAGAATGTCATCAGCTTGCATTTGGATCTGTTCAGATTAAGAAGATTTGCACGACACCAAGAGTAGAAAAAGTCTAAGTCGGATTGAAGGCGAGAATGACAGGAGTCGTCTTTAAATTGAAAACATAGCTTGACATCATCAGCATACATGAGAGTACGGGAGTTAAGTATGACCGTTGCTGTTGCTTTTTGTTAGAACCGCGGGGTCACAATCAACAGGTCTTTGCGCTAAACTCCAGTGACTGCTGTCTGGGTGGGCATGTCCGCGGTGAATATAGAGTAAAGAGTGGAGTACCCCAACTCCAGCTTCAATGTCTTTGGCGCAAGATATGCATCCATCAGTCGTCAAACGGAAAATACGTCCTAAGAAAGAGCTCATTACAACCTGGCATAGCTCAGGTGTCAGTATTTGTTTTGCTTTATGATGTCACACTCTATCAAAAGCTTGTTGAATGTCCAAGAAGGCCGCTACCACATACTCATTTCTTTCTGGGGCTTCTAGCGCAAAATAATAGCGTCATATTTGTATACCTCAGTGAATATGTCGAGTTTCGTTCCGCATTCGCGGCAACCGTTGCTTTTCATATTTCATCAAAAAGAAAACCAGTAAGAAAAGCAACAGTCGCGCAGCACGCGACAGTGGGATACCCTTCCACCTACTATATGTAGGTATGTTCCTATGTATGTACATATGAACATGCTTTAAAATTAATCTCGACAGAAGGCGCTCGCGCTTCGCGCTCGCCCGCCTCCCTTGTTAGCTGACAGAAGCACTTGGTTTTATGCTCATACTTTCTTAAATAACTTTTGTGATTATTGTCCGATCGGATTGTAATTTGGAGACTACGTAGATATTTCATTCAGGTTAGTATACGTTAAAAAGTCAGAAAGTTGTATCTTTTATACAGCGCTTACAAATTGAGTTCAAAAATTAATTTATTGATTTGCGGGGGCAGTGGGCGTGGCACTTAACATTTGAAATAAACTTGATCTGCGCCGAGTACATAGGAACCTTCATTCCAAATTTGGTGTCTCTAGCAATTATAATAGCTGAGATCTGTGTGTTCATCTGGTCAGACGGACATCCTTACAGACAGACAGACATGGCTCAATCGACTCGGCTAGTGATCCTGAGCAAGAATATATATACTTTGTGGGGTCTGCCACGCCTTCTTCTGCCTGTTACATACATTTGCACAAAGTTAGAATACCCTTTTTTGACCATTTTCAATGGTCGAAGGGTATAAAAAAGTTGTTAAAACCTGGTGAAAAGGTGAACACGGATCACTACCGACAACAAATGATCAATTTAAATCATGCGTTGGAGTCGTTGCGGTCGGAATGGGCCCGAAGACTTGGCAAAGTTATCTTGCAACATGACAACGCGCCGTCTCATACCGCTAAACTGGTGAAAGACACATTAAAAACACTTAATTGGGAAATATTATCGCACCCGCTGTACTCTCTAGATTTCGGCCCCTCCGACTATCACCTTTTTCGCATCGATGGGACACTCCCTTGCAGAGCAGTGCTTCGCTAATTTTGAAGAAGTCGAAAAATGGCCCGTCGAATGGTTTACCTCAAAAGAGAAAGAGTTTTTTTTGGAATGGTATCCATAATTTGCCTGAGAGATGGGCGAAATGTGTAGAACCCAATGATCAATACTTTGAATAAAAAAAATTTTGAGATTTCTCTGAAAATGAAGTGTTTTCTTTATCGAAAAAAACGATAATTTTCAACTAACACCCCTGGTACTACCCTATAGAGTTGCTCAACCATGTTGAGTCCGGAATCCAAATTCGAAATTTGGTATCACCCGCATGCAAACGCAACGTTGCGCAGTCTGTTGAGAATCAACCTTTCCATAGGCAGCTTGGCCTATACGAGTCTACCTCTGTTGGGTTTTTCCAGACTTTTGATAAATAATCCTGAAGTAAAACGCTGTTAAAAATAAATACCAGAAATCGCAGAGCTTGATCCGGTAAGATTCGTATTGTTCTGTTGTCGAGAAGGTCATATCCCAGTGCTTTTTTTTGGCTTTAACAAGGAAACAAGTTGTTTCAGTTCATCGAGAGTGAGTAAATCCTCGAGTAGTGGCATTTGAAATCGCGTTTCAAGAGACTCCGCGACCAGACGGCAGTGATTCACATCGGCAAATGCGAGCGGAGTGAACCTTTGCTCCAAGTTGCTAGCAAACACTTCTGCTTTGTCAAGTGATATGCGACACCAGCCTCCAGGCGGGCACCTTATAGCCTGAGAAGCCTGAAACTTCAACTTTTTTGTGATTCGACATTTGTAGAAGGCATCAGTCCCCAAGTTCTTTAACAGTTTGTTTATCTGGTGCTGTTTTCTGTGGATCAGCACTTATGGAGCCGGTAAGGTAACCTTCTTTAAATGTGCTGGATTCGGACATCTCCTGTTCTTGCAAATTCTTCTGGAGGTCAACTATTACAGAAGGTAGGGGCGGCTGTTTGAAAGATTGGAGAAGAAGAATGTTGGCTCCCTTGTTGCCAAAATTTGGTAGTGGCCGTTCGCAAGTACTTCCTGTATGAGTTTGCCTCTAGTGCAGGCTCTTGAGTTATTATTTATTATTTGGAAAGGGAGTCTCCCAGCAGAGAAGGCGCGAGGCACTGCGACCAGAGTGATCTTTTGTGCCTATAATGCTCTCCCTATCTTGACAAAAGCTGTTCTGCTTCCCTAATGAAGCATAACAGGTCTTTCGTCGAGGAACGGACATTGTGTTCGGGAACTGCGATTTCCACGTGCAGATGCTTCCTCCTAGTCCATACCAAGTCTGGGCAATCACACAGGATGTGCTTAGTGGTTTCGTCGTCTTCTCTGCAGAGCCTGCATTCTGCATCTGAGGACAAACGCATTTTAACGAGGTGATAGTTCACCACGTGGTGACCACTAAGGTAACCAGTAAGGAGATAGAGATCTCTCCTAGAGAGTAAATTTGTTCTTCGTTTAACTGAGGGATTCGTAAGCTCTCTAGCCTGCCTCATCCCTGGTTGGAAGAACCAATAGCGTTCGGTCAACCTATCCACCCCACGCCGCAGAAGGGTTCGGGGCCATGCAGAGGTGCTGATGACCCCGCCCTAGCTAGTTTATCCGCTAGCTCGTTGCCCTCGAAACCAGAGTGACCAGGTACCCAAAGGAGGGTAACTCTGTTTTTATTGGATAGCCTCTGGAGGCAGTTCCAGCAGTCAGCCACCATACGTGAACCTACTCTTTTTGAGGAGAGGGCTAGTATGGCAGCTTGGCTGTCCGAGAAGATATAAATGTTCGCTCCTCTGATCCCCTTCTCAAGGATAAGACGGCAGCAGAACTCGATGGCATGAACCTCGGATTGAAAAACCGTGGGCCACTTGCCCATGGCAATCGAGGTTTTGGAGTTGGGACCATGTATCCCGGCTCTAACCACCTGATCAGTCTTTGACCCGTCGGTATACCAGTGTATGCCGTGGGGGTCACTGATGGGGTTGCCAGCATCCCAGTCCCTCCGGTCTGGGATAAGGGTTCTGAATTTTGCACCAAAGAGGAGTTCCTTGGTCATAGAATCTGATCTAGTGCAGATCTCTAAGCCGGGAATGTCTTTGATTAATCTAGCATGCCCTGATTCGGTAGCTAGAAGCCCAGATTGGAGCTTAATTCTAAGAAGGCTCAAAGCAGAAACTTCTTTTATTCGGATATGCAGCGGAGTCAGGTTCAAGATTGACTCCATTGCTGCTGTGGGACAGGTGCGAAGTGCACCCGTCAAGAGAGGCAAAGCAGCCTATGTTTAGTTTAGTTTAGTGCATTTCTTAATGGCGGTGACCTGCGTAACCTTGGGCCACCAAACAATAGCGGCATAGGTGACGATGGGTCTTACCATCATCTCAAATAACCACCGGATGGTGCTCGATTTGAGACCCCAGGAAAACCCCCTACCAAAGAATCTTCTACATGCCTTTGATAGGGTGTTGTTTAGATGGGAGTTCCAGTTCAGTCTTTTATCAAGATATTTAACATCGTTGGAGAGTCCCACGGGAGAGCCGCCAATATGCAATTGACCTATGTTAACGGAATAGCGCTTAGTGAAGGGAACGATAATCGCCTTTTGTGGATTGATGCTAAGACCTACATCTTCGCACCATCTACTAACAGTGTTCAGGGCAGATTGCATCAGCTCTGTCATAGTGTTGGCAAAGTTCCCGCTCACTATGAGAGCTAGGTTGTCAGCGTAGCCGATTGCTTGCACGCCCTGTTCAGCGAGAATATTCAGTAGTTCATCAACTACTAATGACCAGAGTAAGGGGATAGGACCCCTCCCTGGAGACATCCTTTAACCGCACTAATGAAAACAGTCGTGGAGTCCAAGGTAGAGGAGATAGTCCGATGTTTGAGCATAGCATCAATCCATCGGATTAGGGGACGGGCGATATTTCTGCGCTCCAGCGCAGCAGAAATAGACCCATAGCCGGTATTGTCGAAAGCACCCTCTATATCAAGAAACGAGCACAGAGCAATATTCTTGGCTACAAAGGCTCCCTCGATTTTACCAAGTAGCTTGTGGAGAGCGACCTCAGTCGATCTTCCAGCTATATATGCAAACTGCGTGGGATGCAGAGGATAACTTTTCTGTAGAGAGCACCGTATGTGCAGGTCTACGAGCCTTTCCGCTGTTTTAAGCAGAAAGGAGGTGAGACTAATCGGCCGATATGATTTAGGCTGGTCGGGGGACGATTCCCCTGTTTGGGAATGAATACCACATTGACTCTCCTCCAAGAGATGGGTATGTATCCCCAAGTAAGACTAGCTCTAAGAAGGCCGACCAGCGGATCGAGAATGTGATCCAGGCTGTTTTGTAGAAGGGCTAGAAAGATTTGATCGCCCCTGGGGCTTTGAAGGGAGCGAAGGAATCTACTGCCCATTTGACCTTTTCAGGGTCGAAGATGGTTCCTGATAAACTGGATCCACGTGAGTCCGGTGACATGGTGACGTCATCATGACTTGATAGATCTGGGTTCGCCACCGAGCCTGGGAAGTGGACTTGGAGTAATAGGTCAAGTGCTTCCCTGCGATCTTGGGTGAAAGAGCCATCTGCTCTTTTAAGAAGCCCTATACCATTAGATGGCCCTTTGGCTAATACTTTTTGTGCAGTCTCGCTGCTTCTGGCAGCGATTCAATGCTACCACAGTAGCTGCGCCATGTATCGCGTTTAGCACGTCTAATGTTTTTGTTATAGTTAGTTAGAGCGTCCCTATAGACGTCCCAACTGACGCGGTTAGATCTGGCCCGATTGAATAGGCTCCTAACCTTCCTTCTTTGTATAGATAGTTCCTCGTTCCACCATGGAACTTTACGGTTGACACTTAAAGTCTTCCGTGCAGAACTGTCCTCGAAGGATGTGATTAGCACATCTTCAAGCAGGTTGGCAGCAAGTTCTATCTCACTGATAGAATTTGGGTTGCTGATCAACAAATCTGCTTTAAAAGCCACAGAGGCTTTGAAAAGTACCCAATTGGTATTTTTGGGACAGAAGGAATTCTGACGGATCTCGACTTGGCCAGGTAGGTCGAACCTGATGTGCTGATGGTCCGACAAGGTGGCTTCGTCTGTGACCCGCCAGTTAATCAGCGAACTCCCAATAGAGTTACTGACTAGGGTAAGGTCCAAAACCTCTTCCCTAATGGCGTTAATAAATGTTGGCTTACACCCTATATTAGCAACATCTCAAAGGGACTCACCACGTTTGTTTGTGTCGCTGCTACCCCAGATCGTGTGGTGCGCATTGGCATCGCAGCCGATCACGAACGGCTTGTTGTGCAGGCGGCAGAAATCCACTAACTTCTGAACCTCTATGGGGGGGACTTCATCCACGTCGCCCGGGAAGTAGGCAGAGGCGATCACTACCTCCCGGACACCTTCAGCCGTGGCTACCTCAATAGCCGTTGCCACCAGGTCCCTGTGGATGAAATTTGGTAATTCCAAAATGCGGTCATATATCAACTTACATGATCCACATGATAGTCCACGGATGTGGCCACCGATTAACCAAGGCTCTTGAACGAGAGCCAGGTTGATTGACTCCTCGCAGACGACCCTGCACAGGGTGGCAGACGCTCCTCTGGCGTGGTGCAGGTTCGCCGGGAGCACCTTAATGGCGCTCGGCATCCTCCTTTAGGGCTTCGCTGACAAGTTTGATATCAAGGCCGCTGATGGACCTAATATGTCCAAAAGCTCCCCTGACCCATTCAGCAGTGGTGCTATCCTCGCACACAAGGAGCAGCCATTCATTTCGAGGTATACAGCCCTCGAAACCTGGACCGACTCCAATTGTGGAGGGCAGCCGCATCGCCTTAAGGATGCTGTCTTGCACCGTAGCCATCTGCTCCAGTGTAAGCGGTTTGGTGGGGTCAGCCGAAGTGAAGCCCAATTTCACGCTGCCTGCCACTTGGCTGAGGAGGTGGCTTTGTGGACTCCACATAAGTCTTCTTGGACTTCTTTGAAGACCCTTGGGGTTCGGGGAAGGTATCGTCACCACGCGCCCGTTTAGCCTTGGTTTCCACGGGGGCGCAGTGGCGACAGCAAGAGCCTCTGCTCTGCTCGAACCCTTTGCGAGTGCAGCTTTGAAGAGCTTCTTCTCGCGGGTCTTCATCTTCACGAAGGCGCTTCCCGAGTCCAGTCGCAGTGTTTGGATTTGGGAGCCTGCTTCCGTGAGGCCTGACCTCTGAGAGGCCACGGAAGCGTCGTCAGCGAAGCTGATTAGGTCACAATCAGCCTCTGTGTCGGAGGACATCACCGCGACGTTCTGCTGCGTGCCTGCACAGTTTGTGGACGAGAAGGCAGCACTTACGAACTCAGTGTCCAAGGGAGTTCGAGGCCTGTCCCGAGTCCCCTGTACTACTAGGGTCGAGACCCGTAGTATTGGGGGTGGAGGCCAGCAGCCCAACAGCTGCAGTGCTGAGGTTGGGGTCGGCCGTGAAAGCTTCACCCTGGGTTGATGCTGTTAAAGTCGCATCACACTTTTCTATTTTTTTATTTCATCCATGTATTTTGATCCCACGAGTAGGCGGGAAGGGAAGGTCGCCCACGGCATAGCCCGCGTGCCGTGGGAAGTCTGAGTAAAACTGGAGGGCGACAGGTATCCAGAGTCCGCATACTAGATACCGGGCTACCCCCGGCTAAGGACGGCACGTACCGCAGCCAAAGCTGTGGTTACATTTGGTTCCCCTTACTGTCTCTGACGGCTGACGGCTCTTGAGTTACTCCAGTAATCTCCATCTGCTATAAATTTGTCCCAAGAGTTTCAATAACAGCTTTTATCAAACGCTCATTGGGTGGGAGATACACCGATGCTAATGTAACCGTTCCCTCTGAAGTCTGCTACTGCACACTCGCTACCTGCCGGTCGTTGGTTGAGATTGGAGGTTGGGGACAATGATTCAAGGAGGAGCGCACTATGACAGTGGCTCCACCTCTGCTGTTTCCACTGGGGTGGACGGCGTGGTTGGTGGAGTAACCAGGTAGAGAGATGCGCTGTCCTTCCCGCATGTGTGTTTCAGTGGCAAGCATGACATCAATATTTTGCATTCTTAGGAAAAGCTGAAGCTCCTCAGAGTTCCTAGCCTCGTGTATTCCACAATCCGATTTTTTTTGGTAGGGTCATTTTGACGTCCGTGATATGAGAAACTGAACTAGTTCACTAAAGGCCTTTTTGGATTCAACAGTCTGTTTTATTAGTTTGAACAAAATGTTCATTCTCGAGCTTATATCCCGAATGGCGCTTTCCAGCGCCTGAAATGTTATTCCTAAGTTTAGTGGTGAGTCTAGTTCTCTCTACTGTTGGTGAGCTTGGTTTAAGCTTCTTTAATTTTTTATTTCTGATAGGCAGACTTTGTCCGTTGAAGCATGATCACCACCGCAGTTGATACATAAATAAAGGATGATTTTTTAGCTATTATCTTTTTGACAACACTGGTTTAATCAGCTTACGCAAGTTACGTGTTTTGTATGACTGTCAAACATCTTCAGTTTGGTCTATAAGTTAACCATTAATCGTCTTACAAACGAACAACGCTTGCAAATTATTGAATTTTATTATCAAAATGCATGCTCTGTTAACAAATTTAATCGCGCGCTTCTTCCATTTTATGGTCAGTTTAATCAAGCGGCTCTTCGGGAAGCGGCTATTCGGGTTAATATGACTAAATTTCGCACCAAATTTACATTGTTAGACATCAAACCACGCACACGCTTATTGTGAGAACTGAAAAATATATCGCAGCTGTATCGGACAGTGTTAATGATGACCGTACTTCTTAAAGATGGTGCGAATCGTAACGTACTGTAAATGGTGATCGCTACCGTGAAATGATATCAAACTTTTTCTTTCCCAAAATGCAAGAACTTGACTTGCATGACATGTGGTTTTAGCAAGACGGTGCCACACAGTAGAGCTGGGGCGACCACTCTCGGTAGTATCGATATATTGAATATTTATTTCTCAAACCACTATCGAATATTTGGTTTCGATATTGGACGATAGTATTATCACCACATTTTTTTAATTTTGGTGCAAAACCCAAGCGTTGGTAAAATGTGGTGTTGCCGGCGTTTCAGAAATAAATAACATGTATAAATTTGTTGGAAGTGCAAGTGTCAAGGGTAAGTGGCATTAATAACATGTATGACGCTTTGCATAGATAACTTTACTTTTTGTTTTAATTGCAGGTAAGGAGAAAGAAACGGATAAATCGCATGTTGCGAAAAAAATAAAAGTTGGCAATTCGAAAGCCTGGGGTCACTTCGACTAGTCCAACGATGGTCAGTCGTAGAAGATCCAGGCTTTCAAAAATTTTCAAAGCTTTTAGATCTTCGGAACGTTCTCCCGTGCAGAAAAAACGGTGAAAAACCTCTAATCAAACATGTTTTTTTAAAAGAGTCGTTTAGTAGATAAACCAATAAATCAATTTCATTTTAAAAAAGATATAACGACTTTTAGAAAATAAAGCACTATCGTGATACTATCGAATATTTCATTAAAAACCATCGGAAATATCGAATGTTCCAACCATCGATAGTTTCCCAGTTCTACCACACAGCACGCGTAACAATGGACTTATTGAGAGGCGAGTTCGGTGAACATTCGATTTCACGTTCGGGGCCGGTAAATTGGCCGCCTAGATCGTGCGATTGAATGCCTTTAGACAATTTTTTTTGGGGCTATGTTAAATCTAATGTCTATACTGACAAGCCCGCTTCAATTTACGCATTGGAGGACATCGTTGAACTATTTATTCGTGAGATACCGGCCGAACTGTTGGATGTATGCCAAAATTGGACTAACCGGATGGACCATTGAGATGCAGTCACGGGCAACATTTGCATGAAATAATCCTAAAACAGTAAATTATATGGACCGTACTATCGATTCAAATAAAGATTTCATGCATTTCTCTGAATTTTAAGTTTTTTTTTTTTTGGATTGTCACTCGTGTAAAGCGTAGAGCCCGTTTGCATGGGCGCCAGGACACTTGCCACACGTTGGATACTGGAGACATTATTTTTTGGAGAGCCCAAAATGTGGCATCTAAGACATTGCACAATGGTCCAGAATTTGATTTATTGACATAAAGTCGAAAAATTGTGTTACAAGGTTCAAACTTCACACATTTTATTATTATGACATTGATAATTTGTGAAAAAAAAATGTGGGCCAGACCGACCACGCCCACGCTTCCCGCCCCTGCCGTTCCGTTACTTTTATATTTACAGGATGGCATTGTAATTTAAATTCCATTACTAGACTATAGGTTGGATAAATAATAACTGTGGCGACTTTTATTTATAAGTCTAGTGTTCATGTATTGCTGTTTTGTAAGACAATTTTCCAGGAGGTAAGCCAAACCTGTATCGGGTGTAAGTGGAATGGGTTTTTGTATATCAAATTGCTTTCTCGATTCAGGTGAGTATTCGAGTGTTGTTATGTTTTTATACCCTTCGACCATTGAAAATGGTCAAAAAAAGGGTATACTAGCTTTGTGCAAATGTATGTAACAGGCAGAAGGAGGCGTGGCAGACCCCATAAAGTATATATATTCTTACTCAGGATCAATAGCCGAGTCGATTGAGCCATGTCTGTCTTGTCTGGATGTCCGGATGTCCGCCTGACCAGATGAACACACAGACCTCAGCTATTATAAGAGCTAGAGACACCAAATTTGGAATGAAGGTTCCTATGTACTCGGCGCAGATCAAGTTTATTTCAAATGTTAAGTGCCACGCCCACTGCCCCCGCAAATCAATAAATTAATTTTTGAACTCAATTTGTAAGCGCTGTATAAAAGATACAACTTTCTGACTTTTTAACGTATACTAACCTGAATGAAATATCTACGTAGTCTCCAAATTACAATCCGATCGCACAATAATCACAGAAGTTATTTAAGAAAGTATGAGGATAAAACCAAGTGCTTCTGTCAGCTAACAAGGGAGGCGGGCGAGCGCGAAGCGCGAGCGCCATCTGTCGGGATTAATTTCAAAGCATGTGTATATGTATATGTGTACATACATAGGAACATACATACATAGGTCGAAGGGTATCCAACTGTCGCGTTCTGCGCGATTGTTGCTTTTCTTACTGGTTTAAGAATTAAAGCTGTGTCCTGCTTGCTGTGTTTCTTCGCAGAGACTGCTGCAGCATGTGCAAAAAAGATTTGTATCACAATTATTTTCATTTGCAAACTCAGAAGCCAGCTGTGGTGGCTTACATATTTCATAGAGTTTAATTTATATTTTAGACGCCAGCCAAACAGTATGTTTAGACATGAACCGTTCATCTCGCTTGCAGCGTTCAATGATGTCGATATCATCGGCGTATGCAAGGAGCTGGCCACTTTTATAAAAAATAGTGCCATTTCGATGTACTTCAGCATTCCGCATTACCGCTTCTATCACCAGATTAAAGAGGTCGCACGAATGAGGGCCGCCTTGTCTGAAACCCCGAACGGTATTGCGTATACTGCGTATCTGTAACCAGATTTTCATTTTAGTCTCGGCAGTTTAGTGCACCGGTCTTAGAACTTTGGGACATACGGTTGACCCGTTGGTAGAATTTCTGGGTATCGTTCCTGCCTCGCACACTCGCGTTTTTTCTTCATCCTGTAGTTTTCCCTCGTCGCTCGCGTTGTGGCAAGCTGTAGCGTCCTTTTGTGTGCCGCGTTCTTCACAGTATTTGCTTCGCGACACTTCTCGTCGTACCATTGGTTCCGTGGCGTCGCGCAGTGGGAAAACCGGTCGATTTAGCTGGACATTTGCCTATTTGCGAATTGTTGAATCTTCGAAAAGTTTTAGATGATACGAGACATATGTACATATACTATAAAAACAAGGCGTTTACTTTTGAATATTCATTTTGTCACCTAAAATGAGCAGAGTGATAGTCAACTTTGAATTGGTGTAACAGCATGAATAATTAACGAATTCGTTTTCGGTTTTTTTTAATTGTTTGATTAAAATTCAATAGTTTTACATTTTTTGATAGTTATTTTTTTTACGGTTTGTCTAATATACCCTACAGTTTGAAAAACCTTTAAAAATCAACAGAATAGAAAAAAGTGAGCTTATAACTTCTTATCGTTATACTTCGTTAAGTTAAAATTTGGAATATCTACTTAAACATACTAAAAAATTGACGTCCACCGTTGTCCACCCCGTTTTTTTATTGCAAAAATACTTGGTGAGACTCATGCTTATTTTGCCTAAGAATGGCTTGCTTGAGTTCATCATCTTGCATGCATGCTCGGTATACGTATTTCTTGCAGCGAATATTGAAAACAATATTGACGTGCAGAAGTTCACCATGTATACCAGGGTAACAGCTGAAATGTATGTTGAATTGTATAATTGGTATCCAATGCCACCCAGTGTGCATAAACTCCTAATACATTCACCCTAAGTAATTGAATCATGCTCGATAGCTATTGGGTTGATGTCTGAAAAAGCGCTGAAGTCGAGGAACAAGGACATTCGTCGGTACAGAAGAGAAAACACAAGGAAAGTTAGCAAAATATTTCCAATGGAGGATCTGTTCCACGCATTGCTGTACTCATCTGATCCCTTAATATCCTCTTTGCTTTTGAAGGAAAATAATCAAAAAAAAAGTTAGAGAAATGCCAGAGGAATGTTTGCAGCTATTTTGTGACTAGGAAGCCATTAATAATGAATTTAATAATTCATATGAGTTTAGCGATGTGGAATGAGAATAATGTTATTTACAATTATTTATTTGATCAGTTTATATTTTTTTTAATAATATTTAATGTTTTCTTAAATTTTTTTCCCCTTTTTTGACAATTTTTCGACTTTTTCAAATATATACTTACAATTACTTTTTGAAAAAAAAAAATTTTTATTTGTTTATTGGATAACAATTAAAACATTTGCATTTAATTTATTATATTTTCCACAGTAAGTTTTGCGAAATTTGATTTGAAAGCACCATGCCTTACGCCGATTCTGAAATTACTCAAAACCCTTCAGTTGTGGCGCTGTATAAAATACTATTTTCTTCCAATCAAGTTGAAATTACGGACTGAAAATTTGGATAATTTACAGCAAATGTGTTAATTTTCGCAATAATGAATTCCCATGGGCTCGCCGCATGGCAGCTGTAGTAGATATCACACCTTGCTTGTTTGGAGCTATCTTTTCTGTCCATTTCATTTCCTGTATGCCTTGACTGACTGGAGGGTTTTCACCAGCGGCACCTTCCCTATTAAGGATCCGGACATTCCAGGTGCATATCCGAAAGTCGTACTCCTTTTTGGTCGTCAACATTGGGGTATGCTTTCTGAGGCTGATGTTACTTATGTAAGCCTATTTTTAGGGAACTTTATTTTCTCTTCCTCTGTTGCTTAAAACGCCATTACAACATTCAAATCAGATTTTGAATCTACTACACCTCATAAAAGATGTTTTGAATATTCTATGTTAGAATATTCTAACTAAATACTATATACAAATAACCAGTGGCGGATCTAGGGGGCTATGGGGGGCTAGCCCCTATAAGATAACCAAAAATCGTATAGTATTGAAATTGGATAATGTGGTAAAACCGGCAGCTCGAGCGGTTGTTTACCAAGACAAGTGAGTTGAGCTGGAGCAGAAATCGATGGGACAATCAATATATCAATAGTCGGTGGCCGCTTCTTTGTTGATGAGCAAAAATGCGATACAATTTGTGCATATTTCCGGTAGCTCATCGCTAGTACTCATATAATATCGATAACTAGTGAACACAACGTGTTGTAAAAGCGGTTTAAAAAGTGGTAACAAAAGTTGAAGTCGAAGTTTCGTCATCAAACATGGACATCAGAAATTTTTTGCGAAAAGCCCCCCATAGCAAATTCTAGATCCGCCACTGCAAATGACAATATTGAATTCTCATGCAAAAATCATTTTAGAAGCAATATTAAATTGAACATGAGAATTAACTTTTAAACGTCATATACATTTTATTATATTCAAAATTCAATGAAAAACCAGTAAGAAAAGCAACAGTCGCGCGAAACTAAATTGGGATATCCTTCGCACTATGTTCCTAAGTATGTACACATATGCATATGCACATGCTTTGAAATTATTCTCGACAGATGGCGCTCGCCCTCCTCCCTTGTTAGCTGACACAAGCACTTGGTTTTATGCTCATACTTTCTTAAATAACTTCTGTGTTTATTACACTTATTATTATTAAATTTTATACAGCGCTTAGAAATTGAGTTCAAAAAATTAAATTATTGATTTGCAGGGGCGGTGGGCGTGGCACCTAACATTTGAAATAAAATTGATCAGCGTATAGTACACAGGAGTCTTCCTGCGACATTTGGTAACTCTAGCTTTTATAATAGCTGAGATCTGTGCGTTCACACAGACTGGCAGATATGGCTCAATCGACGAGGCTAGTGATCTTGAACAAGAATATATATACTTTATGGGGTCTCCCACTCCTCCTTCTGCCTGTTACTTACATTTACTCAAAGTTAGTATACCCTTTATTGACCATTTTGAATGGTCGAAGAGTATAAAAAACTAGAAGCGACCGCCAAAAAATTCGTTCACCTAAATTCTTTATATTTATAGCCGCATCATTAAACGCACGAAACGTACAGCCTAGCGTAAACGACTGTGATATATCCGCTACCCACGTGACCAAATCGATTTTTTAATTTAAATATACATACATATAACTTTTATGTGTAGCGTATTATGATCTGCAAATCTTCTAGCGGCGAAATGTTTAAATACAATGTTGATACAAGTATGTTATGCTTATATATAATTTGTATACATAGTACATACCCTCTTGCTTTCTACATATTATTTCTTAAATACACTTTTATGTTTTTTATCCGATCGCAACCAAATTATCTGAAATGATTTGGACGTTGATAATTTTTTGTGTTTACCCAAAATAAACTGTCGAGCATTAAAATTACGCTTAGAATTCGGTTTTTATCGATTTGAGGGGGCGGAAGTGGGCGTGGCCATACTCTAAAATAAACTTGATCTGCGTGCTACAATAATATATGTATGTATATTGATATCAAATCTGGTAGCTTTAGCTATTATAATCTCTGAGATCTAGCTTTTTATTTGAACGGCCAGACAGGCAAACAATCGGATACACGGACATGTCTATATCGACTCGGCTGTTGATGCTGATTCAGAAAATATATGGTTTGTGGGGTCTGCCACGATCACGATAAATAATGACCTATAAGTAAAAAAATACATTCGCACAAAGTTAGTATACCGTTTTCAATGGTCGAAGGGTATAATTAATTTAACCAAAATCATTGACGCATACACCTTTTTAACCTTAAGCAATGATAATAGCAGATTCCCTATGAAACCAGATTATAAAGAAAATGTAATCGGTTATTGCTAATCAACAATCAAAAAATGTTTTGTATTTATTTTATTTAAAATTCATGTTTTAATGATCAAGGCAGATATTTAATTGGATGTATCAGTTTTTATATGTATGTTTAACGTTTTTCTAAAACCATAACAATATCATTAAGATTTATTTTAAATGTAAAATTCGGTTTTAAATTACAGTTCAAATAAACAATCGGCAATGCATAAAAATCCGTAACATAACTGAGTTTTATTTTGAGCGAAAAAATACAACTCCTTAATAATGATTTATTTTAATTTTATTTGATTTGTTCAAAAATAATAATTAGAGATTCGTTTTGAAAATGGATAATTTGTTAAAAAAATAAGTGCATTTTGTTCCAGGCATATTATACGTGACTGAAAATAACTATTATTTACGGTCTCTTGTATTTAGACTTTCATTAAACTAAGTTTTCTTGAAATCGTTAGCATGTTAAATCGAAATCGTTAGCATGTTAAAGTTGGTTTGCACTTTTGAGGAATCACAATATCAATGGACAAGATCACAATACAATTCAGTCAGAAACTTCCCTATAAACACTACGTATGCAAAATATTTGGTTACAAATCACTGATATAGTAGGTACCGTGACATATGGCGCACTTGCACTTTTGTGAGCTCTGCTCTTCGCCTGGTTGCGGCTATAAAGACTCAAAGTATTTGAGGATCCAGGATTGACGAGAACTCTCGAGAACGTCTTCCGTACAATTCTGATACTTTTCGACGCAATGCATCCGGACGCGGTAAAGCACCAGCTCTGTGGATACAAATGTATTCAGATTGCGATCAATATTATCTACGCTCTGCTCGACAATCTGCGCGTCATCTCCATTAGTTTCTGTCCAGCTTTGTCGCTGTAGTATTTGGTCATGCCATCGACTACGTCGACAAAGCTGCCAAAGTTGCTAATATGTTCGACAAACTTGCCACCGAACTGGGTAGCTAGCTTCTCCGGGTCTAGGCGCATCTCGCCACCTGCGCCAAAGGTAAGGAAACTGGGCAGCATCCCGGCAGCATTTGCAGCTCTCACAACACTGGCGCCCTGGACCAAATGTGCGTGCAACGTGTGCAAACTGAGCAGTGTCTCCTTGAGGGGAATGTCGTTGAGGGTGCGCACGATGTCGAACTTTTGCCCGATGTGTTTACTGTGAAGCTTGGCCGATTCCTGTGAGATGCGATGGAAGGCCTTGCGGGTCTGGTGGCGTACAGTTCGACGCAGGCTGGGAGCATTTGTTACCTTGGATGCAATGCGCAGATTGTTGACGGAATGCGTGAATATTAGCAGGCTAGAGGCAACCTGGAGCACATCGTAGCTGGACAACGCACCATCGTCGCTTATCTTGAGGTACACGTCATATAGGCCATTGACGACGCCAGTACCGGAGAGCACGATGGACGAAACATTAATACCTTTGACGGCCAGCTGGGAGACCACACTTGCTCTGGAACTGATAGTAGTCAGCGCCTTGGTGGCACCAGTGGCTCCCAGGCCGACAACTCCTCCAGCCAGCTGGTGCGTGCCTCGCGATTGCGCATCGAATTTGTCTGGCTGTGACTGCGACGATCTATTAGACGACCGACCGAGCGTACAGCACTATAGGCAGCCGTGGAGACGCCCACAACAGTAGCTGCCACCAGCGCCTCCCACTGGCACCGTCAAGGTAGCAGCAACGGGTACAGTGGCCACCAGGCCGCCAACTGTTGCCAAGCCGTCGCCGGCATTGAGTATCTTCTGTTTAATTCTTGTCGATGGCGTCCAGTTAACCATTAGTTTTACCTCATCCCCGTCGACTCCGCCGAAAGTATGGTAACCCAGGTTGGGCGCAACCATTATGCCCTTGGGCAGCGCATTCTTCTGCACATAATGCTCCCAATTGTTATAGACACGTCCGTGCTCATCGATGAACATCATGCAGCATCCCTCACTGTTTCTGCCATCTCCGGTCATGCATTTGCGCGTTCGAATCACGGGATGACAGCTGTAGCTAGTGGATTGCAGAGCCAAATCGGGTTTCTTCTCTGTGGTGACTAGCACATAGATAATCGCTGAGAGCAGAGTACGGTTTGTGTATTTCCTTTGTCGCCAAACGTTTTTAAACAGCTCTTGGCGCTGCTTCGCCAACGCATTGGAGTTCTTTCCATCGCCGTCCACAATTAAATTCTCGATCTTTTGCTTGAGAACATCGCCTTGTTCCGGTGCTAGTCTACAAATTAGCCAATATACATACATATACATAAATATATATTTATATATATGTACGTATGTGTATGTGTATGTATATATATTATTTATTATATTTATACAAAAAAAAAAACCTACGAGTCCCAAATTATTTCGGAGCGCAAGCTGCTGCTCAGCGCAAAGTCTCGTTGAACCCAGAATTATATTATATTTGATTGAAATTAAATTTAAAATTTAATCTAGATTCTTTTATAAATATTACAAGTGTACAAAATTTTATATTATTTTTACAGCATACTTTGAAAAAAAAGCGCGTAGGCTCAGGCATTCGTGTTTTGGGTATGGGTATTTCCAGTGGGTAACAACTATCGATAGTATTTTTTGGTATTTATGGAAACTGAATAAAATCACTAAACATCGAACCACTAAGCATCGAACCACTAAATATCGAACTTAGTGGCACGATGTATTGTTTGAGTAGAGGGTTGCCAGACATCGATAACTAATCGCCAGTCACCGTGTACCGCTGTTATCGTTGCTTTCATTGGAGCTACTTGCGTAGTAAAGTTAGGAGTTTTGAGCTGCTTGTCAACGTTTTAGTGACATTGTATTGGTCTACCCGTCTAGTCCGGCTGCTGTAGTTGCGTCTATATCGCATTAAACCCATCCGTACATCATTAGCGTTATTATGTCGATGTAAAATGAATGCATTGCGAAATATATTTACCTCGCGTACGCTAAACTACCTTCGCCAGAATGGACAGAACGCGATCATCAATGCAACACAACAGCCAGCAGCTGTCCCGGTACCCGATACGGATGCGGACAGAGCGCTGAACGACGCCCAACAGACAGCCCCGCTATCCATACCGCGCTCCATACTTGACGCCTGTCGGTTTACGGCAAAGCCGTTCGACATTGCCGCCAACAATGGTAATGCAGCAAAGGCATCAGGTTCCTTGTCGCCGACGACATTGAAGCGATTCCGCCGCATGCAACGCCGCATGGAAATAGTCTACCTGTGCAAGCTGTGCAATACGCGCAACACGAAGACCATCAGCGAAGAGGCATACTACAGTGGCGTGGTCATACTCCAGTGCGATGGCTGTGCCGTCGACCACCTTATTAAGGACAATCTGGGCCTGTTTGCCAACTGCGACACCAGCCTGGACATCGAAACGCTGCTGGCGAAGCGGCACGAGCGCGTTCGAGTCATCAAAGTGAACGAGCACGGCGAGCTGATATAGTTTTCTAGTCAAAGAGAGAGCGAGAGAGAGAGGGAGCAGTAAGCACCAAACAGCGAACGGAGATCAGCGGCGCAGTGTCGTCGTGTCCAACACGATTGCCCACCCATGTGGACTCCAGCAACCTCCAGCAACAACTACCAACTAGCTACGCAACATTGCTCAACCTTTGTTTTGTTTTTGTTAGTTTGTATGTACATATATATTGTATACTATATATGAGAGCCGATGGCTAAATATAAAACTTATCATCGTTGACTGGGCACTGTTGACAGGCCACCGTCGCAGCCGGTCCCAGCCATGAGTAACAACAAAAAATTAGAAAAATTAAAACAACAAAAAAACAAGCAAATCGAACAAAATATTTTTGCAATCTTATCTATTTAATAGTGTGATTAATGTGTTTTTTTCGCAAACCGAAATTAGTTTTAACCGCTGCAAATAACGCCCCACAGACATCCACATCAGGGCACATACATATCATATCTTATCATATATTGAAGTATAGTGATGGGCAATACGGGAACACGCACCAGTCACATTGCTTTTTTAACCCTATAAACTGTTTGGTACACTTCTAGGCACTTCTATTCTACGTATACACACACACACAAAAAAAGCTATGGTTTACTATATAGTGTTACCAGTTTCTGGTACGAAAACAACTCGTCATGGTGCGTCTGTATTCGCTAATCGCATGCGAAGTCCAGCGATGTTTTGATTTGCTAATTACCAGGGGCGCCGAGACAGAGACAGCAAATATTGTCAATCAAATTTGGAACTAACTAATTGACGCGCTTGTGCTAAAATCTTAAAGAACCTTAAGATTTGCGTCTTTTAAAAAGTTGAGAAATCTGAATCTCACTCTTTGATACAAGTCGATTAGTTTATTGAGAGTTAATTCCGGGATTTTCAAAACAATCTACAATTTGACATACATACATACAAATAAATGCAGCCAAAGTGATGACTTCGGTCTGGCGCAATGTCTGGAATAATTGAAATATTGCACGGCTTGATAAGCGTTTTACAACCTCCCGTATCATTTAAAACAGCAGCAGAAGCGCGCTCCTATTTTCGATGGCGTATGCCATTAGTAATAGGGCCCAATGTGGTCGGGGCGATAAGAGACTACGTCAATGAGCGTGTTGCTTTAAATGCCGTTACTATCTCCTTTATTAGTAGACAGAGCAAAGTAAGCAAGTGTCGTGCGTCTTTAGCTTAAAGGTTTTAGATCTGATGACGGAAGTTTGATTACCTCTTCATAGGTGTCTCGTCCACAAAAAGGCTACCTTCGGCATACCGAAAGTTGTATACCCTTGCAGGTATTTTCTCCTATCGTTCCTATACTAGTTATATACACATATTGGTGCACAACTGAATAATATTTGAAGTATTCATTAACAGCTATAATAACTCCAATCAGTGGACATACACAACATTTTAATTGTTCCAATGACATAGTTGACCGACTTTTATAAAATAGAAAAGGGGGGCGTTGATAAGATATTGCGGAAATCAATACTGGTCATACAAAAACATGTATGTATATGTTATAGTCGTCCAGTTTTTATGCATGTTATATGTTATTATTAATTATAAAGAAACAAATATAGTAAATGTGGTTGCAACATCTTACAAAAAAAAAAAATCGGCCGATCCGGCTTGTTCCGACTTATTTACCGTGTGCAGCAGTAAGAAACAATGTATGTGCTCAAGATAGCTCTAAGCCTGGGAGTAGTTTGCGTTACAACAGATAGACAGTTAACAATAGATAGAAATAGATCGACCCCCTGTTGATGCTGGTTCGGAATATATGTATGTACATACATATGTCCTTTACAAGGTCGGAGATGTCTCCTAAGGTCCATTGCAAACTCCTGGCTAAAATGAATATTCTCTCTGCAAGGGTATAAAAATGCACTTATTTTTCTTTGCTCTATGAAACTTTGACAGAGGAAAAAGGTTTTTTTCCTATATTTTTCAAATATGTAGAGAGGGACATTATATCTTTACAAAACGCCTGGTAGAAAGAAGCCAAACAACAATAGGAAAACTAGCTTAAAATGAAATACAGAAATGTAACTTATTTAATATATTTTAGGAAATATTGGCATTTTAACGGTATGTTTTAAATATGCATCGCGACGGGTTAAAGGGTTTAAAAGTAATGGTATAAGTTAATGCAGAGCTCGATGGGTGGATAAAGTCAAAACTAACAGGTGCATATGTATAGTAAGTGAAAACAACAATAGCCAAGCATGAGGATTAAGACGGATTGAACGAGTGTAGATAAATAAATTTGTGTTTTATTTTACTGAAATTTACATGTGGCAGAGGTTGGCTCTAATTATAATCTCTGTGCGCGCTTCTACATTGTTTTCCTTTTCTTTCCATCGTATAGCATTTGTTGATGTTGTTGATTTGTGTGGCTTAAATAGTAAACATACACATGTACATGTGTGTATATGAATCTAAATATGCACTTCAGTTGCAAATGTATTGTACTTACATATGTATGTATATTTTGTATATTTGTATTGGTTAAGGGTTTAATAGCTTACGGAAGCGCACTTTGTTACGGCCTTTTATGCGAATTTAGGGACTTCGCTTATTAATCTCTCTTTACAGCTGCTGTAAACTATTTCACAATTTTTGTTATTAAAACATTAAATTTGTTTGCCAAAATGCGCAAGTTCCCTATCACCTGCGCATACATAAACACAAACACACAGATACATGCACGCACCGAGATGCGATAAGCTCGCAAGTGCCCGAGTGTGTGTATGTGTGTGTGTGCGTGATAAAAAGTCCTTAAACATATGAGTAAGCGAATACTTAACTAAATCCTTAACTATAGCGCAGATACGTACAATTGCATATCTTATTGACAAATGCCTTGTTGTTGCTGCTGTAGCTCTCAATTGTGCTAAATGAACTTATGCCTATGGTGGATTGGTTTGCTTACAAAAGTATATAATTACTCTTATAAATGTATATATGTATGTATGCCTGTGCGAGTGGCTCTTCATGCATACGCCATTGCTCCATTGTAATTTGTGTTGCAGATGCAATCGACTGACCGTTTCTACATACAACATATGTCGATACTAGCTGATTGCAAATGCACATCTTCAGAAATATTTACAGTAACGATAACGAACAATTCAAATTGAAATTCTCTCATGTTGGTGTGTGCAGATTCAAGCATTATAAAATATTGCGAAACCGTTACAAAAGAATTCGATACGAATGAGAAATTAATTGAGATTTAGATTTATATTAGCCTTCGATAAGTACACAAAATTATATATTGCATTAGTGTTATGATAAAGTTATGTACATACATATTTGTACATAAGTCGATATCGATAGATAAATAGCTGCTAAGTCTGCTAAGTTATAGGGCGTTCATTTATGCTACGGCATGCCGTATTCAGATGTTTCGTGGTTTTCTTATTTTGTGTCGTTACATTCATGTGTTTGTGTGTATGTAAATGTATTTTTCAGATTCAGTCATTATATAATTAACTAAAGCTACCTTGATGTATGTATGTGTATATATATATATATATATATATATATATAAATATGTATGTATTATGCTTATGTTAAAGTCAAAGTTCTGAGCTTAGTAACTGTTATTGTTATTGTTGCTGTTGTTCTTATTATTGATGTTTTTAGATGGCTCTGCGCATGCGCGAAGCTTAATTTTGTTTTCTTTTCTTTTTAGTTTATTTTGTCGTTTTTGTTTTAGTTTTTTTTACTTTTTTTGTTTTCGACTCGCACGACACACGCATTAAATTTTAATGTAGGGTTAGATTAAAATTTAAATGTATGGATGAGTAAATGTATAATTGTAATTTAAAATAAATATAAGTTGTACATGGAGAATACTTTAAGAAATACTTTTTTTGACACTTATTAATCGTTTAACTAGTGTGGAATGTGTTTGCCTCGCTGCCTCGTGATGTACACTCTAAGGGAATGTCGAAAAATATCGTGTATTATACAGGACATATGTGCATGGTATATGAGTTCGCTGTAAACTGCTTGGTGCGAGCGAGACGGCATATATATCTCAAGGAAAGAATAGTGTGATAGCTATCGTTGTCTGTGTGTGTGTGTGTTTGTATGGAGTTGGCTTCCTCCTTCCCTCCCTCTCTTTCACTGTCTCCCTTTCTCTGTCTCTTTCGTGTGATTGGCATAGTAACGGACAATTTGAAAAATACGTTTAAGCTTAAGTACAGGGTGTGTGAAAGGGCGCTTCAATAAAAATAATCTTAATGTAGAATAAAATAAAATAATATTAAATACAATAAAGGGCAATTAAATAGCTGCCGTACATTGGCGTTGGCGTTGATGTTGGCGTGGAGACGGATGACGACGACCAAGACGTGTCTACTACGTGTGTGTATGTCTAAGTGGGTGAGTATTCCATCATATCCGCCTCACAGTGTGGTGCGCGAGGAGCGCCCACCCACAGCGCCTGTGCTGCCATTGGGGCGATTGTGACGACGCTTGTGCAGGTAGAGGCCGGCGGCCTGGGCGAATGCCGAGCCGCATATTTGGCAGACGTAGCGTTTGACCTTATCGTGGATTTGCTTGTGGTTCTGCAGATTCTTGGTTGACTTAAAGCTCTTGCCACAGATGTCGCATTTGAACTCCTCATTGCTGTAGTGTTGCTTCAGATGATCGAAGAGACTCTGGCGCGATACAAACGATTTGCTACACTGCGGATAATCGCACTTATAGCAGCGCTCCCGCTCATCTTGATGCACAATGCGATGCGCATTGAGGTGGCCGGGTGAGGCGAAAGTGCGATGACACACCTCGCAGCAGTATGGCTTTGATCCCTCCGGCACGAACATATCTTCATCGTCACCCGCAACGGCGCTGCCACCGCCAGCTGCGGATGTGTCCATGCCAGATGCATCTGTATCCCCGCCAGTGCTGTCAAGTATGCTGTGATTGAGTGCCAGCGTCGGCAAGAACAGCTCATCATTGTGGCGACGCAAATGCTCGTCATAGTTGGACTTTTCGCGAAAGCTAGCCGTGCACAGTTCGCAGTTGTACTTGACCTCGTTGCCGGCACCCAGATGCAGTTGCTTGTGATTCTCGAACTCTTCGACATGCTGGAACTGTATGTTACACACGTTGCAGTAGTAGCCACCGCCCAAACTGGGCTGATGTGTCAACATGTGCAGATCGAGCTCGCGCAGTGTTTGTACAATCTCCACGCAGTGCTGGCACTTGAATGGCGGTATATCATCGTCCATGAAACTCATCTGATCATAATATATATAATTGGGTATAAATTTACGACCCGTGCGTTCTGCATTCAGGCGCTCCATTTTCTGTTTGGAATAATCGAAGCGCAGCTGCGAGATACGCTTTGAGATTTGTATGGTGGTTACATCGATAAGCTGCTGCAGCTCCATTGCCATTTGCTGCAGTCCCTCGCCGCGACGCTCCTTGCTGCGATAGTCTGGATCGAATCGATTGTAAAAGCACTGATAACGCTTCACCATATCCAGCAGTTTGGCAGTCGAAGTGTCGTTCCATATGGCCGAGAAACGGCGTCGATATGATGTTTCCTGCGCAACGAATAAAAGTTATTAGCAAATAAAGCAATATATAGTACATATACAATTCAATTGTATTAATATATATCGGTAGATCTATATTACTATACGGTAGATCGAGTGAGTAAGGATGAACATAATTTCAAATGGGAACCTCAATGGATACAAATACATGAATACATAAGTATTAGATATATGAATACATTAGTTATATGTATACAAAAATCGTATTGTTTACGCTCATTTTCAAGCTATATCCGATGGCAGTACCAAGTACAGACTATTGCCCCACCCAGCCAACTAACCAGGCTGGCATTGATTGCAGTTGACATACCTTCACAACAGCATCGGACATCTTGGAATTGTAGCTGTAGACCTCATTTAGGAAGTGCAACTCCTTAAAGTACCAAAGCGTGCTGATGTTTGTCTTCTCGAGCGCCATGCGATTGCATTCGCGCTTGTAGACAGTCCGAAGATTGTCCCATTTCCGGGTGATGGCATCTTTGGCCAGTGAGATATTAAAACGGTTCTTGAACTCTAGCACAATCCAGTCGAGGAAGCGGGCACGCTTCACACGGTCCCGGAACTGCGCGTGACTGTGATCCCATAGGAAGGGATTGCGTTTGTACGAGTGGATCAGAAACTGTATCATTTTACGGTCCTTGATGTGCATTGTTAACTCACGATCTCGCTGCAGCAAAAAGAAAGCATGAGATTCAACAACTCCATCGGAAAGGATTCGATTATATTAAACAAAGTACTACTTACGCCAAGAAGCGATTCCTCGACCATCTCGTCGTAGCTGAGAAAATCCGATTCTCCGCCAGTTGCACTGTTACCGTGTGCGTTATAGCTGCTGCTGTTATAGTCCGGATACTCGCAATCCATGTAGCCTTGATCTCCGTCGACGTAGTCATCCATTGAATCATCGCCATCTGCTGTTAGCGGCTCGTTCTTCACATCCAAAGTTGAGACATGCCTGGCAAGATATGGCGGCGGTCCTAACTTCAAGCGCGATCTTACGCTGGCTGCAGGTATGTCGCTTTCGGGAAGTATAGCCTCGCTGTCATCATCAGCATCGTTCCTATTGTCATTGTCAGTGTCATTGTCATCGGGCACTGCTAGATTGTCTTCATTGTCGTCATTGTCGTCGTTGTCGTCAATATCGCTGCTCTCCAACTCCTGCAGCTCCTGTTTGATGACCATTTGTGGCTCCAGCAGGGCAGTATCTGCATCAGTTAAGTCTTCGATCTCATCAAATTGGTGAATGCCACCGTTGCCATAGCCATGACTCGGTCCGTTGTCACCAACGGAATCGTCGCAGTCACAATCGCCAAGGCCTAATGACATGGACTGGCCCAGGCCTAGGCCCATATTATAGCCCATGCTGCCGCTTGAGGCAGAGCCTGAGCCAGCGCTTTCCACGCTGCGCTGTGCATCCTCCAGATGCACCGTTTGCATATGTCCAATAAATGCATCGAAGTAGAGAAACTTCTCGCTGCAAAATATGCAGCGCAACGCAAAATACTGAAAGTCCTCGGTGGCCGTCACTACGCCACAATCCTTTGTGCACTGACGAAAAATGTCCTCATCATTTGTACGTGGATATGCCAACACACTCATGGTGTCCCACGCGACTTCTTTATTCCCCCTTTGAGCGTTTGTTTTTAATTGTAATGCGTTCCTTTACACGCTGTTTACGAGGGAACACTCCACTGACTTGATTAGATTAATGATATTTTTCCTTCCAATTAAAAAAAAATTGTCGCCGAATTAGTTTTGTTTAGTGATGCGTGCATTGAATAAAGTTTTGTAATCGTTATCGGTATTATCTGATGGAAATATACCACCGTACCAAATGAAATCAAACAATCAAAAATAATCGATTGGCTCAGATTTATTGCCAACGAAAAACAGGCTACGGTACTATTTAAATATTTATATATTGTTGTTATGAAAAATACTTAAATATAATAAACTAAAAGCAATATATGTTACCTTCACGCACACAAATTAATTGTTCATTTTTTAATTTTAATTCATCGATGGGTTGGACAATGTTGAATATTCATAATATAAATAAATTTGTTCTATTATTTATGTGCATTAATTTTATTTTTTTGAGCTAAATCACCTATTACAAATAATTATAAAGGCTAATCAATAAACGATATCAAAATAACTGAACAGCGTACCATCTTAGAATCAACAGCACAAGCAAACAGTTCATATATCGATGGTTGTAAATATCGATTGGAGCATAATCAAAAGACCCGATACTTATCAATTGATTCTTTTTGGATAAGTCCGGCGTGTTAGTTGCAGCTGCATTTAATTTGACCAACTGAAGATTTGATTCTTTATTAAATAAAACAGAATGGCTTCAATTAGCTTGTTAAACCCTAAGGCTGAGTTTGCCCGTGCTGCACAGGCACTTGCAATCAATATTAGTGCGGCAAAAGGCTTGCAGGATGTGATGCGCACCAATTTGGGACCGAAAGGAACAGTTAAAATGTATGTAAAACAACTTTGATAACAGTTTTTTACTCCTGCTCTAAGCCCCTTTAAGGATTAACACATTGATGTGTGTGCAGTATTCAAATTAAATAGAAAATCACGACAGCTGTGTCGCCGACAAAGTGAGGTTAAAAACGCTCGTTCAACGCCAAATAGCGGCATGCGTCATCGGCCGACAGCAATAACTGCAGAGTTTTTGGTTGTCAAATAAATGATATTAATATTTGTAAATTGGAATGAATGAAACTAACCATTAACTATTGTTCTGGCAAAAAAAATGGAGACACTTTATGTCTTGCAATACAGCGAATCCAAAGAAATGGTTTTTTCGTTTGTCACGCGTTCGCACACAGACTAACGCACACATGCTAACGCGTGTGAGTGTATGCTTATAGGGGAATTGAGATGGATGTATGATTAATATTTGTTTGCATTCTGGAAACTTCTATATCAATTAAACTGATATACATATGTGTCGTTTTTAGTTTGATTAGCAGGAATGATGTGCAATATACTTGATATTAATAGGAATTGATCATTTTCAGGTTGGTCTCTGGTGCTGGCGACATCAAAATCACAAAGGACGGCAATGTGCTGCTGCATGATATGCAAATTCAGCATCCTACTGCATCGATGATTGCACGAGCCAGCACGGCACAGGATGATGCCACCGGTGATGGTACCACCACCACTGTGATGCTCATTGGCGAACTGCTCAAGCAGGCCGATATCTATTTGTCCGAGGGATTGCATCCACGCATCATGACTGAGGGCTTCGAGAAGGCACGCGACAAGGCGCTGGAAGTGCTGGAGAAGGTCAAAGTGCCCGTCGAGATCAACAAAAAGAATCTGACGGAGATTGCCAACACTAGTTTGAAGACCAAGGTGCATCCGCAGCTTGCTGATCTGTTGACGGATGTGTGCGTTGATGCTGTACTCACGATTGCCAACGAGAAGCAGCAGCCTGTGGATCTACACATGGTCGAGCTAATGGAAATGCAGCACAAGACTGACACAGACACGCAGCTGGTTCGTGGTTTGGTTTTGGATCACGGTGCCCGTCATCCCGATATGCCCAAACGTCTGGAGAAGGCGTACATACTTACTGCCAATGTGTCGCTGGAGTACGAGAAGGCCGAGGTGAACTCTGGATTTTTCTACAAGACGGCCTCTGAGCGTGAAGCATTTGTGCGGGCCGAGCGCGACTTCATCGACCAGCGCGTCAAGAAGGTTATCGAGCTTAAGCGTGCAGTATGCGATGGTACTGACAAAACCTTCGTGTTGATTAACCAGAAAGGCATTGACCCCATCTCATTGGATGCTCTGGCCAAGGAGGGTATTCTTGCACTGCGTCGGGCCAAGCGCCGCAACATGGAGCGTCTGGCTCTGGCCTGTGGCGGTACCGCAATGAACTCATTCGACGATTTGCAGGAGGAGCATCTGGGCTATGCTGGCTCTGTCTACGAGCATGTGCTGGGCGAGAACAAGTACACTTTCGTCGAGGACTGCAAGAATCCGCTGTCTGTGACTATTTTGATTAAGGGTCCCAACAAGCACACAATCACCCAGATCAAGGACGCTATTCGCGATGGTCTACGTGCGATTAATAACACAATTTCCGATAAGGCTTTGGTTCCTGGTGCCGGATCGTTTGAGGTGCGTGTCTACAATGAGCTGACTCAGTACAAGGACACGGTAAAGAGCAAGGCTCGCCTGGCCGTGCAGGCCTTTGCAGATGCCCTACTCGTCATTCCCAAGACGCTGGCAACCAACAGTGGGTACGATGCGCAGGACACTATTGTCAAGTTGACTGTGGAGGATAGGCTCAGTCCCGAATTGGTTGGTCTCGACTTGGCCACAGGGGAACCCATGAAACCCACCGATCTTGGCGTCTATGACAACTATATTGTCAAGAAGCAGATCCTCAACTCCTGCTCCATCATTGCCAGCAATTTGCTGCTCGTTGACGAGGTGATGCGTGCAGGAATGACCAGTCTCAAGGGATAGTTTCTTATATAAGCTGGGCGAGCGTCGTGGGTTTCACTTACATATAACCAGGCTAACTATTGTATAACTACTACTCACACTTTCACCACAACACACACAAACCCGCAACAACATCAACAAGAACTCTCCTTCGTAAGCTGCCTCAAAAACCAATGCGATTGTTGCGTCCGGAAAAGCGGAAACTAATATTCACCAAGTATTTCTCCTTATTTTTTTGTATCACTAATGTTTACTTATGAATACTTACGAATCATTGGTTTAAAAATACATAAAACACACCCTAATTCAAATTGTTCATTCTAATTCTGTTGGACCTAGTTTTGGGATCGGAGAAGAGAATTTTATCAGGGAGAGAATCTTTTTACCCCTTTGCAGAGGATATAGTATATAGGAGGCATCTCCGACCCCATGAAGTTTATATGTATAGTATACTCGGAATCCGCATCTAGAGGAGAGTTAAGGTAGCCATCTGGAGCCATCCGTCTGTGTCCGTCTGAGCTCAGTTTTAAAATAAACTGCAATAGAGTCGGAGCGAGAAAGATTAGACCGATATGTTAGATATCCTGTCATCGGATATTTGTCTTCTTTCTTTCAAACTCTTCACATCTGTCTTTTGATACACATTTTATGCAGTCAAAATTTGACAACTATAACATATGTATGTATTATATTTATATAAACACTTATGATATGTATTGGCACATAAACAATTGGCGGAAAGATGACTTCTTAACAAAATATGGTATGGTTCAACACTATATTAAATTACATTATTTAATTTAAAAACTAGGCGAACGGTACACTCGGGCACACCACACAGCAAGGGCGTCGGCAGATGTCTCCTGGACCGAACACCTATATTCATACAGTGAGTCAAGTTACTCTTTACACTGTATGTACATGTTAATGTTATGTACATATGTGTAAAGTTGTCTGAAAATAAGGAAGTGAAGAGTATCCGCTTGGGGCAGCCAAGGACATCATAACCACATTATTTTAATTATAATTATATTATTAGTCATCAATACATATACATACATATATCGAAGCAGAAAGTTATGATTGAAATACTGAATAATCGCCAATAAAATCAGATTTACATGGACCGTGAGTGTTTCATACGATATTTGCAACAAACAGCTCCCCAGCTCTTATATTTGCTGACGGAATATCGACTCGACTTGTGATCCCACAACGAATTTTTCTGCCTGTTACATACATTTCCCAGAAGCTTTCGAAATATAATACTTGCCTCTAAATTCATGATAGAATGAAAACGGCAATTTGAATCTGTATTTGAAATCCGTGCCGCATACAGCTATTTAACCTTTACGCAAAAGACTTTTGTTCCGCCAATAAGAATGCAAAACTCACTAACTAGGTTTATCTTATATAGTATTTATAATATTGCATTTGGGCAATTCTCTGATGTCGAATGCGACATTCGTACACACTTAAACTGATAACGAGAACGAAAGCTACCTTCGGTCATCCGAAGGTTCTATACCCTTGCAGGTTCTAATATCCTGTGATCGTTCCAATACTAGTTATATTTTTTCTATATTATGTCTCACATTGATTGGCACTGATAAGTTATTTCTAAAATCAGAACTAGTCTTAATACAAAAAATAAAAACCTTAATTTCGGTCGATTGTTCCTATGGCAGCTATATGTAATAGTGGTCCGATTTTGATTAAATGTATTTTATATTATATGCATATTATATATATATAGAATAAGTCCGATGTAGTAAATTTGGACGCAATATCTTGACAAATAACATAAATCGGCCGATAGGTTGTATAGCAGCTATACGATATATCGCTCTGATCCAGCTTGTTCTAACTTCTATACAGCGTGCAGCAATAAAAAACATATGAAGTTGCATCAGGATATCTTTAAAACTAAAAGACACACGGATAAACGGACACAGGGCTAGTTCGATTCCTCTGTTGATGCTGGTTTCCTAAGGTGCGTTTCAAACTTCTAGCCAAAATTAATATACCCTCTGAAAGGGTGTAAAACATGTGGCAACCCTTTATTTTATTTTTTCAAAATTTGAAACTTATAGCTCCTGGATAGTACTATATATGGTATGGTATGAATTTTTTAGAATTTTTATTACTGTCTTCCATCATACTATTTATATTGTTTTTGTACTTTTTAAGTAAATTAGTAGAGCATATGTACAAGTATACATACTAGAGATGGGCGTGGGCCGGGCCTCTCGGGCCGGGCCTCGACAATTTTGGGCCCGGGGCCTAAAACCAGCTACCGGGCCCTTTACCGTCGGGCCCCGGGCGTAGGGGTAAAAGCCGGGAAGCCCCGGCGTGCTTGAAAGCTTGAAAAATTCGAGTCTGGTTCGGGCCGGGCCCCCTTTAAACAAGTTCCGGCCCGGGCCGGGCCTCAAAAAAACAGGCCCGCGCCCATCTCTAATACATACAATAATAAAATATGTAATATTGGATGGTAATATTGCACGAAAACCATGGATGCACTGCTAACAAATGTTATTTTTCAATGGCGCACGCGACAGTGATAGAAACTGATGAGATAAGAAATTCGCCGTTATTAGCTATTGCATCGTTTCTTTTACATTTGTTTGAAATTCTTTGAATATTAACCGAAATGTAAAAGAGGGAATATTAACACAAAATTACTCTCTTTAAGAAAATGAATTAAAACAAAACGTGCAATAGAAATTTTCGAATCAGAACATTCGTACTTCTTCGATTTTACATTGAAATATTTTGAGTAATTGTAAAATATGCTTATACTAGTTAAATTTTGACTTTGAATTCTCTGGCTGCGGTTGATCTTTTCATACATATACATTCCCTGTCCATATTTAAACTACTCCCTACATGAGTACTTACCCTATTCATCCTTTAGTAAGCGAACACCGAACCACTAAGTGTCAAACGAATTTGAACGCATAATTTTCGTCGCTTTCTCGTGTAAGCGTATCAATATTTAACCCTCAAATACACAATTTTTCTATTGCAGTGAAAAAATTATTTTAGACTAATTTTGGGTCAAAACGAACGAATATGAAGTTCGTTTTTTGATTACGCTTATGGTTTACTTGTTACAGGTAAACATACCTAACCCGCCAGAAGGCGGGGTTGGGCATTTACGTGTATTTTCCCCATATGAAGACTTAAACAACTTTTTGAAAAATTTATGATCTTTCGACCCGACATGACTAAATAAAGAAGCGATAACGAACGCAATGGTTAACAATAAATTTACAGCTAAATGCCCAACCCCGCCAAAAGGCGGGATTTGTAGCAAGTCGATATTTCTTAACTTATGTTGTTTTTTTTTTATTTGATTTTTAAACTAACCGATTGATAATAATACGTTCTACTTACCAATATTTTTTTTTTCTTGTACGACACAAAATTAACTTTTTGTTCAATCTTCAAAATCACTGATTTTGCAAAATGAATTATATACGACCGACACCTGCAACTTTTCACTTTGGACTGAACTTGTGAAGTGTTTCAGTAAAAAACGATCAGCGAGGTACACATACATACATGCAAAATGAAATGTCCTAAAATATATGTGATTCCCCCCTTTTTGAATAAAATTAACTACGCAGTTTTTGTACGCAGTTCTATTGCAACCCGCCAAAAGGCGGGGTTGGGCATTAAAGGATACCTACCCGACTACTCCCTAAATGGGAAGTTACCCTAGTCACCCTAGGGTAAGCGAACGCAGAACCACAAAGTATCAACGAAATTGAACGCCTACTTTTAGTCGCCTTTTCCAAAATTCTCAATATATTTTGGATAATGCATATTTTTGTCTAAGTTGGCTTCGACAATTTCAAAAACAATTGTCATGCTGAAATAGTTTTGCTTTTTCCTTTACCATTATCACACTTTAATACCAAATTATTTTCTATAAGAGTAGAATCACTCACATTGAGTAATATTAAAAAATGTTTATTAATTGATATAATACTTTTTAGGGTGAGATAATTTTCTTTCTTGTTTTTCTTAAAGCGATTGGCTTAACTACGTGATGCGTGGGAATCGTAATCGTTAACAGGACGACATGCTGATTAATGTAATTAATGAAGCGAAGAGAAAAGCAGCCAAATGAGGCTGAAAATGAGAGTGGGCCAAGTTATTCCCTAATCAGTTTGAATATTGTTTTTATACCACTCGTGTGAATAATGCTGACACTCTAAAACGTATTTGGTCAGGAATCTTATTTATTTTCGTTTGACACGAAAAGGATAAGCGTAGCAAATTCGAGTGCCTGTGGGGTTTGGTTCGGAGTTCGGCGCTGGGTAAGCCAAAGCAATCAGCACTTTGTGAACCTTCACAGTGAATTATGCAAATCTTGCTGTGCTGGCCGTTCACATCAAAGCGGGAACCACACCGGGGACAGGCACACATGGCAAACGGCTTGAAACAGCTGACAGCCCTCCCTCATTTCGCCACCTACCACTATCACCACCTACATCACATCACCTCCAGGACACACTGTCAGTATAAGGCGCTTGAAATGAATGTTTGCTGGGTTGTTTCGCCAAGCTCAATGTTGGACGTATTTGTTGAACGTCCAAAAGGATTTCCCATGTTTACCGCTAGTGTGATATATGCGGAAATTGATATTGGAATGTGCATGATAATGAGCTTTAAATTTGTTTGGCTTTTTTGGGGCTATTCACATGTCCACAACTCAGTTCACGAGCACACACTATTTTACATTCATCCAAAGCGCTTAATACGCTGCAAATATATGGGATTCATTAGAAATTCGCCTTCTGCCCGGTCTTTGGTTTATTATTTTTGTTCTTTAGGCCGATCGCAATTTATGTTTGTCATTTGAATTAGCTACTCAGAATAATTGTATTCCCTTCGACCATCAGAATACTCGTAAAATATGTTTTTTTTTCACAGTAAATATTTGAACGAGATCAAAAGTCGAGCGCGCCCGACAATGGGATTATACCTTTCGACCTCTGTTGCCGTAGAACTATCTTACTGTATGATACTCTCTATCCTTTAATAGATATATTGAGTTGACCGAAAAGAAACCGGTGATCAGATGATCGAATGATCATTGTTGGTTGATTGTAGTATATATATATCTTTCCAATCTCACGCTCAGTTACATGACGATCCGATTCGATTAAAGCCTTGATAACGTCATCATCAACAGCACATGGCCGACCTGAGTGAAAAATCTCGCAAACGGAATTTGACAAACCAACTTTGACACTGTGTCTTTTTAAGTCTTTGTTACCATACACATCACGTAACTTTTTAGCAACCTGAGCTGCTTTTTTTTCTTTACGGAAATAATAAAGTAAAATATGACGAAAATAAAAAAAAAAAAATTGCCGCCAAACAAACAAATATAAACAAAATTACGCGCGCTTTTTTTCTAAAGCAAGCTAAAAGTGCCAGCTGATAACTTACAAAAACAGAATGCAATAACAGAGTCATAAGCCGTTCAAAAAAATTGTCAAACAATTGTATGCAAAATCAGTTTCTTTTCGATCAACCCATTAAAAAAATCGGAACCTGCTATGTCAAATAGAGGGGTGTCATAACTCCTCCCCTTAGAAGTTACGCTCAAACTTTTCTAAATAATTTCAATTTATTGTCCGAAAGAATTGAAGGAGGTGTATACTATATATTTTCATCAGATACGTACATGTTATACATTGTATATATCAATTTATCTTTAATACGACGCATACAAATCCAATTATAACGAGAGCAATAGTCGAGCGGCACGCGACAGTGGAATATCCATCGACCTATGTATGTTCCGGTGTATAATATGTATAGTAGAGTTGTTGATTTGGGTTCGTTTCAGGGACTTAGTTCATTAGTTCATTTTTCGATGAACTATAGTTCAATCTTTAGTTCGTTCGTTCGAGTCTTTTAGTTCGTTATATAGTTCAATATTTAGTTCGTTCGTTCTAGTCTTTTAGTTCGTTATATAGTTCAATCTTTTGGTCTTCTAGTCTTTTAGTTCGTTAAAAAGTGTAAGGACGTTTTCTACGGCTGGGGTACATATCTCAGTCCCGCCAGGGTCTTTACAGAACATTTATGTAAAACTATGGACTATTATGACTTTTAGTACGAGAAGAGCTATAGTCGGACATACCCTACTGGGGTATTACAGGGTATATGGTCACACGTGGTCTGTGTCACACACGTGTACTCCCTGGGAATGTGGGCCTCCACATGGGTCCTATCACCACGTGGTCTGTTAGTGGTCCACGTGCACGTGTCGCGTGTCACGCGTGCCTGCTCGTCGTGAGGAAACGCACGCGGCCGTGGGTACTTTCACCTGTACTCTCACGTGTCGCCCGGCGGTGTATTGCACCACGCCGCAACTCGTTGAAGCACACGCTCACGCACCCACTTGTCACCAACGCTTGCTCACGACACGGGTGTGTGTGTGTGTGTACGCTCAGAGTCGCTTGCTGGCCAGCGGAGCACCGACTTGCCAGGCAGCACCACTCTGCGACTGCACACTCACACAAACGCACACACGTACACGGTGTGTGTGTGTGTACGCTCAGAGCCGTTTGCTGGCCAGCGGAGCACCGACTTGCCAGGCAGCACCACTCTGCGACTGTACACTCACACTGACGCACACACGTACACGGTGTGTGTGTGTGTGCGTGTACGCTCAGAGCCGTCTGCTGGCCAGCGGAGCACCGACTTGCCAGGCAGCACCACTCTGCGACTGTACACTCACACTGACGCACACACGTACACGCCACTTTTGCTTACACTGCACTAGAGGTGTTTAATGTTTTCCAGGGTATGTTTTAATGATCACTGCGGGTTTTGTTTGTTTAGTATTAAGAACATATCGCGTTTTATTGTTGCTTCTAGTTGCTTATTTAAGATTTAATCCCTGTCTACCTGCCTACTCGCACCATCTACGTAAGCTAGTCTACTACGTTCTATTTATCTAAATTATCCTGCTCACCTGGACTCTCCTGCTGCAGGATTCATGTTGTTGTCCTTTATTGTCCTTCGGCACTTGGTACTTTTAACTTGCACTTGTTTATTTTATATCCCACGTGGGAGAGCTTTCGCTTCTTTTTACTAAGACTGTACTCGATCGACTGCCCTTGCCCTAATTTTGGCAGCACGCATTTCGCTGCCCGCGCCTCGCTGCCTGTAGCTCTGCCGCTGCCTGCACGGCCGATCGTGCTTGGCAGCGGTGGCTCTGCTGTGCATTTCGCCGCCTGCACGGCGTCGTTCGCACTTTTTTTGCATGTCGATGTCGCTATTGGTCTAGTTTCGCTGCCGGCGGCGCGTCGCTGCTGGCTGAGCGTCGCTGCGGGCTGTGCGTCGCTGCTAGCTTAGCGTCGTTCGCCTAGCGTCGCCGTTTGTCTGGCGCCGCTGCCCGAAATTTCGTCGCGGTGCCGTTGGCTGGCGCCGCTGCACAAAATCTCGTCGCGGTGCCGTTGCGTATGCCGTTGGTTGTGCACGCGGTTTTCGCTGTTTTGTTGTTGCTGGTCGTGCAAAACTGTGCGAGACACCGCTATGTGTGCGGCGTTCGCGGTCTGGGTACCGCGGTACCGCAACTTTTAGTTTGTGCGCTGGGCATGGGCGTCGACTGTCGGGTGTTTTCTATACTATGTACCCCGTTTTCCTTGTCCCTACCTATGCCCCTGTCTTTTGCTATGCTACCCTACTCAGGAACTGCTAGTCGGGTATATTGGGCTTAGATATAGCTTACATATTTATTTAATAATAACGACAATTAGGCGTCGCTCCAGTGCGACTTTAAATTAATAATACTTAGATAATACAAAATAAGAATACTCAATATGAGGCGTCGCTCAAATGCGGCGTCACACCCCCCTTACTTCATCGGGGATAAGGGTGTACGCGGCCTCGGGCCTGGCTTCATGCCGGATGATTTGCGGATTCACTTCCGCTCGCGGATTGTGACCGCTCCAAAACGATTAATACGGGCGCGGAACTTCGCCCCGTCTCCCTCGACGAGCAGACACGCCACCTTGCGGGGGTGCCTCTCCAAATGGGCTCGCACCTTCTCGATTGCCCGTCGTGGCAACCAGTGGTCAAACGTGGGCACCTTCCACTCCCTGGGTGCGAGGGCCCACTGTTCGGGGTGGCGACGGCCTTCAACGGCCGGAGTAGCCAATGCTACCGGATCAGGCATCGGGGCGTCGGAGGGCTCCGTCCACACCATCGCCAGCAACGCCTTCCCAAACTGGAGGCGGTAATCGAGCACCGGACGGCTAGGCGGCCGCGGGACGTCATCCTCATCGTCCGACTCTTCCTCGGAGGACGAGGGGAACGGCCCGGCCCGCACCTTCATATAAACGCTCTTCCCTTTCAAGATGCCCTTCAGGGGGTGGAGGTGTAGCGATACGGAACGTGATCGGGTGTGGGAAGACCGGGTCGTCCTCACTTGGGCAAGCCTGGCTTGCGGTCGGGGTGCTCTCCGTCGATGATGGCACGATCGGGGGGTTGCTGCTGGCGGTGGTGTAGGCGGAAGCCCATCGCTGTCTGGTAAGCTGATGGGGCTATAATGGCCCGTCTCTAGGCTCTTGGGCCTCGGGGTTGCCGGCCAGGCGGTGGTTGCCGAAATGGTGGATGGCTACCATGTCCTCCACCTCTGGGACCCACTCCTCCATCTCCTCCGGCTCGGTTATGGCCGTGGCGATGGGTGTCGCTTTGGGGAACTAGAGGGGGGCATATCGTCGAAGCCCCACTCGTCGTCGATAAGGTCGAGGACCCCGTCCCCCGTCGATCGCTGGACCAGCTCATGCCATTCGCGATCCGAATCGGGGCTATAAATTTACAGAAAATAAGGCTTAATGATACATGACTGTTTTCTAACTCCTATCGGGCCCTAATGGTGCGAATGAGAGACTCTACTAAGAACTTATGAGTAACTATTAAATGGTAAGGGTGGTCACAGAGCCGAGAAGTTTCAGTGGTTGTCTACCCCACCCGGTACCTGTTGGCCTTCGTCGGCCGATTCTTCTCCGTGGAATATCTTCAGATCGGCCAGTCCTGCGCTGCGTCTCTTCTTGGATTTGACGTCTTGGAGGCGTAAAATCGTGGGCGAGATGTAACCCACGACCCGGTAAGGTCCATCGTAGCGGGGTGCCAACTTGGCAGCGAATCCATCGGCGGCCTTCGACAAATGATGTTGTCTCAACAGGACGAAGTCGCCGATGGCCGGTTTCCACTCTCGGCGGCGTAAATTATAGTGTTTCCCCTGGTCCGCGCTTGCTTGCTCTGCATTTCCGATGACGATCTTGAAGACATCCTGCAGGTGTCGCTCCTTCTCCTCAGGCAAACGTGATTCCGCCCTTATGACAGGAGTCACCTCTTCGTAGAGGGCTCCCGGCAACCGAGGCTCGCGCCCTTGGATGAGATAGGCTGGGCTGAATCCAGTTGTGTCTGAGGCGCTGGTGTTGATCGCCAGGCTAATCTCAGGGAGGCGTTCATCCCACGTTCGCTGCTGGTCGTCCAGATACTGTGCCACCATGGTCTTCACGGTCCTGTTTACCCTCTCCGTGGGGTTCTGCTGCGGGGTGTACGGCGCGGTATGCTGCAGCGTCATGCCCAGTTGTTTGCAGAACGTGGCGAAGGCTCGGCTCGTGAACTGCGTCCCGTTGTCGCAGACTAGCATCTTCGGTACTCCAAACCTGGCCAGATTCCGTTCTCTGAACGAGCGCATCAGGTGTGCTGCCGTTGCTTTACGCAAGGGCACCAGCTCCACCCACTTGGAAAAGGCGTCGAAGAATACCAGTAGCATGGTATTCCCGTGGGTAGAACGCGGGAGTGGTCCTACGAAGTCTGCACAGAGTACGTCGAATGGTGTGTGTACCTGCCGGGTATGCATCTGTCCAGGTGGCTTTAGTTGGCTTATCTTGAATCTCTGGCAGGTCCCGCACTTCCGTACGTAGCGTACTACGTCCCGGAATAGGCCTGGCCAGAAGTAGCGTTGACGGATCCGATTTAGGGTCTTCCGTACCCCCTGATGTCCGGCTGCGGGCTGGTCGTGGCATTCTTGAAGCACCCGTTGGCGTTGTGGTTTTGGTACGCACAACTTCCAAGGGGTGTAATCTTCGTCGTCCGGCCGAAATCCTCCTCGTCGATAAAGCTGGTCGTTCTCCCTCAGGTATTCTGGATACTTCTCGGGTTCCCTTTTAGTCAGTTCCAGCATTCGGGTTGTCCATGCGCACGGTGGGTTCTCCTGAGTGACCTGTTGTAGAGTCTCCAGGGGCTGTCTGGACAGGGCGTCGGCTACGATGTTTTGGTCCCCACGGCGGTAATGCACGTTGAAGCGGAACTGTTGTAGCTCTAACGCCCAGCGCGCAATCCTTCCAGTCGGGTTCTCGATGCTATTTAGCCACTTTAACGCTAAGTGGTCCGTGACGACGTCGAATTCATAGCCTTCGAGGTAGCACCGCAGCTTCCTTATCGCCCACACAATGGCCAGGCACTCCTTCTCCGTAGTCGAATAACGGCTTTCGGCTGCTGAGAGGCGACGGCTTGCATATGCGATGACGCGCTCCGTTCCCTGGATCTGTTGTGTCAGCACTGCCCCTAGTCCAATGTCGCTCGCATCTGTTTGGAGGGTGAAGCGCTCGGCAAAGTCTGGGCAGGCTAAGACTGGTGCTTGCGTAAGGCTGGTCTTGAGTGCCTCGAACGCTAGCTGCTGTTCCTTACTCCAAACCCATCGCTGGCCCTTCTTCAGTAGCGACGACATGGGTTGTACCAGGGTGGCGAAGTTTGGCACAAACCTCCGGTACCACGAAGCGATGCCTAAGCATCTCCGCAACTCCCTGACAGTCGTTGGCGGTTGGAGCTCCTTTATTGCGGCGATCTTGCTGGGGTCGGTGTGGATGCCACCTTCGCTGACCTGGTGTCCCAGGTAAACGATGCTCCTCTGGAAGAAGCTGCACTTGGCCTTATTCAGGCGCAAGTTCGCGTTCCGAAGTCTCCGGAACACCTCTCGTAGGTTATCCAGGTGTTCTTGGAGGGTGCGTCCTACTACGATGATATCGTCGAGGTACGCAAACGCGTGTGGTTCCATGTCCGGTCCGATGACTCCATCCAACGCCCGCTGAAACGTAGCCGGGGCCGAATGCAATCCGAATGGCATCACCTTCCAGTGGAAGAGGCCTCTGCCAGGCACGGTAAACGCGGTGTACTCCTTGCTACTCCGGGCCATAGGTATCTGCCAATACCCGCTCTTCAAGTCCAGCGACGATATGTACTTCGCGTCTTTGAGCTTCTCCAGGATGTGATTGATCCGTGGCAACGGGTAGGCGTCCGGAATGGATTTCGCGTTGAGTTGGCGATAATCCACACACATCCGCATCTCCCCCGTCTTCTTCCCAACGAGTACAATCGGCGCACTGTAAGGGCTCCTGGACGGCTCGATTCTACCATCTCGCAGAAGCTCATCAACTTGATCGTTGATGATCTTCTGCATGGCCGGATTCTTCGGGTAGTACCTCTGCTTGATGGGGTACTCATCCCGCATGGTGATGGTGTGCTCCGCAATGGGTGACACCCCCATCAGTCCGTCGAACTGGGCTAGCTCGGACTGTAGAAAGGCCTCCACCTGTTCTTCGTCCACAGCCAGCCTCGTTTCCTGAGTCTCGACGCCCCGCAAGGCGGCGTGGCTGGTCTTGGGCCGTCTTCCACGGCGTCTCCGCTTGGTCGGGGCTCCCGTGGTCCCCGGGTTTCCCGCGTCTCGTTGTAATGACTCTGCTAGTGTCCTTGCTGGTGATTCCTCCGCGCTTCGCCGATGCTCGGTGCCTCGCTGCGGGGTCTCCAGTATCCTTGGCTGTCCCTCGGTGTCTCGTTGTTGGAACTCTATGTCTTCTCGTGTCCTGGGCTGCCTAAACGGGTTCCTCTGCCGTGCGACGGGACAAATCGGCGGTAAACCCATGGTGTGGTTGTTGTCTGGGGTCGCCGTGTCCTCCGTCGGTTGGTGCGGGGCCCCGGGCGTCGGCGCTGTCTCCTCGGGCGTTGGTGCTATCTCTTCGGGCGTGCTTTGCAAGCGTAACTTCGCTCGGCCGCACCTGAGAGTTGCCTCGATGCCGCACAGGAAGTCCATCCCCAGGATCACGTCGTCTAGGATGACGGGCAGTACCAGCATTGGTATTGTCGTCTCTCTCTCTCCCAGTTGAATACTCACCCGCAAAGCTCGCGTCACGGCTCGTGATGATCCATCCGCCAGCTTGATCCGGATCAGGGCCGCTCGCTCGTTCTCCGGTGTACTCAGCTTGGCCGCCATACGCTCGCTGACGAAGCTGCGTGTGGCTCCCGTGTCGATCGTGGCGTCCGTTATTGTTCCCTCGATGCGAACATTCGCGATGACACGTCCACCCCCACACCTCAGAGGTGCTATTCCTGGGAACTGCGGTGCGGCGTCTCCAAGTTGTTCCCCGTCGGTTGAAGACGCGCAGCATTTCCCGACGTAGTTCGTCGGCAGCACTCCACTGTGCGCACGCCGTGTCGGCCGCAGTCCCAGCAGAACAACACGCGGCTGTTACGGCAGTCCGCCTGTAGGTGTCCAGGCTGAGCACAGTTGCGGCACACGCGCTGCAGGTCGCCCTTGGTTACTCCTGCGGGTGGTGTGTGTGGAGTGGCTGTCGCTGCTGTGGGAGTCAGTGGTGTCGGTGGCACGTGGTTCGTCGTTGGCGGGTTCGATGGCTTCGGGTTCTCTCTTCGTCGATCGGCTTGGCTCGCCGTTTGGCGTTACAGCTCCTTCGTTGTCTCGTACGTGGTCACCAGTTTGCTCAGCTGAGCCAGTGTTTGGAACTCGTGACGGCGGGTGAAGAGCTGGTACTCTGGCATCATGTTGTCGTAGATCCTATCCAGTTCCTGTTCCTGGGTGTATTTAACCCGTCGCATCATCAGCCGCAATGCCAGGGCGTAATCCCGGAATCGCTCACCTCGGCGTTGGGTGCGGCTCCGAATCTCGTCCTCCAAACGTTGAAAATAGCGCGGGGGGAGGAAGAATTCCAAAAACTCCTGCTTGAACTCCTCCCAGGTGACTTTGTAGAGGGTGTTGACCCTGAACCAATCTTCCGCTTGGCCCGTTAACACGTCTGCTACCGCTTGTGGTAACTGTTGCGGGTCGATGTTGCACCGTGCTGCCTTCTCCTCCAGCTGCTCGATGAACCCCCACGGATCAATAGCGTCAACATTGAAGGCTACGCCCCATTTCCGCACCCGGTCGGCCAGTTCGTATGGGGCTATCCATCGATGGCTCGGTTCGCTGGCCCTACTGCCGGCTGGAAGTGTCGCACTGGGCGCTGGAGCGGGTGAGACGTGTCGGGTAGTACTGCTCCTCGAAGGACTCGCTGCCCGTCGAACTTCCAGGCTTGGTATGGGGATGACGATCTCGGCGTCGTCTTCCATCGGCGCCGGCGAGGGGTCGCGTGAGCCTGCTCCCTGTTGTTTCGGCTCCGGTGTGACTGCATTTCCGAAACTGGCCTCTAGCTCCATGATTCGCTGCAGCTGTTCCTTCGATAGATCCCCGTACCGTTCGTGTCCAGCCCGAATTCCTTGAGGATGAGCTGTAGCTCGCTCTTCCTTCGGAACGCGATCCAACGTGATCCCATGTTGGGCGAGTTCGTTTGTTCCACTTTCTCGGCGGCGGTGAGGAAAGTCGAAAATGGTTCGCGAGGTATGTACGCCGTGTGTCACTTAAATGTTTTCTTTTGCCCGTTTCACAAAGAACGGTCGCTTGGAGACACTGATTAATGAGAGCTCGTTCACAAACAGAAATCACAGGGTATTATAGTCTGTCAACGTCGTTGACTACTCGCGACTCGGTTCTATTTAATGTTTAGTTTTGTTTACCCGTGGTAAAAAGTGTCTCGATCACGAATTATTTGCGCACACTGGAGAAAAATGTTCTCGCGATAGTAAAAATTCAGGAAGGTTGTTTGTTTTATTGTCCCGATGGTCAACGTTGTCGATGTTGACTACATGGGGTTCCAGACGCGACTCGATTTATAAAATTTTCACAGAAAAAAAAGATTCACAGGGTATTATTATGTTGGTCAACGTTGTCGATGTTGACTACACGAGGTTCCAGACGCGACTGAGAGTTTTTATAAAAAAATATTTCACAGGGTATTATAATGTTGGTCAACGTTGTCGATGTTGACTCCTCGAAGTTCTGGACGCGACTGGCTACCTCGGTGTACGGTACCGAGTCTTATATAAGTCGTCTGAGCGATATCGTCGCTCAGGCTGGGCCGGCGCAAGGAGAAAAGGTCAAGCAGTGGAAAATATAGATCAGAAGGTCAAGATTTTCGCACACGTCAATGTGCGTAGTAGTCGTAGACATATGTAGAACGTGTCCTACGACTATCTATGGAAAACTATGCCTCGTCTGCCTAAATTGGCCTCGTGCTCTCCTACTATACCCTGTATGAATTAGCTCTGTGGGGCTTTAATCCACGAAAAGATGTTAAAAATTCTCAAAACTAAATATCTAGTCATAGTAGTCCATAGTTTTACATAAATGTTCTGTAAAGACCCTGGCGGGACTGAGATATGTACCCCAGCCGTAGAAAACATCCTTACAATAGTTCAATCTTTAGTTCGTTCGTTCGAGTCTTTTGGTCTTTAGTTCGTTCGTCAAAATCTTGTTTTTTCATTGACATCGTACAATTTTGCCATTCTCCGCGCAAGTTTGCAACTGTCGATCGTTGAAAGTAAATGTTTTAAATAAAAAATAGTTACATGTAGTATTAAAAATATATTAGGCTTAATTATGTTTAAATTTAAATTAAAAATTAAAATCAAAATTCAAAAACTAACAAAAAAATAAAATATATTATTACTAGAATATTTGCTTCAAGCAAAAAAGGCACTTCATGTGTTTGGCTTCATGTTTTTGGCTAAGAATATAAATTAAATAATAAAACTAATCCATATTGTTATGTAGAAACGTGAGCTTATCAACCTTGTTTGGTTGCAACAAGCTTCTTCGGTCTGTAACTATCTGGCCAGGTACAGAAAAAAGTCGTTCGCATGGCACAGAAGTTGCAACAATGCAAAGCCTTTTTAGCATGTACGCGTAAAGGCGTGGATACAGATTTTTTTTTTTCCTTCCACCATACGAGAGGATCACTTGTCCTGTCTAAATATTCCTCTGCGAGATATTTGTCCATTTCCCGCTGAGATAATCGATAAATCGAAAGTGTGCTTCAAATCAACGAACCATTGGATGAAATGAACAAGATTTGAACGAACGAACTAAAGGAAGGAACAATACTCGAAGACCAAAAGAACAAAAGACCAACGAACTAAAGACCAACGAACTAAAGACCAACGAACTAAAGACAAACGAACTAAAGACCAACGAACTAAAGACCAATGAACTAAAGACCAAAAGACTAATGAACTAAAATCAGGGATTTAGTTCGTTAGTTCAGTTTGAGGAGTAGTTCAAACGAACTAAATCTGAACTAAACGACACAACTCTAATGTATAGTGCATACTTTCAAATTATTCTCGACAGATGGCGCTCGCCTGCCCTTTTCCTTCATAAATTCGTATGTATCAAAAGTTAAACAGATAAAAGAGAAGTGTATTTTTGTTTTACATTTTTCCTTCAAACAAAATAATTATGCAAATCGGAGTTCTGGCCATGGGATAAAGGGATAAAGTGCCGGTCCTTCGATTGATCACTTATCGAAATGAACATATCTACAAACGTTGATTGTGTTATGTTATTATAATGAAATATACGCACTTCTTCACATTTTAAAGAGTTTATTAAAACTGATCTTATAGTCTAAAGCGGTGGTTGTAAGACCCGCTTGGTAACTTCTATCAGGTATTCTGTTAATAGCCTCCGAGCCGTGCTAACCCATTTGTCGCCTGCTCAACAAATTGTTAAGGTTGATCAAAGATAGTCCGGCGCCGCTGCATGTGACGCTCTCTCTGACACTTGATAGTTTTGTGTACCATTGCGGTCAAAAGGCCAGTGCACTATGGGGACTTTGGCTTTTTTTTTTCATTAATTAATAACTCTTGGTCTAAGTAAAATTTTTTGATGGAGTGTCTTTTATATTATTATGAGAGCCCTTAGAAATATTTAAGAAAAGCGGGCGTGGTCCAATCCTTCCTTTTTAGTCCAAAATCCGTCATTTGACAAATAATTTGTATGACAGCTATAAGTAATTGCAGTCCGATCTTAATGAAATTAAGATCATATTAAGGATCAAATACAAATAAGATGAGATAAGTTTGAAAGCCATATCTTAAAATATAACAAAAATCGGCCGATAGATTGTATGGCAGCTATGCGATATATCGGCTCAATCCGCCTTGTTCTGACTTATTTATAAGTGATAAGTAATAAAAATAATTGATATCTCTCTACTGAAAGTAAATATTGGATTTTGTTTCTCACGAACACACCATTGCTACGCCACAAAAACGCATTTTTATCGAGATGTTGCTTCCTTAAAAATTAATTTTTTTCAAAAACTCGCAAAAAACGCAGTTAGGGACTAGATGTTCTGAATGAGGAATTATTGGCTCTACAATATGTATATAGACACTCGCTGAACAAATTTGAACAATTTTTTGTAGCTCTTTTCAAAGTTTAAATTTCTTTCCTAAAACTACATGTCAACACCACTCGCTCAATGTACAAATTATTAGAAATGCACGCACTAAATAATCAAAATATTTGTAACAACGCATAGTAAAAACCCTGAAAATGAATATCCATTTCAATTTTAAACGGTATAAATTGGCTCTTTGAAAATTGAGGAATTTAAAGTTCCACTTCAAAATTGAGCGCAATGACGCCAAAGTTCTGTTCGCTTGCAAACGCTGACTTGAACAGCTGACTAACAGCTTGTGCGACTGACTTGATGCCGATGTGCGCTTCTCGCGGTTTTTAACGAAGAGAGCCGATCGCTCACTCATGAAACACTTCGGGTTCGGTGGTCCCAGTCTCCGCATAGCATCAAATGAGTAGATTCCGCTGTTTGAGTGCTTAGTGATTTAATGTTTAATTTAATGATAGTTTGATTTATTCCTTATTCGTTAATACTGCAAATTTGCGTATTTGTGAAAAACACATTATTGTAAAAAAAACAGGCCAAAGTCCCCATAGTGCAGTGCTGCAACATGTTCATGCTAGTACCTGAACATTATTGTGGAAGCTTGATTAATTCACACACGACGGTTCAATACTTGCTCTTTAGTCGACACGTCAACATAGAATGCCTTTCTCAGAGAGAACCGCTAACATCCTCTTAGTCTTAATGTAAGTTTACATAGGTTTTACATAGGCTTAACATAGTCTTCGTGTTATATAACTATCGATATATCAGTGTGACCTTCTACCAGCCTACTATATATGATAACATAATTCTTGGTGGCTTGGCTTCTTTGGTTTGATCTTGTTAATTTGAATTTCAATTAAGTTATTTAATCGTTTCAGAAGGTTTGGAGTGATCATCTATTACTCAAGGATCGCAACCAAGTGTTTCTTGAATTGTTTGTTGGTTGCTGTTTACCACGGCTGCGGCGCGACCCTCTATGATGACTATTTTTCATTTCAAAGCCCAATTGCGCCCGCCTTCGGTATCCATAATAGAACTGATAGCTGATGGCAAATGGACTCGCGTGCTTATGCAAATTCCTGTTGCATACGCGTAGGGGTAAGTTTTGGGGAGTTTCCATTTCGCTCACTTTCTGCAAGATGTTCCTATTTCTGGCCCCACTCCGTGTTCGTCGGCGGTGTCGGAGACTTCATTACCAATTCCTCCTCGCAAAAGGCAAAGTTTGACTGAGTTCGACTTAAATGAATTCATCGGCATTTTTGCTCAACTTTTTAGTTTAATTAATTTTTAAGCCGGTTTGTAAAGGAACCAGAAAAGAACAGAAAGAAAGAAAGTAAAGAGCAAGAGCAAAAAAATTGAGGGAATCGCGGGAAAAGCGGGCAAGAAGGGGAAAAGTTGAAATTTATTTTATTTGCTTGTTTGATTTATGCGCTTAGCTGAAAAGGCAGGCTAAGTAAATAAATTAGTGCAAAAAGGATTAGGCGCAACGAATACACGTACAAAGAAAAAGGCATATAAACTCGAGGGCATTCGGGCAGTGACACCTCCGTCCCCCTCCTTTGTGACCCCTAACTTCGCCCTTCCTCTTTGGCTTGCAGCCCCTGCCATAAATCATTCATTTCCATTTTGCCAAAAGGGACAAAAAGCGAGTAAGGCGAATTTTTATTTAATTTATTTGTCGCTGCTGTTCGCCCACCCGCTCCCCTCCAAGTCCAGCACCACACTCCTCCTGTCTGGCTGTTCGGAGTGTTCTGCGCTTTGCGCCTCCTTCCTTGCACAAGATAAAAACGAACATGCAAATAATTCGCATGTCGGCGGAAGGGACACAAATTGCAGGTAAATTGCATGAAAATTATACAAAGCAGCAGCCCAAAAGACAAAAAACAGAAGAAAGAGTAAAAACTAAATGCCCAGTCAGGACAATGGCCCAAGGCGAAATATAATAAGACAGCGCGAGTGGGATATGGAAATAGAGAGAGAGAGAGAGAGGCGACGAGGCGTTTGGAAGTGCCACTGACATTGCGTGCAAATGGCTTTTAAACATGCAGCAGTAGCAGCAATCAACGTGCAACAAGGCGACGCCATCTACCACCTGAAGCGCCTGCTGCCGTTTCCACAGCTGCTGTTGTTATTACTATATGGGTATATTAGGTGTGTGTAAATAAATGCAATAACAAAAAAAAGGCATGTAGTTACATATTGGTATCTCTATATATGCATACGTATACTTTACAGCGCAGCGTTGCTATATTTTTATCTTATTCTTAATCCATCAAGGCTGCAAGCACTAAGCACTAAGCAATGAACACATAGAGACCTCAAACAGAGATTAACGTTGCTGCCGCTGGTTTTTCGATCCAGCTGCCTCAGAGAAGAAGCAGAGCAGAAGCATTCAGAATAAAGACTTCGGCTGAACGCTAGACCGGGGCAGCTCGCTGTTCGGCTGGGGCAGATGGCTTTTCGACTCTCAGTACAAACCTGCAAGTCAAAGTAATTAATATACTTTTGTGCTAATTAAATGCCATTCGTGCGGCGGTGTCCTCTTCCCCTGTCCCCACTCTTTTCTGGCTTTAATGTATGCGCCCGGGCGTGGGTGTGTGAGTGGAGCCTAATCGCCGCTCGTACTTGGTCCGACCTTGCCAGACCGCATTCTAATGGTCAACAGCCTGGCAAGATGTATTGGCTGTTTTTATGGCCCTAAGGAATTTCCAATTGCGCCCAAGTTAAAACTGTCAGCAGCACGGGTGATTTGTGGCCAATGCAAAGAGTTGTGGTGGGTAGCAGTGGGAGTGGAGGGAAAAGGAAAAGGAAGGAGGCGCCATTACTGCGAAAAGCATCACACTAAGCCCACTACATTAATCGTTCGTGGGTCGCTGTTAAGCATAACAGGTCTGTTAGCTTAACAGTTCGATTCGATTATTTAAGAACGATCGATTTTTTTTACTTCGATTGCTGTGTGGAGAGACGGACAGTGAAGGGGCGCCAAGCACAGATACGCGAAAGTCGTGCAAAGTCAAAGGAAAATGTAGTACGCAAGCAGAGACACCTTCACCACCTCCTCAACAGACCGCCACGACGACCTCTTCACAAACATTTATGTATACAAATTTTATATTTAAAATTTGATTTTACACAGAGCTGGGGGTTGCTGGTTGAAGGTCGTTGAAGCGGTGGCAGGGAAACTGCGTATGAAACCCGTTTGCGTGCAATGCTTGCACAGTGGAACAGATCTGAGCAGAGCAGGGATGGTATGGTGTGGTGTGGGGTGTGTAGTGTGCTGTGGTGTGGGCACATTCATATATGACTCGTTCGACGTGGAGCCGCCTTTGAGTTTGAATCGAGGTATTTGCATACCCTGCTGACAGTTAACATGAATATGTACATATGCATTTGTCTGTGAATCATCAGTTTCTAGATTAATGGATTTGTACCAATGATGCATTCGAATCGGGGAAACATACAACATACTCCTAAGTCATTCTTATACCCGTAAACTGCATCAAGGGGAATTCCAGTGGAAGAGTATACAGGTTTCGGGGTATCAGTCAATTCCTACTTGCTTTTACTCTTTCGAGGCGTGTTTGCCAAGCCGAAAATTTATTTGAGTGTTTCCTTTGCTTTTGCTTTTGCTTCTGCTGCTATGCTCACCGTTCTTGTTGTTGTTGAAATGGGTTTTTCTACTGTTGCGGTTGTTGTGTTAAATCTGCATTAAGATTTCATTTGGCACCATTTCATAGCAACTTCAATACACGTGCACAAAAATCTCAATCGTTGTGAGTGTGTCTGTGTCTGTGTGTGGATGTGGAGTAGAGGTGACAGTGGGGCGCGTTCTAGGAATACGCGTCAACGACAACAGCTGCGACCCCCGCATGAAACGTTAATCGATTCTCAAAGTCGTCTTTCAGCACGACAGAGCCAAGCATTCTCTTATATATGTACATACATATGTACAATATACATATATATATATCATAATTTTATTGATAATATATGTACATATCTACATATACACCAATAATAATAATAATACAGTAATTTAAATAGAATCTCATAAAAATGTTGAAAACACCTTTGACTAATGGACAATAAAACTATTTATCATACATACATACATACATATGTTATATTGAATATTTACTTAATTGAAATTTACGAAATATTTGTTCCTTTGAAAGACTTGGCTGGCAGCCCTGGTTTGAACACAACCGTCAGAACAATGGGCAAATTTTCTCTAAAATAAAGAGCGAAGAAAGAATTGTGACATAAATTGCGTATACTCGTACATTTATGATGCTAAGATGCATAAAGTAGCACAAACACAAGGAGGTTTGAAGTTCAGAGAATTTAAAAATGTCAGAATTTAATTTATGATAAATAAGTTTACGAGACACACCACGACTGGCTGATGAAAGCAAGGAATACGAATACAGAAGGCGAATAAAAACTGACAAACTCATGTGTTCTTACACACATAAACATGAATAATGTACCAAATGCGATGTCATATTGTGCAGTTCTTATATGATTTACGCGATGCCAAACAAGAGCAATAATATCAACAAGTGAAGAAGGTTACACTGTTAGATACGTTCTGTACAATTTTGATAAGCCTTCCTAGTTCCATATCTTACAGAGTATACTAACATATGTACATACCATATATCTAGTATATATATATTTATATCGAAATAAGGTATTGAAGATCAGGCCTACATCTTCTTGGGAATTGATATTGATTTAGACCACACACACATGTGCTCATATACATATGTATGTATGCATAAGCATATGTACGAGTATGTGTATAGAATTATCATCACTGCCTTGTGCGCGATAGTCAAGTAAATGCAGTTCATTAAAATCATTTTGCTGCGAGTCAAGCATAAAAGGCGACAACTTGTCAACTTAAATGAACGATGAGATCTCGTAATGCTTTCACTCAAATTCACTCTGCACTTTCGATATGTTGAACGATGAGTAAAGTACAAAAATATTGAGAGTGTAATCAAACTATAAGCAATAATATTTTTTCTTAAGTGAATACTCCTCGTTTTTGGCCGTAAACCAGCCAGATTTAAAAAAAATATTGCGGAATAATCAATAGACATTTGATCATGTGATTTTGAGGCAAAACGTTCCCTTTTTTAACAAAATGATGGTGTTTATGAAATCTAAGATGATAACTTCAAGATATACGATATATATTAAACATTCATAGACTATTACTAGATGTATGTATGTATATTAAAACTGCGCGGAAAAGATCCTCAAAAGATCCAAAAAGGCTTTAGAGTGAACCGATAAGAGAAACTTGCACCTTTTCTAAAATGCATTCCGGCAAACAATTGTGTAAGTAATGAACATTTTGTTGATGTTGACCAACTTTAACCAACCTCATTTAAAAATGATAAGCAAATTCTATTTTTTTTGCTAAAATAAGGTTTGACATACAAAAGGTTTTCCTTTCCAGACTTTGAATTCAAATAAAATTGGATCAGTAGATCAGGACTAGGTTTGTAATAGTGTCGCGAAGTAAGGCTTCGAGATAAACGCGTTCGAACTTCGAAGTATCATTTTTTCACAGAACAATATAGATTTCATTGTTGGTGTAAAACGGGGAACCATTTCCTAGTTTTGTACATTTGTTGCAAATATTCATCGAAGTTATGTCGTAAGTTTCTTAATATGGGGGTGTGTTCAAAAACTAAGATGACTTTGTATTTTTAAGAAAAAATATTTATTTATTTATCAATATTTATGTTGTCCCCTTCAAAGTAATCCCGCTCAGATAAAATACACTTATGCCAACGGTTTTTCTAATCCTCAAAGCACTTTTCGGTATAGCCTTGAGCTCTTCCAGAGATGCAGTCTTTTGTCGTACTTTGCTCACCTTGCTTCTTCCATTGGGACGATTGGGCTTTGATTTCGATATCATAATAATATACCCATGATTTGTTACCAGTTATGCCCCTTTTAAGTAAATCTGGATCATTGTTGCCATCATTCATCAGCTCTTGAGCTATGCTCATGCGACGGTTGTTTTAGTCAACATTTTTCAATTTTAGAACAAACTTTGCTGACACACGTCTCATGCCAAGCGATAAATCGACATCCTCAGCAACTTCTCTGATAGTGATTCGATATTCCAAAACAATTTTCTTCACTACTTGAACGTTTTCATCAGTTGTTGATGAGCTTAGGCGTCCAGAGCGAGGCTCGTCATTGGCACATTTTGTACCACATTTTTTTTACTCAGAACAGTTTCACCATATGCCACTGTCAACATTTCAAGTGTTTATTTTATTTATTTATTTATTTTATTTGATGCAAATCCTTTGATCCATATTTTTTGAAAGCAAAAAAATCGGCGAGCACGCAAAACACTTATAACCTTTACGCCTCTCAAAACATACACTTGAAACTTGGTACAGATGTTCAGGAAGAGTGTACCAACATAACAAAACAAAAATCAAAAATCAATCAAAAGTTTCCTCTAGCGTTCTCGTTCCTTCATAGAGAGTGAAAACTGTGGATTTTCATTATATTAAAAGCAGCAAGTGACACAACTAACCAGCACAACAGGAAGACCAACACCACCAACACAGTCAAAGCAGCCGGCAGCATAAACAACTTGGCAAATGGAAATTGTAGAAACTAAGCAGTGAACGCCAAATGGACGACCCAGAAACTTGTTGAAAAAACCAACAAAAAAATACGTAACGAAAAGTTTATTAATTATTTAGCAATGCCTGCTTTCACCTAACTTTGCGCAGTTTGGCCTTCATTCGGTCTAGGGGCTTCATCAGGCTTGGGGCTTCTGCAAAAAGCTTGTTGTCTTCCTACTGGCATTTAGTTCGATGTACGATACACACACTCACACACTCACACACTGACACACACACACACACAAGGTTGCAAGGACTTGTACTGGTCGCGCTTTTGTTTACACTTAGCGAGGGGGTGAGGGGTGGCAAAAGTATTGCAACCTTTCAGCGCTTGAGCTCGTTATAATCTTTTATTCTCCGGTTTGCTGAATGTTTGTCATCACTGAGCACATACGCACACAATGACATCTGTACGTATATGTGCTTGACTCTAACAGCAAAAGGCCAAAGGTCCTGACTTTTGGCTACGTCTGCGGCTGCGGCTTTGGCAGCGACTCCTTCTCGAAATATCTCGTGGATCGTTTGGGTTTTCATGTTGGGCACCCTCAACGACCTTATGCATGTTAGCTGATGGAATACCGGCACAGCTACTTGTGTCTTTTGGGACTTTTCCCAACATGACTTTCTCTACCGCTCTGCCAACTGTCTCAGCCTTAATATTAATCAGTCACAAATGTGCCTCCCAATTTCAATGTTGAACTGAACTCATGCGAAATCAATGTCAAAGAGGAACTTCATTTGCAATTCAGGGAGGTAGCCAGGGATCTGTTTCTGTCTCTCTGCATCTGTCAGAGCAGTTTGATAGGCTTATATATTTTGCGCATATTATAATAATATAATACTTATTCATATTCATTTTCGAAAATTAACATTCATAGCTCCAGCAAGCAGTTGCCCCGGCAACACAGCTGAGCGCCTACTGTTTGTCGTGACAGAATTACATACATACATACATACATATGTATGTCGCATTCAACATCGTGGTTGACGAGGTTATGAGAGAAGTGTGCAACCCCAAGCGTGGAATCACGTGGAGCCTCACCAGACACCTTGAGGACTTGGATTATGCAGACGACATTTGTCTGACCTCTCACAGGCTCTGCGACATTCAGAGCAAGACAGATCACCTCACCAGGCTAGCAAGCAAGATCGGTCTTGAGATAAACGAAGCCAAGACCAAGGCAATGCGCTTCAAACACTCCAGCCAAGGAAACATCATCATTTATGGGAACGCAATAGAATTCGTCACAAGTTTCCCATACCTTGGCACCATCATATCCAACAATGGCGGAGTGGAAGATGACGTCACAAACCGACTTGCCAAAGCCCGATCTGCATTTGGGAGACTCTATCGCATCTGGAAGAACAAGGAAATAAGCAGGCGAACAAAACTCCGAGTCTACAATGCGTGCGTAAAGTCCATACTGCTATATGGTAGCGAGACATGGCTCACCACCAAGAAGATGACACAGAGACTGCAAGTCTTCAGCAACAAATGCTTGAGGATTATATGCGGGATATTCTGGCCAAACAGAATATCCAATGCAGAGTTGGCTCGGGTCACAGGTGAGCCCCCTATACACCTCCAAATAAGGAAGAAAAAAAATGGACGTGGATAGGGCATGATCTCAGAAGGAACCCTAGCAGTATTGTCAGGATGGCACTGGACTGGAATCCCAAAGGCAGCAGACCGGAAGACCAAAGGCGACCTGGAGAAGAACCATTCTCCAAGAACTGACCCAGTCGAGCACAACATGGGACAGAGCTAAACAGACGGCGCAAAATAGAGTTCGATGGAAGGCTCTAGTAGAGGCCCTAAGTTCCCAAGCGGAATAATAAGGAACAAAAAAAAAAAAAAAAAAAAAAAATATGTCGCATTATGAATTTATTTTGACCACTGTACATGGCTGTCACATTATTACCATAGTTTTACCACTGCGCTTGCAAGACGCTGCTGCGCAATGAGTTTGGTATATTGTGAAATCATTCTTAGAATTTGACTACGACGCATAATATGACTGGCGCCAAAGTACCGAAACGAGTGAGGCGACGGCGTTGTCGTGCTGTCGGCAAGTGTAGTCCAGCTAGCGTGTGTAAAGCATAGATCGATGCGTAGAAAATGCGAGTAGTTGCATGCAGACGATTGCACACGCCGGTTGGAATTCGCTTCACTCGAAAAGTTTGTGTGTCAACATGGCAGATCAGACGCAAGAAAATATCAACACTGCGACATCAGAAGTGGGATCTGCTTTGCCTACAAATATCACCGATGCATACCTGGCAGCTTTACAAGTGCAAAACAACAACCTATTGGAGATCATCAAAAATATGCACACACCAAAGGCATCGGCAACTGATAAAAAGGGAAAACATATAACTCTGCCAAAATTTCATCCTAAAGGAGCTGGTGCAGATGCCTCAGCTTGGTGTACAACAGTGGATCTCATTTTTGCTGATAAAATGCCCGAAGGTAGCAGCCTGATGATAACTTTAAGTAAGGCGCTAGAGGGAAGTGCATCGCAATGGCTGTCCCAAATATGCTTTGCTGGCCTTACATGGCCACAATTTAAAGAACTCTTCGTTCAACGTTTTGTTGGCATCGAAACGTCTGCTGCCACACTGATGAAAATTTTGAACGGGCGACCAAAGTCTGGAGAAAGTTACACCAAATATGGGAGCCGAATTGTCACCTTACTTATGTCAAAATTTAAATCTATTGATCTGGAGGAAATTGCGGTTTCACTTACTCTGGCTCACATGGCACAAATTGATGACAAATTGTCGCGCTGGGTTTTTACAAACAATATTAAAACTCGAAATGACATGCAACAACAAATACAAGCACACATTTTAAAAAACGGAACCTTGATGACGACGCATATACAACAGGCTCAGAGCGTAAAAAGTCTAAGTATCTCTCTCAAGTGAAATGCAATTATTGTGGAAAGACTGGACATAAACATGCCGAATGTCGTGGTCGGCAGAGGACACAAAATCAAGGAAAAAGCCACAACGGAAGTTCATCGCAAGGATCAAAAGACCGGTCAACAGTCAAATGTTTCAAATGCGACGAGCTTGGGCACTTCGCATCCGCTTGTCCAAAAGGACGATCACGAGGAAACTACCAAGTAACCGAGAAACGTGTTGACATCTGTACTGTAGCTCCACCATCAGGAACAATAAGAAGTTCAACCGGTGAGTCTGTTCCATTTTGCTTCGACTCTGGCGCTGAATGTTCCTTGGTTAAGGAAAGCGTCGCCGATAAATTTAGTGGCAAAAGAATTAATAACATTGTTAAATTAAACGGCATATGTAATGATTCATTCAATATTCAGCACTCAACAACTATTATGTAATATAAATATTGATCAATGTTATTTTGAGATTTTGTTACATGTTATTATGGACAAGTATTTGAAATATGACGTACTAATTGGTTGTGAAATTTTAGGTTAGGGCTTTGGCGTAACCATGGACGCTGACAAATTTCAAATTTACACAACCAAAAGCGTAGAATCGTTAGTAATTACCAATTATGAAGATGTCATAGAATCAAATTGTGAACTTGATGATCTTGATAAGGCAGCCTTGAAAAAATTCTAAAATGTTATTCAGATTGGTTTATTGATGGAATATCAAAGACTAGGGTCACCACAGGGCAGTTGGAAATTAGATTAATAGATCAGCAAAAGACCGTACAACGGTGGCCATATAGGCTTAGTGAAGAAGAGAAAATCAAAGTGTGGGGTAAAGTTGACGAATTACTAAAAGCTAAGATTATGCGGCCAAGCTGTTCACCTTTCGCTAGTCCCATGATGCTAGTTAAAAAAAAGAATGGCACCGATCGACTGTGTGTGCATGCTAAACGAAAACACAGTGGCTGACAAGTATCCATTGCCCCTCATCGGGTGCTAAATATTTTTCGTGCATAGATATGGCAAGCGGCTTTTACCAAATTCCAGTCCATGAGGACTCAATCGAACGAAATGCATTTGTAGCGCCAGAGAGTCAATACGAGTTCTTGACAATGCCATTTGGTTTGAAGAACGCACCATCTGTGTTCCAACGGGCTATAATGAAGGCCCTAGGAGCTTTAGCTTACACTTATGCAATTGTGTATATTGATGATGTTCTCATAATAGCAGAAAGCAAAGAAGATGCGCTAGTTAGATTGCAGAGAGTATTGGAGACATTAAGTAAGGCTGGATTTTCATTCAATGTCACTAAGTGTTCCTTTCTCACCACAAAAATAGAATATCTCGGATTTGAAATAAGCAACGGAGAAGTCAGGCCAAATTCACGAAAAATTCAAGCTTTAAAAGTATTACCACCACCCCAAAATGTCTCACAGCTAAGACAATTCATTGGTTTAGCCACATATTTTCGGCAATTTGTGGTAAATTTCTCCCAAACACTTAAACCTCTGTACCTTCTCACATCTAAGATAAACACTGACTTTGTTTGGTTACCAGTGCATGAACAGGTACGAATAAAAATAATAACTATATTGACTCAGACGCCAGTTTTAATCATATTCGATCCGCAATACCCAATAGAGCTGCATACTGACGCAAGTTGTATTGGGTATGGAGCGATCGTGTTACATAAAATTGACAATAAACCTCATGTGGTAGAGTATTCCAGTAAGTGTACGTCTTCCGCCGAATCTAAATACCATTCATACGATCTGGAGACGTTAGCAGTGGTAAATGCTATTAAACACTTCCGACATTATTTGCAGGGACGTAAATTTATAGTTTATACTGACTGTAATTCTTTAAAGGCCAGCCGCACAAAAACTAGATTTAACACCGAGGGTGCATAGATGGTGGGCGTTTTTACAGGCATTTGATTTCAAAATAGAGTATAGAAAAGGCAAGCGAATGGCGCATGTGGATTTTCTCTCTCGGAATCCAGTGCTTGAACAACACAAAAGTTTGAATAAGATACCAGAGTTACGAATCAATTTGACCGAGATATCTGATAACTGGTTGGTTTTAGAACAACAGCGAGATACTGAGATACAAGAAATAATTTTAAAGTTAAAGAATAATGAGTTACCAGGAAATCTGGATAAAACATATGAATTGCAGAAGGGAATACTACATAGAAAAATACAGCGAAATAGTAAGACCAATTGTTTGCCGGTAATACCAAGAGGTTTTCGATGGGCCGTCATAAATCACGTCTATGAAGTTATGATGCATCTTGGATGGGAAAAGACGCTGGACAAAGTCTATTGTCATTACTGGTTCGAAAATATGTCAAAATATGTGCGTAGATTTGTAGAAAATTGCATTACATGTAAAGTATCTAAGCCACTTGTGGGAAAAGTGCAGGCTGGGCTGCATCCTATTCCTAAAATAGAAATACCGTGGCATACGATTCATATTGACATCACTGGCAAATTGAGTGGTAAAAATGATTTGAAGGAATACGTCATCGTCCTTATAGATGCCTTCACCAAGTTCGTTTATTTTTATCACACACTTAATATAGATTCTGATAGCTGCATTAAGGCTGTAAAATCAGCCGTGTCCTTGTTTGGTTTACCCACTCGAATTATAGCAGATCAAGGACGTAGTTTCGCAAGTAAAAGTTTTCGCGAATTTTGCTCCTCTCAAAAAATTAATCTACATTTAATTGCTACCGGTGCAAGTAGAGCAAACGGTCAGGTAGAACGTGTCATGAGTACCCTGAAAGGTATGCTAACGGCTGTCGAAACTGGTCAGAGATCATGGCAGGATGCGTTTGCTGAAGTGCAGCTAGCAATGAATTGCACGATTAATCGTGTGACTAAGTTTAGCCCTTTGGAATTATTGATTGGTAAAGAAGCTCGACCTTTTGACTTGTTGCCGCTAAACGAAGATAACAATGATGAGGTAGACAAAGAAAATTTGAGAAAGGAGGCTAAAACCAGTAAGAAAAGCAACAGTCGCGCAGCACGCGACAGTGGGATACCCTTCGACCTATGTTCCCGTGTAGTTTAATTTGTTAAATTCATACACATACATACGCATATGCACATGCTTTGAAATTAATCCCGATAGATGGCGCTCTCGCTTTGCGCTCGCCCGCCTCCCTTGTTAGTTGACAGAAGCACTTGGTTTTATGCTCATACTTTCTTAAATAACTTTTGTGATTATTATCCGATCGGATTGTAATTTGGAGACTACGTAGATATTTCATTCAGCTTAGTATATGTTAAAGTCAGAAAGTTGTATCTTTTATACAGCGCTTACAAAGTGAGTTCAAAAACTAAATTATTGATTTGTGGGGGCGGTGGGCGTGGCACCTAACATTTGAAATAAACTTGATCTGCTTATAGTACACAGGAGTCTTCCTGCCAAATTTGGTAACTCTAGCTTTAATAATAGCTGAGATCTGTGCGTTCACACAGACAGACAGACATGTCTCAATCGACTCAGCTTGTGATCCTGAGCAAGAATATACGTACATATATACTTTATGGGGTCTGCCACGCCTCCTTCTGCCTGTTACATACATTTGCACAAAGTTAGTATACCCTTTTTTGACCATTTTCAATGGTCGAAGGGTATAAAGAATATGGAAACTCAAGCAAAAAACGACAAAGATAGGTTTAATAAAAATAAGGCTAAAATAGTAAATTTTAAAGTGGGTGATCACGTTTTGCTCAAAAAACGAAGAACGTCATCAAATTAAACTTGATCCTAAATTTAAAGGGCCATTTGAGATAATTGAAGTATTGGATGGAGACAGATATACGCTAAAATCTTTAACATGTAATCGAACATATAAGTATTCTCATGAATGTTTAAAAGCAATACCAAATAATCAGATACTCGATGAGTTATGTAAAGATAGGGACAGCACAATAGAAGTTGTGTATGTTTCCCAATAGAGAAACTGAAGACCGCACCATACCAGAAGAGACTTGTTATGGCGGGGGACGATTGTTAAAGGAGTTAAGAATGTGAAGTTAAGTATGTGTTAAAGGAACTACACAAATGATAAGATAATTATGTGTTAAAGGAACTACACAGATGATAAGTTAATTATGTGTAAAAGGAACTACACAAAAGATAAGTTAATTATTTGTAAAAGGAACTACAAAATTTGTTTGGTTTAAAAGATTAAGAAAAAAATGTGTTAAAGGAATTAAACGAATGGTATGATTTATTAAATTTGATTTATGTTACGAAAATTTAAATAATTTAATCATGTTATGATAAGAATGAAGTTGAAACTGATTTGAACCTGTAATAAATTGAATGAAAATAATTTATTGAAATATCTAGAGAGTCTTTGAATCCTGAAGTATTGTCACTTATGTGGTAGATTTAAGACTACACACGAGGACGTGTATTATGTCAGGAAGGCCGTGTCGCATTATGAATTTATTTTGACCACTGTACGTGGCTGTCACATTATTACCATAGTTTTACCACTGCGCTTGCAAGACGCTGCTGCGCAATGAGTTTGGTATATTGTGAAATCATTCTTAGAATTTGACTACGACGCATAATATGACTGGCGCCAAAGTACCGAAACGAGTGAGGCGACGGCGTTGTCGTGCTGTCGGCAAGTGTAGTCCAGCTAGCGTGTGTAAAGCATAGATCGATGCGTAGAAAATGCGAGTAGTTGCATGCAGACGATTGCACACGCCGGTTGGAATTCGCTTCACTCGAAAAGTTTGTGTGTCAACATGGCAGATCAGACGCAAGAAAATATCAACACTGCGACACATACATACATACATACTATACAATATATATTACTCTAGTTAGTCTAATGCCACAGATGTCTACGAAACATTTCACCATATAGTACATACTATATATACAAATCGAGTTGCCTCAACTGCAGTCGAATATTTCAACTGTGCGAAGGCGAATCGTGCTATTAGGAAAGTATTGAGCACCCAACTATAACTACCCTATACTGTCGAAATATTAAAAACCACCTAAAGAGAGCTCATTCCGCTTTACTTTTAAGAATAGGCCACTTTTCGAGTTGTTTATTAAAAGGATGTTACAATTTGTTAGATTGGCTTTCTGTTGGCTTTCAAAATAACTAATTAAACTGACCCCATAGCACAGATCTTAACTTGATAACAATTAATAAACGAGTACTTAGTGTTTGCCCAAGTATTTTAACGAGTTGATAACTCTAGCACTTAATTGCGGGCATAAATTATACCCTGTACCCATTTGGAATTGCTGCTAAACGGGTCCATAGGTGTGTGTAAGTTAAGACATGCACCTAGCATTACAAATGACCCATGTTTAACCATGTTTAAGTGCCCTCAGAGCTTAAAGATAAGAGCGAAGCTTTGTTTTCGAACGAAAGCATAGCTTAAGAGATTAGAGTTAGTTGTTCTTAACACATTAAAAGCATCGGTCATCACCACGCAAATAAAAGAGAGTCTACTCGTTATACGCAGACTGCGCATATTATGTTTTTCCTCAGCCGTCGCAACGAAGATTAAATAAAATACATTCTTAATAATTTGTACATGCGTACTATACTATATAAAACTTAACAAACTTCAAATGCACACAAAGGTACAGTTAGTCAAGTAACTCTCTACACATATGTATATAACATTAACATGTACATATGTGTAAAGTGTTTCTTGACATACTGTAGTTATTCTGGTTTGTCAAACTATGCTGAACCAGAAATCAGTAAACCGAATTATGATGTTGCAGGGTAACTGTCAGTTTCATACGCCGAGCTGCAGCCTTTACGTTTCAGACTCTTTCAGGGCAGAACTGGAGCAGACAGCAGCAGATATGACAGTGCTAAATAATGTCGCGAAAATAAGAATTTATGTTTGTCTCGTCTCGTCTCGTGCGGCGTCGGCACCGAACTTAGTGGAAAATGTCATTTAGATTTGCATTAGGCGTAGTACCTGGGGTAAGGGGTACTCTATTTTACACCTGATCGGAGTCAGATCAGATTTGCATAATATGAACGGTACGCATGGCGACAGCTGTTCAACTTTTGACTTTGGCGCCAACCTTGAACCGCCTCAGTCTCAGTCTCAGTCGCAACCCTAGTTCCAATTCTAGCTGAGAAGTCAGATTCTGTAAAGCAATTTTAATTCGTCGTATTATCGATTGCCTAAACAGGCGGATAGTCATCGGGTTTTGGAGGCCGGGCCGTGGCAGGGGCAGGGGGGTCTCACCTGCGTGGCGGTTCTTTTGTCATTTGCCAAATGAGCACAACAGATAGCGTCGAAAAAGCAACGGACTTCGCTGGGGGTAATGGGGGTGGGGTTCGAATTGGGGTAGCCTACATAATGGATAGCCTCAACTAGAAGATACCCCGACCTATGTTGAAGATATTATGTTTTGATTCACTATCATAATCTTCTTCAAAGAAAGTGAATAAATGCTCATTCTTCCCTTTGTTCTCTCTCGCTCTTCTCGTCTTTTCCGCTATCTCTTGCCCAGCACACCCCATCAGGCATTACAGCTAATGGGTAGCAAAAAAACTAGAATTATCTGTCAAGCACAAACGTAAGAAGGAATGCAGCGGAGAGAAGAGGGGAGAGGAGAGGAGAGGAAGGTGTGTGGCAGCTGCAAAACATATCCGACACCTGCTCATAAGCTGCCTGTTAATAGAGCATAGGGGAACGCGGACGAGGAGGGGTGCAAGGGGGAGTGCAAGGTACAGGTAGTCTGCATTTCTTCCACCGTGATTCCGCAATTTGTTTAAAATCTTTAAATCGCAAACTGATATTCAGGCACCCGGTAGAAAAACCCTCCCTTCTAATATGCTGGAACAGGGTACACCTATGCGTTGCGCGAAACTCCAAGAAAATGTGAACTATTGATGGGAAAATACACGAATCACAACTGGAATTGAAGAGAAAATAAATAGGGGATCTTGGAGGGAAGAAAGAAATATGCAATGAAAAAGAAATGCATTGCAAATATGTCCACAACTTACAAATTATTTCACAATCAATTGCGCGTCCTTACAAGTTCATATCGTGGGCAAGTTGCTGTACCACATTTACATTGGATGTAGTACATATAATACTTCTGTCATATTTGCAGCGCGTGTGTGTCTGGAACAGGTAAGTCAAAAAAAAGGAAAGTCCACAAAAAAATGAAGTTCAAATTTGCTTAGTTCCTGAATGATGACATTATAATGCAAAAACAAAATAAACAGGTCGACTGACAAATGAGCCTGTCATATGTGCTTGCGTGAGTGTGTGCGGGCGAGTGCGTAAAGACTGAGATTACTGACAACAAGGTCCCAGGCGGGACTTATGAGGGGATTTATCCCTGACGCTTTAGAAAACGGGAATTTGCAGGCAAACCACATCGACGAACACATATCCTGTGTCCACAAAATATTCATACATTATGTGAAGGAACACTTTTCATATATGTACATAACATTAACATCTACATTTGAGTAAAGAGTTACTTGACAGACTGTACATATACATAGCATGTGTGTATTCTATGTATGTATATTTTATATTATTTGTGTAGACATACATATGTATGTGTATTAAATATGCCTATTAATAAGTGGCTTCATAGAATATCTGTGCTATGTAGCCTGGACTATATGTTCTCGAGATAATCCATTAATGTTTTAAATATTATATTACGATCTTTACAATTTGTACAATGTGTTCTCTTAGCTTTCTTAAGCGATAGTGACGCTCTCTCGCTCCTTTTATGTTATACAACACTATCCTATCGATAGGGTCACACTTGAGACAATAAGATTTAACAAAATAGAATATATGTAACTAACAATATCAAATAAACATAATATCGCGTTTGCATGTCAACATCTTTCCGTTGTACACCTCGATAATGTCGCTCGATTCTGTCTACTCTTTAATAACCTTAAGTTTATTATTGTCTATTACTTGCTACCATATTAATTAGTTTGTTTATCCCAGATGTCATTGTTGACATTTCAGAATAATAAAATTTTTCTTATATAGTATACGATATAGTCACATTTATGCACATAGCTGGCAAAACATCTTTCTTTCGCCTTCAACAATTCGGAGGCATATGCAACAGCGTGCTCAGGTGCGTGTGAATGCGTAAGTGTGTGTACGTGTGCGTGTGTGTGTTTATAGTATGCGTTACAATGCCCCTAGGTGTTCAAGAGTCGTCAGCTGTTTTATTTCAATTACGTGTCGGCGGCAGGATGTGGCTCCAGTGATGTGACTTGCACAGGTGGGCAATGTGCCAGGTGGCTGTGGGGGTACCTGTGGGCGTGGCTAATGGCTGTTTGGTGCACAACTCCTTCAGTCGGCCCTTGCGCATTTAATTAGCACATAAGCACTCTACAATAACATTAGCGTCAAAAAACCGCAACGACAACAACAACAACAATGGCAGGAGAAAAGTCTCCCTCCATATCGCGTGTAGTGGGCGCATCGAAACTTTGACTGCTTTGGATGCCCCACGAAATATTCTAGAGAAAAGTTTCACTTTAACATGTCGGAAAATGAAAACATCACCATGGAGGAGGAGGGCTGGGAATGGTGCTATGGTGGGTTCTATGTCTTCCATCGGTGCCACTGCATACATATTTTAAGTATAGTTTCAGCCCCTTTTCGGGCAAAGGAAACAAAAAGAAATGGATCTCCACTTATATCATAGACCGTCTATTATCCCTATAGTATTGGCCACTAGTTCATGGCTGGTGAAAAAAGTACTTACTACTTACTTTAAAAAACCCAAAGCAATGTGTTTTATCATTTCCCTTTTTGTATGAAATATCCACCACATAGTTCACCAGTAAGTAGAGAATTGGGTACCCATGATTGAAGGACTTATGTATGTACCCATGAATGGGCTAACTACCTATGTTACCAGTAGTCGTTAAGGTGCTTTAAGTATAGCCTATCGACAAACCTAGAACGACGGATAATATAGAATTAAATTATAAATATATTAATCAGTCACATTCTGCTGTTAAACGACAAATCTGGGGCCCTGCTTGAACTGCTTTATGTACACAGGAATGTTATTACCAAATTTGAAGCCATTTCGTCCATAAACAGAGATCAGCATGTTTCAAGGCAACTCGGTCAAGATTAATACGAGTAGCGGAGGGGGAGGGGGTGTCGGATATGTTTACTGCACGATGTATCATATATACATACATATGTATATTCTCGGCAAGGAAAACACACACATACATATATTCATTCATGCGTACATATGCATATGCATATATCAACAATATATTGTCATATCCTTACCACCCTCTTTTTATTCGCTTCCCGGGAAGTTTGTTGTTCTTGATATGCAGATTTTAACGTGGCGCACATAAAAAAATATCGCGTGGGTTAATAAAGTACAACAAACATTTTTGCAAATCAAGAGTTTAATATGGTTTTTGGCTTTATACGTATATTGATGTTGTTGTTGTTGTCGCTGGCATTTCGTTGTTGCCCCGGGTACATTTTAATTTGTATCTTTTACAATTTTGACATCGTCGTACAGGGTCATACGAGGTGTGTTCAAAAAGTATCGCGGATTTTGAATTTTCGCGGGTTACGTATAATCGAATTTTGATTTGTTATGTTATGTTGGTACACTCTTCCCGAACATCTGTACCAAGTTTCAAGTGTATAGCATTTTTTGTTTGGTTGTGAGAGGCGTAAAGATTATAAGTGTTTTGCGTGCTCGCCGAATTTTTGCTATCGATAAATATGAATCAAAGGATTTGCATCAATTAAAATAAAAAAATAAATAAAAAAAACACTTGAAATGTTTACAGTGGCATATGGTGAAACTGTTCTGAGTAAAAAAAATGTGGTACAAACTCTTCCAAGATGGCCGAGAAGATGCCAATGACGAGCCTCGCTCTGAAAGCCCAAGCACGTCAACAACTGATGAAAACGTTCAAGCAGTGAAGAAAATTGTTTTGGAATATCGAATCACTATCAGAGAAGTTGCTGAGGATGTCGGTTTATCGCTTAGCATGAGACGTGTGTCAGCGAAGTTTGTTCCAAAATTGATAAATTTTGACCAAAAAGAACCGTTATGAGCAACGCTCAAGAGCTGTTAAATGACGTCAACGATGACCCAGATTTAATCAAAAGGGTAATAACTGGTGACGAATCATGGAAATGTGGTTATGATATCGAAACCAAAGCCCAATTGTCCCAATGGAAGAGCCCATGTGAGCCAAGACAAAAATAACCAAAAAGCGGCGAGCACGCAAAACATATATATTATAACATATATTATAACCTTTACGCCTCTCATAACCAAACAAAAAATGCTATACACTTGAAACTTGGTACAGATGTTCGGGAAGAGTGCACCAACATAACAAAACAAAAAACAATTAAAAACAAAGAAATTCGATTATACGTTACTCTCGCAAATTCAAAATTCGCGATACTTTTTGAACATACCTCGTACATGGACATAAGAAAAATTTTTGGTTTTTTGTTTTGTTTTAAAGGAAATTTCAACGAATCCTATTGATGCAAACTGAATTTGCCCTTTTCAATATCTACCTGCCTCGTCTTGATTGCATGCATTCAAAAGGCTCTCGCAATTAATTCACAATTCTAGGAAACGATGGAGCCTTGGACCATTTCATAAGCTACTTATATAGCTTAAAACCAAATTTAGCCAATGCATTGGCTGCCACTTGCCACACATGAAAAGCATAAAGCATTAAGATTGCAATTGGACGTTCGTATATCTGTATATCCAGTACACCTAGCCGTCGCAGTAAGGGATATTCATGCACAAGGCAGTGCATTATATCTAGCGTAATGGTATGTCATTATGAGTGCAATTAAACAGTTTAATGCCATTAATGTGACAGCGCCCAGCATTTCAGAAATGTTGAGTACATGTGCATATATATTTGTACATGCAGGTGTGTTATTCGAAATCACGAACTGAGTACGGTAAGGTATAGTAGAACAGATGCAGAGCACACAAACACATGCAGTACTTAATAATTGTGTAGTAGGCTGGTAGACGGTCACACCGATATATCGATACTTATATAACATGAAGACTATGTTAAGCCTATGTTAAACCTATGTAAACTAACATTAAGATTAAGAGGGTGTCAGCGCTTCTCTCTGAGAGAGACATTCTGTGTTGGCGTGTCGAATGGAGGAAGTATTGAACCATCGTGTGTGAATTAATCAAGCTTCCAGAATTGTATTGTAAATCTAATTGCACCTTTAATGCATTTCAGCTTCTCGGGTGTGGAAATCGCGCTAATATACCCGCCAAAACTGACGCATTTCAACAGGATACAAGGAATGAAAATCAAATTCTGTGATTCTTCGTTCAATCGTTCTCAGCTGCTGTTCTATGTATTATCTCATATATACACACAGGCACACATACACACAGGCACACACACACACACACACACGTGTACACACGCACTAAGCAACTTTAATATTCCATTTAAATTTATACCGAATTTTGCTGCTGCTGATGGAACTTTGTATGCCAAGAAATTGTCCGCTGCTTGTTTGCTTGTAGCATCATGCTGCGCCATGCCCCCCTCCCCCCCTTTCTCCTCAACCTGCATCGTCCCACGACTCCTTTCAACGATATTGTGCCACTTTTGGCTGCTTGGCAATAGCTACGTCGCTGTGGCAATTACTTCTTGCGCTTTTGCCACTTGCCGATTACGAGCTGCAGCCCTTGCAGACACACTCTCCCCTTCCCCAACCACCTCATCGGCCACAGCACTTATCATGCCTTTTAGTTAGGCATACCCCCACAATTCCCTCGTTGCTCTGACCGTTTGTTGCTTGTTTTTTGGATGTAACTGGCGCCGGGAAGAGTAAATGCATGTGGTCCCCCATATCCCACTTGACATGAACAGTCGCTGGACCAGACAACCCCATTCCGCTCTGGCGAGTTTTCAAAGCTCTTGCATGCGCTTTCAATGAGCATCAGTGTTAGAAAGAGTTAGGCCGAAAGATGAAGGGAAAGTGCATATTGGTTCATATTTGCAACAGCAGCACCCCAACAACAACAACAGGAATAAATCAAATAAAATAAATAAGTGAAATAAACTTGATCAGCGTATAATATACAGGATAATTACTGAGATCTGTGTGTTCACACAGGCAGACAGACAGACGTGGCTCAATCGACTCGGCTAGTGATCCTGGGGTCTGCCAGGCCTCCTTCTGCCTGTTACATACATTTGCATACAGTTAGTGGTGTTTGACAATTTTTAGTGGTCGAAGGGTATAAAAACAACAAAATTTGCCTGGAAGTGGCAATGCCAAAGTAATGAAAATAGATCGACCGATTGGCTGTGCTGATGTGTTTATTAATCTGGGCAGCGGTACTGGATCTGAAAGGAGTTTAACATTTAAATGTGGTTAATATAGTCAAGAAGAAATAACGTGAGAAATAGCCAAACAAAAACTTATGGAGACATTGCATTATTATTTGTTTCATTTAAATAACAAATTTGGTTATTAGCATGAATCAAATTTCCTGTTCTCGGTCAGTTTTTTCATACAAACAGCTGAAATGACTTAACAAATGCATTTACATTATTACACTTTGGATATTAGTCAAGCTTAGCTGCAAAACCAGAAGGGCAGGTAAGCCTTGCTGGTCTTTATATCCGTTATATCTTTATATGCTCCGATTGTTTCTACACTAGAAAGATATAATGCTGTAGAATTGAAAAGTATTGTATATATTTAATATTATGTTTAACTTTGATTGGCATTAATATGGTAAGTTATTTCTAAAATCAAAACTAGTCTTCTTACAAAAACCTGCAACTCAGCCGATTGTTCATATCGCATCTGTATGTTATGTAAATTATGCATATTTTATAAATAGAAAAAGTCCGTTTCGACCCACTTATAGCGTGCAGCGACAAGAAGTATTTGGCCAAGTTTCATCAAGAAACGCGAAACGAAAATGTATGCAACAGGCAGAAGAAAAAATTATATATTCTTAATCAGCAGAGTCGATATAGCCATCCCCCTGTCTGTCCGTATGAAAATCTAGACCTCAGACACTATAGGGGCTAGGACTTCCAAAAAAATTTCTAAATTCAGCTTGGAGTTCAAGTTTGTTAATCTATACTTTAGTGGCATTCAACATTCGATTTACAGGCGATCTGCGTATGGTCTATGGATTCATCTATGCTGCATTTAGTATCTCCAGGTTTGTTGGTTGCTGAGATCAGCGCGTTCGTCCAGACATCCAGACGGAGGATATGGCTCAATAGACTTGACTTTTTAGTCCCTTTCAAGAATATAAATACATATGTAAATACATATATACTAAACGAAATCTGCAACGCCCCTTCTCCCTTGTCACATACATATGAATATACATTAAAGGGTATAATAACCATTGAGTTTCTTATCGAATCGATTGGTCGCCTTGGCCCGGTTTTAAAGCTTTTTAACAGCCTGCAGGTGTGCTGAAATATCGTACTTATGGTATATTGTTAATAAGTATGTGGTGGCAGCATATGCACATGAGTCACAAACATATGAATACAATTTTTTAATGTCACGCGAATTCTGCCCAGCTTTCATTTTATTTTCACAGCTACGAAAAAGCGGACAGACTTGAACGAACTGGCAGACGGGCACTTTGACGAGGGCGCTGTTGGTTAAAAAATGTATAGGGGCAAGTAGGCAGAATGGTGGGCGGTTGTGGGTGAAGGATGAGAATTTGCGGCCATACGCGCGTCACAGCAGACGAGTTAATGAAATTAAGGCGACGGTCACAGCGAGGACAAATCCCTTTAAGTAAATCGTGACCGGGAATAGCAGCAGCCGAATGTGAACTGAACCGAGCTGAAAAAGAAATATTAAGTGTAATATATTTGAGTATATGTAGATATGTACATAGTACATACAAACACATTGTATACGAATGTACACAATGTACAGATATACAGTCTGTCAAGTAACTCTTTACACATACATATGTACATACATTGCACATAACATGTGCATTTCAGTAAAGAGTTACTTGACTTTCTGTATATATTTTTGTGTTGTTTATACTCGTATGGAATCATTTTGGCTTATGGCTTGGGTCTTCGTCGATTGTTCTTATGTAAATCATACTATATAGTATCCAGTTTATTTACTAGCCCATTAATTGTTTGCAATATATGTATGTAAATATGAAAAGAATTGCAGCTTTGCGATATATTTTCCTGCATAACACACCGATTAATTGATTGTTATCGATTACAATTAATTGCCGTTGGCAGAAACTGGCACCATGCTGTCTCGCCTGCAAAAGAAAAGCGGGAGAAATCCCATCATAGCGGGAGAAATTGATATTGCGACTAGCCGATAATCGATAGATCGATACACTTGATTGTCACATTTTAACAAACTTCAATTCGTTTGTTCGCTTTATTGAAATAAAAACACAAGTTTGACTACGTCAGACACCGCCTGTAGAAAGATTTTGTGGCCGTGTGGCGAAATTTAACTGTCACAATCCCGAAATTCACAGACATCACTGGTACATCATAATCTCGCCGAGAGCTGCGGAAAAGATGCCGCGCAATATGCGCCAGAAGAAACGCGCCGAGCGTCGCGTTGCCATCCAGGCGGCAGCATCCAACACATCCACTGTTGCAGACCACGAGCTGCCCATGACCGAAAAATTGGACAACAATAAGTTTGAGGCGAACGCAGTGGACGATGGTAGTGAGATCAACGACAAGAACAGCAATATCGACAGCAACATGCACAGCACCAACAACAACAATAATAATAACAACGAAAACAAGAACAACAGCAATACCAACAACATCCAAAGCAACAGCAGCTGCAGCATAAAGAACAACAACAAAGGCATTAATATGAATGGCTCAGGCGCAAGCAGCAGCACCACCGGCATCGATCACAACAAGAAGCCAAAAGCGTCACGTGCCGATCCCATCCAGGCATCGCTTGGACAGTGCGCGCTGCGCATGAGCGATGTGCAACTGTTGCATGGCCCGCATTGGCTGAATGACGCTATCCTGAACTTTTACTTCGCCTATCTGGAGCAGATCAGGTACAAGTCGAATAGCGATTTTCTGTTCGTCACACCAAAGCTATCGCAGTGCATGCTCTACATGGACGACAAGGAGCTGCACGCGCTGCTCAGCAAGGGTATCCACAAGCCGTTTATCTTTATTGCCGTCAACGACAATCATTCTCGCGACCGATGTGGCGGTGCCCACTGGACGTTGCTGGTGGCATCGCGACCGGACAAGAGCTTCTATCACTTTGATTCGTACGGCGGCGGCAATACGAGCTGTTCGCTGGAGCTAGTCAACTACATCAAGGATGCGCTGGACATGGGACATGCCCGTTATCGCAGCACGCGTTGCCTGCAGCAGAGCAACGACTACGATTGCGGTATTCATGTCATCTGCATGGCAGATCAGTTGGCCGACTATGTGAATCGCTATGACAGCGTTGACGGCATCAAGCCGCTACACCAGGACGTAATCAAAGCCAAGCGCAACCAGCTCATCAAGCTGGTTGCCTCGCTAGGTCAACGTATATAATTAGTTTATGGTTTAAGGGACACGGGAACAAGAAATTACAGCAACAACAAAAACAAGGACAGCAAAAACAACACGGGGTACAGGGGGACACACACTTAACATGAGGCTAACTAACAACTTATACCTGCAAATGCATATCTTGATTTTAGGTAGATAATAAATACAATAATTATTAACATGTTGAAATTATTTTCATTGCCATAACTCGTTCATGCTTTGCCAGCTTCCAGTGAACAACACTGGGTTTCAACCAATGCAAACAAAGTTGAAATTCAAATAAAAGACTCAAACAAATACTTTTCATAATTATTATTATTAGTATTTTTATTTTTGTCGACAACGGTTGTCAATTCAACAGTTAATGGTAATTATCGAGAAAAAACAACAATTGGGCTTACGCTTTAATTTTGATTCCTTGCACATATCGATAAGTTTAGAAATATCAACACAAACTCCGTCATTTGTAAGTTTTTGACCTTTTCGCAAATGATACAAGAATAGCGTGAGTTTGCGGGTACAACGTTAAATTGGCAACACTACTAAGTTCAATCAAGGTTCGAGACGTGTTCATAGCACACACACAATAGTGGAACCTCGGTGGCCCAAACTTTACTGCAATTTACACATACATGTGTATATGTATATATTCAGATATGAACCCTTTGCATCCTCCGCACGAGTAAATACAAACACACTGTATATATATGTATATATTTTTATATATATATATACATATATATATATATATATATATATACATATATATATATGTATGTGTGTACGTCCCGCCGCAAATGCTTTGTTTGCTTTGGTGAGAGCCCTTCTTAAAGTGTAAACTCAATTTACGTGATCGAATTTCTCCATGGCACTTTACGTGTAACCAGATTCACTGCTCAAGCTCTCACTCTCCGTACCCGATAAACTGGCGCGGCGAAAAACTGTCTGTTGCTGTTGTGCTGTGCAGCGCATTTCGTGTTAATAGAAATTAAATTAAAACTTAATTTAATTGACCATCTATGAAGTCCAGTAATGCCGTATCTAATTACTCATGGACATTGTTCATTGCTTAGTGCTCATGGTGAATGCGTTAGAAAATACAATTCCAACAGTGTTGCCAGAGTGTACCAACAAAGACAAATGGACTGTGGATTTAAGTAGTTAGTTAGAGTCAATGAATACTTCAATAAAACATAATTTAAAGTATCAAAACAAAGTTGCAAAACACCATAAGTTTCAATTCACTTGATACTCTATCAATTGGCATAACCTTGCTATGTATTATCAGTATACATATGTTATTTATCAAAATTTAACCAGGCGAATGCTACTGCCGGGTGCGCGCTATGGTGAACAGGGCCGTAGCGACGGTCTTGGGGTCCCTTATGTAATACTTGTCTAGGCCCCCAATCTAATTCCTTTGCTAACATTAAAGTCAGAAGATTAAAAATAAAATATAAATTTAGAACTAGAAATTTGTAACATTACGAAACTCATTATTAATTACATGTACCTTTCTACATTAATTCAACAAATTATTTAAATATCTCTCTAAACTTTTTTTGGTAATTATTAAATACAGGTAGGGTTTTTTTTACAGGTAGGGTTATATTTATGATGACAGAAGTCTCGGACTCTTCTAGTTTTTTTTTTAATTGAATTTTGAAAATTAAATTTGCATGTATTTTGTTGTTGCCCTTTTGTGCAAGGCGCCAGTCTGCCTGAAACATTTTGTGACGGTACAGTGTCTAATAAACCGATTCATTAAAACTGAGCAAGCAAGAAAATTCAAAGTGTTTAGAAAAACAGCGCGCTGCACGCGCGCTTTTTCAAAAGATTTTTGCCTGCGCCGCTCTATTCTTCTAAAAAAATTTTTTTTTAGAACACATATTATATTCTAAAATCATATTGAGCTATTGAACATCTTCGTTGGCGCCAGTCTGCCGAACTCCGAGTTCTAGTAGTAGGCGCCGAAATTTTCAACCAATATGCAACTCATAAAATAAAACATTATTGTGTTTAAATAACATTTCGTTAGAAATAAATCGCTTGTAGGCCACTGTGCGCATCATCGTGACGTTTTACTGAGAATTGGCCAACAACAAAATACATGCAAAATTTAATTATTTTGAAAATTCAATTAAAAAAAAAACTAGAAGAGTCCGAGACTTCTGTCATTCACCTAAATCCATCATAAATATAGCCGGACCTGTAAAAAAAATTTTAAAAAAAATCGGAGCTGAGGGCGCATATTTAATAATTACCCTTTTTTTTCACTGCCATAGAAAATAAAATGAGGTCTTTGTAAGGCACTTTAAAAGTCATGTTGATTACAAGTGCATCATGAGGTCAGATTCTCTAAGCTTTTTATACACTTCGATCATTAAAAATGTTCAAAAAAAGGGTATACGAACTTTGTGCAAATGTATGTAACAGGCAGAAAGGGGCTCAGAATCACTAGCCGAGTCGATTGAGCCATATCTGCCTGACTGTCTGTCTTTCTGTCGGTCTGTATGAACAAACGGATATCAGCTATTATAAAAGCAAGAGATACCAAATTTGGCAGGAAGATTTCGTACACTATACGCTATAGTTTATTTAAAATGTTAGGTGCCACGCCCACCACCCCCGCAAATCTATTGATTACGATTTTTGCATTTTTGCTAAGCCTGAGTTTGGTTTTTAGTAGTAATTTGCAAAATAGAAATAAAAAAATAACACTTATTATAAGTGAGTACACCAAAAATGAGTGATTCATTTGCCGTTTTGAATGCATTCATACAAAACTCTAGTAAATTAGAATAAATTCAGGTTAAAGTTCCAAGAGAAACTTGTGAATTGCAAAGTCTAATTGCCTGTCCGAACACTTGTTTGGCATTTATGAAAACATTTGTTCATGACTGTCATCATCTTCAAAAGCATAAAAGGTCTTTTCGAGAGTAATCAGTGTGCATACTTACAGCCCCTCTCCTTTCCCCTTCGCTACTAAAAAGAGCTCGAATATGTGTATGAACGCAAATGTGTGTTTGTATGAATCACATTAAGGGTATTCCAAATGCCATTTAGTCCTGGCTTTGCTTATTTCAAACATATGTATGTACATACATATGTACTATACATAACATCGTTCAGCGGTCAGCACACACTCTGTGTGTTTTTGTGTGTTTACATGCGTGTGTATTTGTTTTATTTTATAAGAGTATTCATGGGAGAAAAGTTTTGATAGACACGGTTCCAGTGACGGTTGTGTGGGACCCGCAGCCACTAAAAACCCAGAACACCCTGGGAAGACTCTTCGTATGGCTCGTTTTGTGTTACCCCTTGCGGAACCACTTCTCAAGTATAAATCTTCGCAAAGGCTTAGCTCCGTGATGGCCTTACCTTATTGTTTGCTGCTGCGGACAATACTATTCAGATACTAAGGTATATCGTCGGTTATCGTCACCTGCATAATATGATGTCAACTCACCCAGTTAGCGCAGTATTTATTTTGGCCTCCTCGCCACCTATTACCGGATATTGCTTCTTCAGCAATCTGCTTTACCCCAACTATAGATTCTTGTGTTAACCAATTCTTTCTAAATCCGCATTGGTTATCCAAGAGACCACCAACTTCATAAACGAAAGTGCTAAGTCTGCTAGATATAGCCTTTGCTAGCATTTTCCTCATGATGTCGATCATACAGAGTGGTCTGTACGAACTAGCTTCTCCTGGTAGTTTGTTAGTTTGATATGAGTACCAGTCTCTGTATTTTCCAAATTTTCGAAATATCCCTGTCTGTATACATTTTGTGTATACCTCTGAAAATAAGGAAGGGTTCGCGTCTACCCGGCGCCTTATTACTCGCGAACATCTTAGCTATTTCTAATACTTTTCTTACCTTCATTGTCTCTTCAATCTGCTTAGTCCAAACATTTGCAGGTTCATTGTAATGACGCTCCTGTGTTAGGAAAAGAGTCTCAACAATTGTGCGGAAGAGTTGAGGAAAAGCCGGAGCTTTTGCTCGTTGTCCTCTTATCTTATTCACCACTGCCTTACATGCCCCACGCCAAAGGTTGGTGTTCATGCCATCAAGCAGGTGCGGCGCTTTACTTAGCTATATTGCTTTCTTTAACTCCCTTTTTGCGTCCTTGTAGTGCGATCGCTGTGCTCCTCATCTCTGCTTCGGCGTAGGGTTCTTCTGGCTCGTATGCATTTACCCTTGAGTCCGCAATGTCTTGCCTGCAAAAGGCGGGCTTCGTTCTTGGGCCGTCTTTGGATCTCTTCGCCATGAAGGCAGAAGTCAATAGGTTGGAAAGTGAGAGGTACTACCATGCAGAAGGTCGGCATTTTGTTGCTCTGGTATCTAAGGACACCCTCATCAATAGTGACCTCTTTCTAACTATTACTGTATAATGGGTGCTTCTGCTGCTATAGTCTTTATGAGTGCGGATATCAATTACTTGCACGAGATTGTTGTACTTGTATTCCTGCCATTTCGCTATGCAATTTGTGCTTTTTGTGCCCTTTGTTGTCTAGAAATCCATAAGGCTGCATTTCCTGAGGAATTCAGGTTTCCTGTAGGGCTCACTTAAAATGCAGACATCTATCTTGAGTTCTCTCACGGTTTGGGCTAAAAGAGCCTGCGCCGCTCTACATGCGTATGTATGTGTATGCTTGAGTGTGTGCATATCTATCTATTGTATTGTTTTTGCTCGTTACTGATTTTTATTATATTTATTTTACTCTTGACAGGGCAACCTGCCAAGGGCAGCGGTCAGTCAATGTGTACGCTGCATACACACACACAGATGCACGCAAACTAGCCGTGTGGTAACTACAGTAATTCACCGCTGGTCGTACGAGGCGACTAAAAAGACCACCCTAAACTGTGATGGCCCTTCTTTGGGCGGTTGTGACGATCTCCGCGGTTCAGAAGGACAACGTCAAGCGATGACATTGCGTCCTATACAACCGGACCTCTGCAGTTGGTACTTGGGCACCCCCATTCGGTTGCCCAGGCATTAAAGTCACAGGCAATAAGACAAAGCGACTTATTGGGGCCGTCTGACACTAGCCTGTCCAGGGCGCGCAGCAAGCTGTCAATGGACATCGAGGTTGCAGTCCGTGTGTCTTCACACGAATGAAACCTTCGTCTCGCAGAACATCCAGCATCTGTACAGCAAGCTGAACTCATCTCCGTACCGCCGCCTTGTCCAAGAGATCCCCTTACCTGATAGGAGACCTTGTGTAGTACGGCTCCCTCAGAATAGCAACGTCGATCTTACTTTTTCTCACCGATTGAACAGCTACCGCAGCTGCCATTAATAGGCATCGACCTTCTTCTTTTCCTTTCCCTTCTTCCTCTGCTCATTCTTGCAGTTTTTCGTCAGGGTGCTGTGCTCTTGCGGTGGTATTATATTAATATACATACATACATATGTCTGAAAAGGAGATGTTCTTTTTAAAAAGGGTGCCTTATTGAAGTTTATTTAATATTTATTGATAAGAGAACATATTAAGATCAAGTGTGGCCCTAGTAGAGTTGCCAGAGTTGCTAAGCGCGGGTATAAGAACAAGTGTAACACGCGCCTAGAACAATAAAAAAAGGCAATAAAAGAGACTCACTACACAATTCAAACAACGATGATCTAAATTATGGAAGAAGATACTAATAAATCTCCGTCACATACACATGTGCGTGTGTTGGTGATACTCACAGTGTTGTTCATCGTTGCTCATATTAATCGTTATCCGTTACTCAGTTCTTTTAGCGCAATAGCTTTGACATTATCCAACATTATATACTATATGTAAGAGTGAACTGAGCTCAAACGAACATTTAATTAGTTGACAACTTAAATGCGCCTTGATTGCGCCAGATTGCGGTTGGGTGCAAAGTCCGCACTTGCTATGAGGCCCGTAATCACAGCCGGAATCCCAATTGCCGTCTGCCCGCTGACTGCAAACTCAGAGAATCTCAACTCCTATGCCCGGCTTCTTGTCTAATGAGCCATGAGTCAACAAAAGCGCACACAATCCCTGCTCAAGCTTTCCCTGGCACACTTGCCCTTTCCCACTGCCTCTCATTCCCCGCACCCACCTATTAACTCTTGTGTACGAACAGTTTTAGACTTAAATCAGAGTCAGCGTCCTCGTCCTGTTGCCACGCCGCGTCTCTGTGTGTTTATTTCTGTATCCCTGTGTGCGCCTATGTGTGTGTACCGGAGTGTACAGTGATAAAATATTAATGGCATTTGCTTAAAACACTAAACCAAAACCCGATGACGGCAAGGTCCTTGGCAATGGCAACGACAACGTCCTGCTCCAGCCCAGAGGAGGGGGACAGAAGTAGGCAACCCAGGCCAACAAATCAATCAATTCGGTTTGCCACATCTCTCGGTAATCTCATGAACAGGTGACGCAAGGCGCACCTGAAAAATGTATGCCAAGTGGCATTGACTTGACTTTAAAATGACATCGAGCTGCTGCAGAGGCCCCTAGAGAGCGAACAAGAGGGAGAGAGAGAGAGTTGGTTGTGAAACTGAGAAGAGGAGCTGCCTTTAGTTCTTCCCTTATTGCGGGAGGTGAGAAACTGCAATCATGAACAGCTACACTGCAAAAATAGCTGTAGCTAATTCACTTGAGAGCAGTCCTGCCTTCATGTGGCCACATACCCACGAACTCCACCTCTTCTCCGTTTTAAGCTCAGTGCAAACGAGCGCCGCCAACACATTTGCAAGGCAAATAAATCACAACTTGAGCAGCGCCAGCAGCAGCAGCAACAGATGCGTGTACCCAGGTGAGTTATGGGCTAAAGGTCTCCCGTGTTGCAAAAATTCGAAAATGTTCAAATGATGTTGGCACGTAGAACACGGCTAATTTTCATCTTATAAATTTAATGCCACAAAATTATTTGAAGGAATGCTACCTATGAAAGAGTCGAGATTAATAGAGCTCGAGAATTAGCATTGACTTTGAATAGAACTTGAGCAATATGTTCGGTGATAAGTGTACAGGACGGTAGGGGCCGAATTAACTTGATCTGCGTGCAATAATAAGATATCTTAGCTGACTTAGCAGGATATATGTATAAACTCGAGGGAAGAATATGCTTTGTAAAAATTATGACATTCGACCGTTTATGAGAAACCTTATTAAACCATGAGTTATACTAGCAAATGAATACGCATACATACGTTTTCATACTATTTTGCTTGCTAAGTTAATGTGAGTAAAATCTGTTCTCATCTTACAACTGTTCTTAACCTGCTCGCATGAAAATGTTGCACATGCAACGCCTGAATTCAGAAAATCAACGAAAGACAGTGAAGGAGGGGAACGGGAGGTGGAGGTAGAGAAGAGATGCCTCTGCCTGCTTTCAAGGACATTAAACTACGTTCTGTGTCCTGTTGACATTAACAAATATTTATGTTGTTTACTCGAGAATAACCTTACAAGAGGCACGACAAATGATGGCGCTAGTCCCCTTCCCATTTTCTTTACACCCTCCACATCTTTCCCTTGCCTCATTGCGAGACTTCTGTCCTCCGTCTTCGTCAGGGACAAAGCAAAAGCCAATGTAGAAGGCAGGAGGACCTACTGAAACACAGATACACTTTCACACACAAACACAGACATACACTAAAATAGAAGGACGTCAATCATTGACATATCCTTCGCCAGTTCTTAACTATACAACGATTTCGTGCAAAGTAAGTGATATCTACACTAATAGTGATCATAGAGCCATAATAATGAAAATAGATAGGTACAGCAGCAGAAACCCATCAAAGAGTAATCAATGGTTGGAAAGAAGACACGACGTACTAAAGATAGCTGTAGAAACGAACCCTTTCTTATTTAGAGGTATGATAAGGAGTGCCTTACCACTTTCGTTGATAAAGTAAGAGGTCTCGCGGAGGACCAATATATAGCAAAAATAGGTCAACTATATACGTGATTTCTAGAGTAAAGTATATTACTAATCAAGCACGAAAGCTACGGTCTAGCGCGCCCGACTGTGATAGGTATATCGCTACCCACCTGACCAAAACGATTTGTTAAAATATATAACTTCTGTGTATTTTGTGTTGCATACTTTCAGGAAGCGGCTTCCATATAATCACGTTTTATTTATTTTTATACCCTTCGACCATTGAAAATGGTCAAGAAAGGGTATACTAACTTTGTGCAAATGTATGTAACAGGCAGAAGGAGGCGTGGGAGACCCCATAAAGTATATATATTCTTGCTCAGGATCACAAGCCGAGTCGATTGAGCCATGTCTGTCTGTCTGTCCGTCTGTCCGTCTGTCTGTCTGTCTGTCTGTGTGAACGCACAGATCTCAGCTATTATAAAAGCTAGAGGTACCAAATTTGGCAGGAAGACTCCTGTGTACTATAAGATGATCAAGCTTATTTTAAATGTTAGGTGCCACGTCCACCGCCCCTGTAAATCAAAAATTTAGTTTCTGAACTCAATTTGTAAGCGCTGTATAAAAGCTACAACTTTCTGACTTTAACATATACTAAGCTGAATGAATTATCTACGTATTCTCCAACTTGCAATCCGATCGGACAATAATCACAGAAGTTATTTAAGAAAGTATGAGCATAAAACCAATTGCTTCTGTCAACTAACAAAAAGGCGGGCGTGCGCCACCGCCATCAGTTGGAAATAATTGTAAAGCATGTGCATATGGATATGTGTATGAATTTAACAAATTAAACTACACGGGAACATAGGTCGAAGGGAATCTCACTGTCGCGTTTTGCGCGACTGTTGCTTTTCTTACTGGTTTTAAATAACTTTTTTGTTAATTAGCCGATCGCAACCAAAGCTATATCGACTGTGCTCTTGATGCTGATTCAGAATATATATATAATTTGTAGGGTCTTCTATAACTCCTGCCTGTTTTCATTTTCAATAGGCACTACCATAACTAGGACGGTATCTTTCGATATTTTTTTCAAGAAAATCTTTTAAGAAAACGAGAAAGTAACGGTTCCTTAGGAATGCCAAAGATTTATATGCTTGAGGAATCTTATATTCCTATTCCTATTTATATAAATTAGCATAGCGTACCAATACAATGTTACCCTATAGGTAACGGGTATAGATATCTGGCCACAGATGGAGAGAAGGCCAAAAGAAATATTGTGCCATAATCACCCTTGATATAAAAAAAGGATTTAATTCGGTGAGCTGGCATCATATGTATCACGCAGGCGCTGCATAACATCAGAACGCCTCAGTACCTTAGGAGTATTGTCAGTGATTATCTGAGTGATCGAGCACTTACATATGTACTATACGAATAAAGAGCGAAAACAATATTAAGCTACAGGCAGCGTTCTGAGTCTATCTACTGTTCTGCACCAAGAGATGAGGTGTAAAGCTTGGGATACACCGATGAAATTGGTATCTTCATAGTTGGAAAGCAGAGGTGATCAATCTCAAGCATGAGAATGCAGTGGCTGACGGAGCACGAGCTAAAATTAGTAGGCCAAGGAACTGAAGCGGTCTGCATTACGAGTAGGTAACTTGAAGATGTGACGCTCTGTATTGAAATACCTAGGCGTACTAATATATATCAGACTGAGCGTTAAAGCGAACGTAAAGGCGAAAAAACAGCCAGGATACAGATAGCACTCTCAAGAGTAAGAGTAAGAGAGCAGCATCCAACGAAAAAGTAGAGCCACCACTGGGCAAAGTTTTATATCTTGAGAAGATATTCTTCAGCAAGAGCGTCCGCAAAGTAGCACAAAATAAGCGGTAGGTAAGTGATTAGCGAGTTATTTAGTAGGTGCGGGTCTCACACTACCATAACTAGGATGGTATCTTTCGATATTATTTCTAGAAAATCTCTTAAGAAAACGAGAAAGTAACGGTTCCTTAGGAATGCCGAAGATTCATATTCTTGAGCAATTTTATATTCCTATTCCTATTTATATAAAATAGCATTCATTGACAGCTGTATTAAAACCTATCGCAGTACTTACAAATATTTTATAAAAATCTTCATTTTAAACTGATTGTTTCAACGAAAGCGATAGTACAGTATATATAGTAGGTTTCCGATTTTAGTAAAATGGAAAAGGTATACGTCGATTACTGTCTAAGGTTGATTGGCACGGCAATATTCAGTTATTTTATTTATGTTTTATTATGCATACAGTATTATTTAATTATTTAAATTAATTATTATTGACATTATATATTTACAAAGTTTAGAAGCGATTAGACGAGATAAGAACCTGAAGTCTGGTTTTAAGCCTTCCGGATGCTGAAGGTAGGCTTTCTTTCTTGATTTCAGTTTTTTTATTGCTCCAGCCAACACAAAGCGGACGCAGTGGCAGCAGGTAAGGGGAACGGGTGAAGCGGAGAATGGTAGGAGGGAGAGGAGGAGAGGCAGAGGGGACTGACCAGCAGCAAATTGCACAGCGGGCATAATAACGTCAAGCATAATAAAGCAATTTAATGTTCGAACAGCGGCAACGGCTATAATAACTCACCAGCCAAAGAAGACTGATGCAGAGGGAGTGGAAAAAGGAAATGGCTTACGAATAGAAAAACGCAGGAGCTTGAGGACAATTGATATTGGTTACTCATGCATGAATTTCGATACGAAACACGTTGATAGGTAAAGAGATACGAGAAACGGAACAAGGGAAAGAGAAAGGTAGACGCGAGCTACTCTACACCTGGCTACCAAAAAAACAACTACCTACACAATTGGGTCTAACAGCTACGTATAGCATGTACACGGTGGATCCCCTGAAACTCCCCTGAAACCCTTAAATTATACCCATGGCCAGGAAATATCTCCGACCCCAACATTCTGACATCACCAGGGGAGTCGATCTATCCATGTCTGTCTATCTGTCTGTCTGTCTGTCTGTCTGTCTGTCTGTCTGTCTGTCCGTCTGTCTGTCCGTCCGTCTGTCTGCTGAAACGCAAACTAGTCTCTGAGTTTTAGTGCTATATTGATGAAACTTGACACTTATGCTTCCTATTACTGCATGCGTAACATAAATCAGAACGAGCTGGATCGGACCAATATATAGTAAAGCTACCATACAAACTAACGGCCGATTTTCAAAATATTGCAACCAACTTTACTACATTTATTTACATTTACTACATTTTTCTATATATGTATATAATATGCTTATTAAATTTCATCGAAATCCGACCACTATAACATATACATAGCTTTCTTAGGAACAATCGGGCGAAATGATAGTTTTTGTATGAAGATCAGTTTTGATTTTAGAAATAACTGAACTTACCAGTGCCAATCAAAGTAAGAACGGGCGGTGGATGTAAGAACCCGGAAGTGTTTAGAACCTCCGGCATGCCGAATAAAGCCTTCGTTCTCGTTATACTCTTGCAGAGGGTATATTTATTTTGGCACTTTAGGAGACATCTCCGACCCCATAAAGTACATACATATTTATGTATATTCTAAATCGGCATCAACAGAGGAATCAAACTATCCCTTTCCGTCTGTCGGTCTGCTTCAACGGTCTACCATAGTCAGCCAGAAATAACTGACAAAGTTAAAAATAATATTCTGCACCGTTTTATATAACTAGTATTGGAACGATCGGATGTTATAAGAAACTGGAAGTGTATAGAACCTCTGGCATGCCGAAGGAAGCCTTCGTTCTCGTTTATATATTATATATTTTTTAGTAGTGTCTAGGACGGACTACATATCTATCTATATACACTTTGTTAGGTCGGAGACGCTTCCTTCTGCCTGTTACGTTGCGAGAAGTATCTTTAGACTTACAAGTTCTATATAACCCACATATATAATATGAAGATGGGACAAACATGCGTGTAGTGACGAATCGACGTTGCTCGTACAGTTAATTATAAAAGCGCTGGCAGGCAGCATTTGCTTGCTGGCAGGGGGTAAGTAGGAAGTAGGGAGCAGGGGGTAATGCATAATGGTGGCCTAAGAATGAAAGAAAGCCTTTGCTGTGTTATGTATTTGTTGTGGCCAACAGGGATTGCAATTGATTTTGAATGGGTTCACCTGAAATTGATTACCGTTAAGTGCCCCGACCCCATCCCCATCCCCATCCACTTCCGCTCCCCCTCTGCAATTACATCCAGTTGAATTTGAATTTGAATTGTAGCAGCTGCCACTCAGCCCAGAAGTAATAGCTGAGCTGCTCGACTGGCAATCACCCTGTACACATGGGAAATGCAAACTGCAAGCGGATTTTGAATTATGCTTGACATTTCTACTGTCTATACAGTCTGCTTATTTAAAGTTTTAGTGCCAGCTACAGGCTATTTATATGTTATGCACATGTGCAGAGCAAATCAAATATTCACCGGCAGTTGGCAAGTCAATTAAAGTTTATAATTTGGTACTTCCCAAGCGCTTTCTTCAGAGATTTGTGCGAATCTTAAAGTGTTCAGTGAGCAAATCACTCAGCCAGACCTCGCCACTTCCCCCCTGGGCACCCCCTCCCTACTCTATGGTTCGCGTGTATGTGTAAGCAGTCAAATGGAAACCATGAAGCGACATTTGCAAACGCTGCTCTGCCCTCCACCTTGGCAACGGGATCGGGTGGGGCGGCGAGCGTCAGGCAACGAGCCAACACGGAACAAGAACGCCACTCAGGCTAAGTTCGTAACAAGAGGTGAGAGAGAGTAAGGAGCAGGTAAAGTAGTCTTTCCCGGCTCAGTCATCAAGCTCTGAGCGTTGCCCACTCTGACATGTAGCTGATATTTAACTATAATAAACGATATTTCTTTCACATGCTGACAAGCTGAGCAGCTCCAACTACAGCACAAGCGACTACCCTGCCGAGACAGAGGCCCACCCTCTCTCCATCTCTCCCTCTCGCACACACTGGTAATCCAATACGGCGTCAGTTTTTGTGCGTGTTTGGTGCCAAAACAATTTACATAATTTTCCGTAGTCTTAGGGAACTTCGAGTCACAGCCAACAGCAATAAAATCATTGATAAGTATATATAGTGTGTGTATGTATATATATGCAGGGTATGTGGAGCCAGTCAGTCAGACTGACTTGGAGACTAACAAACTGATAGACAAGGGAAGTGCGACCCCTCTGGCTGCCTGCTCAATCGTCAGTTTAGGCTGCCCTTTAGCTTTATTATTATTTTATATGACCTTTTGTAGCCACGTTTGTTATGACCAGCTACATTCTCCACGGGCTAAAGGAAACACCGCATTACATTTGATTATTATTACAATTGTTATGTGCCTCGAAAATGAACCGCGTGCTACAGAACTTTAATAAAACAGGTCGTAATGTCCGCTTCATCGACTTGGGCCCTTCAAGCTAAAATATATACATGTACATATATAATTTGTCACTGTGTGAGATAACATCAGTCTATCTATATTTTTTTTTATACCCTTATGTTAATTTTAGCCAGAAGCTTCCAACGGTGGCATTTCCCTTCCTATAAAGTATATAAATACAATATACATATATGGTATATTGTATTTTGTATCAGCATCAACACTGAAGTCGATCTAGTCCATCTGCTGCTCCGTCCGTCTGTCTGTTGCAACGCAAACTTGTCAGTCAGTTCTAAAGCTGTCTTGATGAAACTGGGCACACATGCTTCCTATTGCTGCACGCTGACCATAAGTCGGAACTACCCGGATGAGACCGATATATCCTATAGTTGTCATACAATCTACAGGCTGAACCAAATTCAACGCATAGGACTTTTATACCCTTTAGAAGCTGGCGTGACAGACTCTTCACAAAGGGTAAGGTCTCAGGGTCACTTGCCGAATGGATTGAGGAAGGTCCGTACGTATGAACACACAGATCTCATGTATTATAAAAGCTGAAGACACCAAATTTGGCATTACGGTTCCTCTGTATATTCTATTCAGATCAGTTTATTTAAAATGTTGCAAACGGATATTTTTGTAAATCCATTTGTAAGCGACGAATACAACTTCCTGACTTTGGCAAATACTTAGGAAACTGAATTGTCTACCTCTCCTTTAAATTTCACTGAAGTTATTCAAGTCACCTTAAAGCCCGAATTGCCATGCAGGGCGTTGCATCTCAGTCTGCGTGCCAACGACTGGGTGTAAAATCGGAAACCAATAACAAGTGTACATACAAGTATATGTTGCTGCCACAGGTCCATTTGGCTGAAATGAGCGTTTCTATTTATTTATTTTGTTGTAAATAAACTCATGAAATCATCTGCTATAGTGTCTGAGTATTTTTGAGATTCCTACCCTCATTTTCATATTATTCATACTTCATATGATTTAACAGGCCAATTCGTCGTTCTTGTCATACACGGTACAGAGTATGCTACAGTCGAATACAAATTGAATTGGCTGCCCACGACTTCTTCATACTTCACAGCATATATGTATGTACAAATTAAATCCGAACTGCCAAACTAAATAACAAAATTAAATAAATATTTCTGACCAGCGTGGATGTAATAATGAGTGTGAACGAGAGCGAAGACAAAGGCGAGAGAAATTGAGCAGCGGCGGTGCACAGGGGACAAAGGGGCCAGAAGGCAGATAAAAAAGCCAAGAGCAAGCAAATCAAATAAATTACATTACTAGAAATATATATATGTACATACATATGTATGTATATAATACAATGAAATGCCTTCGCCGCGCACAGACACAAATACAAGCGAAACGTATACAGGCAAAAAGCACACATGCACATACACACATGTACACACACACACACACACAGTAGGCTCTATTCGAAAGATTCCCGTATTTACACACACACACACACACACGTGCGTACTTTATACTCTTATACATATTACACTCTCCGACCCAAGCAAAACGTTCTTGCTGCTGAAATATCGCCAGAATTTTCGTGTTCCAAGTTCATTTTATGCAAAGGTATTTTCAAAATGGACACAACATAAACATGGCGTCGCACTCACACACACACACACACTACGCAAATTTACTTGAGTATTTTACGTGTAAATGCGAAGCTTTGGATGCTTTCAAGGGTCGCCAAACAAAGGCGCCACACAAAGGCAGCCCAAATAAATTTCTTCGCTTTAAGCCTGTCTCAAAAAATAAAAGAAAATAAAAAAACATAAACAAGCGAAAAAACACGTTGCCACACACACACCTCACACGTCGCGTAAACTTAAAGTTTCCTCTCCTACAAAACAATATGAAATGATCCCCCAGCTTTTTTAATGGTCCCATCTAATCCAGCAGCAATAACAAAAAAGAAAACATTAAACAATTTCGGCAAAGCTCATATAAAATGAAATAAGGAAGTTGCAAAGCTCCGAAAACAAATTTCAAAAACTTTTTTCCAATTCATAAAAATTACAATAACAACAGAAGGCTGAGGAAGAGAGCGAAAGATGAAGAAAAAGCAAATAGAAAGACTACCTTTGGCATGCCAAAGGTTTTATACCCTTTTAGGTTTTATCTGCTCCGATTTTTCTCATGCAAGCTATGTATATATAATGATGTATAATTCAATAATACTGTATGTATGTTGTGTATTTATTGTCCTATGGCAACTATATGATACACTGGTTCGATTTCTATGCAATTTCGTAAGAATGTAATTTACACGTATACAGAAAAATGCAGATTTGAAAATTTGCAATATATTAAAAACAACAAAAAATTGGCCGATAGGTTGTATGGCTGCAATACGATACATCAGTCCGATTCGTATCGTTCCGACTTTTTTACAGCAGGCAGCCAGAGAAGTGTGCGAAGTTTCATTAAGAAAACTGGGAGATTAGTTTACGTTGCAACAAACGGACATACGGACGGACACAAGAATACACGGGTAAACGCACACGGACGAATAGACAAACTGAAGATTCAGAATAGGATGCTAAGCTGCGTTGCAGACTTATGGCGAACATTAATATACCCTCTGCAAGGGTATAAAAAACGAATGCAACCTAAACTTTTGTTTCACACGAGGACGTCGAGGGCCCTGAGGGCCCGCGTTGGACTGACTCATGTACTGCCCCATCGAACGTTGGGGGAGGTGATGGGGAGCATATTCCATTGTTACCCCATGCTCAATTGAACAGCGGTCATTGTGTGGCCAAGTCAACTCCTCTCCCCTCGCGCTACCACTGTTGCACCCCTCTGCTCTGACAGGTACTGGCGTCTCCTTGGCACGCTCATAAGTAGGCTATGAAAAGTGAAGCGCCGCCTCATTTGTCCTTGACTCGGTTAGTGCGTCGCGCCGTGCCGCGTCTTGCCATGCCGCATCGCATCGCACATTCCGGCTATGTCACATAATTCAGAGATGGCCCCAAATTGGCGCGCCTATACAAACAGCGGCTACATTTACCTACCTGTATGCCACTTAGCATCGCACACACACTCTCACTCACACATACACATGCAGAGGGGGAAATTGAGGGAGAGAGTCAAGCATCAGCTACGCCATGCGGCTCAACTGATGGCATCGTCGGCAAGTAGCTTAAATCCTTTATCCTTTACGCTATCCCACATGTAACTGCTTCTAAGCTCGCCTAAGCACCACGTCTATCAGTTCCCGCACGCGGCACCAACGCAGTAGGCACAAATGGGGTGGGCTGGTAGCGCTCCACAATGCTGCTTTGGTCTGCTACTGTAGCTGAGCAAAGAGAAAATTACCCTAACTCAAAGAGAACGCATACGAAACTCACTGGAAGTCACCTTTTTCATGGCACCGCCATAGCAATGCGCTGCCCAAAATAGTATTAATAATAACTCAAATTCTAGTTTTGTCTAATCCTTTATACCACACTTAGCCAAGCATTTTTGTTGAATTGAACAGTTTTCTCTTTTTATACCCACTATCTATAAATAGAAGGGTATAATAATTTTGTGTAATAGGAAGAAGGTACGAGGCGCGTATATATTCTTAATCAGCATCAACAGCCGAGTCAAGTGTCCGTCCTTGTGAAAATCTACATAACATCAAAGACGAGCTATACTATAATACAAGTTATGATTAAAAAAAACAAGCACGAAAGCTACAGTCGAGTGTGCTCGATTGTGATATACCCGCTACACACCAGACCAATACGATTTCTTCAATATATAACTTCTATGTTTTGCGTATTTGCTGTATGCTTTCAGAGAGGGTTTCGAAATCAGTAGATATTTAAATTTTTTAAATAACTTTTTTATTTACCAAAAATGAACTGTCCTGCATTAAAATTATGCTTGGAGGCTGAAGGGGGCGTGGCAAAAATCTAAAATAAACTTGAACTGCGCGCAGCAATAACTCTTATAGCTCTTATAGCTCTTATAGCCTCTGAGACAGACAGGCAGACAGACGGACATGGCTATATCGACTCGGCTGTTGATTCAGAATTTATATAGTTTGTGAGGTCTGCCACGCCCCCTTCTGCCTTTTACATACATTTTGGGTTGGCACAAAGTTATTAAACCCTTCTAACCAATTTGTAGCGCGTATAAAAACATATTAAAAGTTTCTGACACTGGATTTTAACGAGTTTGAGTAGAATCTAAGGGATAAGTCTGTTAATTATCTAATATCTTCCTCATTTAAAGTCCGAGAAACTTTTCACAATACTTTCACAATAGACTGTACCACACATTTGAGGTAGTTACGTTTATTCGCTGTAGCTTTCGTGTTTGTTAATATTTAATATTACATTTATTACTGACTTTGAAACGTCTTCAATCCAAATTAATTTTGAAATTACATTCTCATTTTATCTTTTCGTCTTTCTCGTTTGTTATCTAGAGGGTAATTATATTACAAAATATTTCCTAACAACTTTGTGAAGGATATCAGATGTCATAGCAAAACCCACACGCTTCAAATTCACTTACTATACTTTCCATGTTGGAAGCCAGAGCGCATGAGAAAACAGGCAAAAGAGCAAAGAGAAAATTACCCAACACTGGCAACTGGAAAATTGTAACCGCAAATCGTAATTCAAATCGGTTTGCAGCTGTTGCTAACGCTCTTGTTTTCGGACTTGCGGCATCGAATTGAGGTCTCAGGTTTGACATCTATAATGTAATTAATTGCAAATAATTAGTCTATTTAAAATACCTGCAAACCAAATTTGTCAATGTTGTCCATTCAGTCAGTTAAAACAACGCGTCGCTAAAACGAACCGACAGAATGAAACGACCACGCGTTCATTTTCTTATTTCTGACCATTGGTAAGGAAAATAGTCGGGATACAAATATTGTCAGTGTCAAAAAATATTAAACAAATTTAAATAGTCAACACTAATAATCGCAAAGAAGCAAATAAGTAGACACCAGCGTCTTGAAAATGTTTACTTAATGATAAATAAATATTAAAGATACTTAACTTATTTCAAAAAATATGTCACACAAAAAAATAAATAGGCAACCCCAATCGCGAAGAGACACAATAAGAAACAAATGTTTACCTACTCATACGATACTATTGCATAGGTTCTATGGCAGCTCTACGATCCGGACCTGGTTTGTTCCGATTAGCACTGATTGGAATCTGAATATATATATGAATCTCTAAATATAAATAAAAATACAAATTAAATTAAATACAAATAAATATAAATAAAAATACAAATTCAAAATGTAAAAATTACACATGCTAAGCTAAAGTTGCTTGTTAGTTCATTGTAGGGCAGCTTGACTGTTGTCGAACATAAAACACAATTTATTAAGACGATGATGACCGCCCCGAGTGCTGTCAGCTCCTCTTTCTTACCTCTAGAGATGCGACAATGTAATTAATTGCACATTTCATGCCTTTATCTCTTCATCGAATGTGTGTCTGTGGGCGCCATTATCTGTGAAATGTCAGTTGTGAAATTTACAGCCGTTTGGCCAATGATAATTAACAGGCTTTAACTGGCTTCAGAGTTGCCTCTTCTTTTGGCAACTGCTGCAGCATTTGTTTTGCCTTACGCTAATTGGTACTACAGCACACCTCCCACACCCTCCGGCCTTTCAATTTCCACTCTCTCAAAAGTCCCGAACAATTCGGATGCTTATCAACTGCTCTGTGTGCTAATTAGACGCACAAAATATCACAAACGTTTACGGAGCTCATCAGTCAGCGGAATGCAACAGCGGCAACTGCTGCAAGTGCTGTGCCAGATGCAAGAGCAAGCGGCAACTGGCAACGGCAACTGCAACAAGAAATAAAGCAAATCCTGCGAGCAAGAACAGTGAATTCAAGTACAGGTTGCTACAGGCATGCAATCTTGGATATCCTGTGATTTTTATATTTCAAAAATAGAGAACTGAGCAAAGTAAGAACAAATCCAATTTACGCTAATGTAAATTGTAAGCACATGTTTCTCAGATTTTCAGAGAAGCTGCAAGTTTTGCCCCAAAGTCAATACACCAGCGAAGTGACTGCCTGTCAGAGTCCAGGGTATTGCCAGGTAAATATAAATCAGGCAACTGCAACTACAACAAGGGGAATGTTAATTTGATTGCGAGTCTCTTGTGCAAGTGCCAGCCAGCACCAGCCGTAATTACAAAGGTATTAAGGGCATGTGCAACAAGTCAGAGTAAAAGTGCGATTTCATGAGGTATATTCCTTTTACAACCACATGAGATGTGGAGACTTTATCTAAATACAACTAATTTTTCATATGATCATATCCGCACTGAAATTTTCTGTATCTTTTCATTGTTTTCTCTAGTGTAGATTAAAAAGAAATTTGAGAATTTCATGTTTTTAGGCTAGCGGCATTCAGAAGTCGTTCTTTTTCGCATAATTTCCAAATTTTAATTTTAATTTATCGTATACTTGGATTTAAATTATTAAAGTGAATATATCACAAATATAATAATTGATTTTAAATATTCAAAGATAAACAATTGATCAGCTACTCATCCAGCAGATATGCTCGCCATATTATTTGCTTACATTTGTAAGAGACAATCAAACGAATTCTTTTCTATAAATGAATTTTTGTAATGGAAAATAAAGTTGAAGTATGTTTACCATATGTTTAACGTCCAATTTATGTGTATTTTTTTTTTTAATCACATGCTGTTTTTGTATTTCGTGCAATATAAAAACAAGCTGAGGCATACTGATAAAAAGTAATTACTTCAGCTTGTACTAATTAGTGTTCTAACTCATCGCAAAGTTATCATGTTGGCCCTTTTTGGCGACTTTGATAAATATAACCTGCATTTTTTAAGCCATGGATTTTAGAAATAAATTCAAATGAGTAATTATTTTTTTGCTTCAAAACTGTATTTTAACTAATTAAATACGTGATTCTACATATTTGCACAAATGCAGTAATAAAATGCACAGCCCCACAAAAGAATAAGTTTCATGAGATGGATAAGCGACATATGCAGTTACATATATGTATGTATTTTGGGTCGCTGAATCCGAATCCAAGGTCAGAATTTCGCCACCACGTCTGGACTTCAACATAACCTGACAAAACTGAAAAACCTTAGAATATCCCCAACAAATATAGAATCCTGATCTGAGCATGCGATATATTGTTTAACATGCAAATTTACGTAGCACATCCGAGTTTCGACTTAACATTAAAAAACTCGAACATTTTTGGAAGCTCCAAAAAATAATGGGAGGTCATGATCGGGTTATGCAATATATGTTCCTATATTAATAGTAATACCTTATACTAATAGTACTATAAAACTAATAAAATAGTTAATTAACCTTTCAAGAACCATGCTTGGTGCTTGGTGTAATTTTTGTAAATTACCCAATTCATTGACAGTGTTGAACTGATTAGCCAGTTAAAGTTATGTGTCGCTAGTAGAATTACCTGTAACTACCGTGCTTAGTCGAATAATACAAACTCTGTAGCGTCCTTACAATTCAAAATTTTGTCCCACCTACATACATACATATATATGTAGTACATACGAGGTGTGTTCAAAAAGTAAGGTGACAAGGTCAAATTTCACGGGCAATGTACTTTCGATTATAGATTATAGATTTGTGTTATATTGGTACACTCTTCCCCACATCTGTACCAAGTTTCAAGTGTATAGCATTTTTTTTCTGATTAAAAAAAAGTTTACAGTGGTACAAACTAGAGATGGGCATGGACTGACATTTTTCGGCCCGACCAAGCACGACACGAAAATTAAATTTTTCAACACGCACGAACACGCACTCTCAAAAAAATATCACAACTCGACCCAACACGGTCCAACACGAAATTTTATACGAATATTTTTTTTGGATTTTTATTTCATTAAAAATAACTTTAAATTAAAGAACTTAACATTAACTTTAAATTAAAAATGTACATATTTTTATATACTGTACAAATAACAATTTTTCAAGATTAGAACTTGACAATCTAGTCCTACGTTCATTGAAGTGTATTTGTGTCCAATTAAAGCTCCTGTGCAATTTTTCGCCAAGTATGTGAACACAATTTGGCAGACATAGTCAGATTAACTTACCACACTTTTCAATCAATTTGAATGTTGCCCACACAGTGCTTTTCGCATTTTCATTACAGTATAATGTGCTTAACTGCCTTAACACTTAACTGCACATTACAGATAACTGCCCAATCATACTTTTCTGTACAACGATAACGATTTTTAGGATAAGTGCACGTTTTTTTGAGTCAAACATGGTGAGGCAGTTATGCACATTATACTGTATTAACAAGCTTAAGCCGCGTTTTTTTTTTACGAATGGCGTCTTGAATTTTCAGTTTTCCATTTTAACGAGAATAAGTGACACCAATTAACTTTGCACTTGCTCAAGATCGGCTTATCGATCGCAGCTCAAACAGCGTCTTTCGTGTTGTATTTATTAGTACTTTGTGAAACAACGATTAAATGCGCGATAAGTAACATAAACAATCGATATAACACTTTTTGCAAAAGTAAAAATACGTGCTATACGTGTTCGTGTTATTTCGTGCCGAATTTCGAAACACGAACTCTTCCAAGGTGGCCGAGAAGATGCCAATGACGAGCCTCGCTCTGGACGCCCAAGCACGTCAACAACTAATGAAAACGTTCAAGCAGTGAAGAAAATTGTTTTGGAAAATCGTCGAATCACTATCAGAAAAGTTGCTGAGGATGTCGGTTTATCGCTTGGCTCGTGGCATGAAATTTTTTCTATCGTTTTTGGCATGAGACGTGTGTCAGCGAAGTTTGTTCCAAAATTGATAAATTTTGACCAAAAGAACCGTCGCATGAGCATCACTCAAGAGCTGTTAAATGACGTCAACGATGACCCAGATTTACTCAAAAGGGTCAACACTGGTGTCGAATCATGGGTATATGGTTATGATATCGAAACGAAAGCCCAATTGTCCCAATGGAAGAGCCCAGATGAGCCAAGAAGAAGAGATCAAGGCTATACCAAAAAGTGCTTATGAGATGTGCTTTGAGGATTGGAAAAACCGTTAGCAAAATCGTATTTTATCTGAGGGGGGGATTCCTTTGAAGGGGACTACATAAATATTGATAAATAAAAAAATATTTTTTTCTTCAAAATACAAAGTCACCTTACTTTTTGAACACACCTCGTACATATGTATGTAAAGGTATGTAATGTACAGTTGAATGCTCTTCAAAATTACTTTACACTTCAGTTTTCTTAAACATTCGCAGTTACTGTGATTTAATTAGCTCTGCCAATCTGTAAAGATTTTTACGTGACTTGCCTTTCATTTTGGTCTCTGCATACCACTCCTCTCTCTCTCTCTATCTCTCTCTTTGTCTCTATCTCTGTCTCTGTCTCGCATTTTTTTTTTCTTTTTTACTCTTTTCCTCTTTCGATGGCGAACAATTGAAGGCAACCATTTTCGAATTATTTAATTTGCAGCGTTTTCAACAGTGTCAACAGCAGCAGAGAGGACAGACAGAGAGAGGGGGATAGCGAGTGGGCAAACGGATGCCGGACGTTAGCAGTACAGTGCAGTACAATGTAGTGCAGTGTACAATGTATGAATGCTGTTAAATAAATGATGCAGCTTGCGCTACCCTGCAACGATTACACAAGTCGGCAAAAGTATTTTGTCATGGTAATGTTTTTCTTTAATTTTTAATTAATTCAGAAAATAGATGAAAATAATTAAGTATTTTATCTTATAACAACTTAGGATTTTTCGTATACATTTAGTATTTTTTTTTGTTATTTATACTACAATAAATATATGGCAGTTCAATGGACGGCATAAGTATTTTGATTTTTTTTATTTATAACAAAAACTTTATTTTATAGTTTTTAATCACAAGATTAATAAAAAATATAATCACCTTTTGCATTTATAACCTTTTTGGAGTCGTGTTGGTACCGAATTAACTAAAGTTTGGAGATAATCAGTTGAAATGTCCTTCCAGGCATTTTGTACTTTAATAATGGTTTCATCTCTTCTTATTAAATCATACGAACATACATTGTCAATAATATTAAAATCTGGACTTTAGGGTGCCACAGCGTTTCCATTCCAATTTCTAACAAATACTTTTTTGATTTATTTGCTTGTGACATGGTGCGTTATCCTATTGGACGAATGCTTCGCCGATCAATTTATCGCCAGAACGAAATGCCATTATGAGCAGTCGCTGCCCGCTGCCGTTGCGGCAGTACTTCGCCTCTCGTCCGCTTTTCCCCTCTCCATTCAACTCGGCCCTCTCAGCACGCGCTCAGAGCGTTGCCACTGTTTGGAAGTCTTCCTCACGTTACCGTTGAAGTTCAAGTCCAGCTGACGGATGCATGCGACGAGACATCTACAAACACACATAAATATGTACATACTATACACAAGGGTGTAAGAGCCAGTGAGGGAGTGTGTCTATGTGTGTGTATAGCGACTTAAGTAAGACAAGCCCAGGCCTGCCTACAAACAAATCGAGCGTGCCCGACTGTGTATGGATGTACATACATACATATGCTTGTATGCATGTGTGTACATATGTATGTATGTATGCACATACATATGTATTTGCGAACGTGCGTGCATACAATGCAGAGCAGACATCAACACAAAAAACCTTTCAAAAATTTAGAGAGCAAAATTCGTTTGGCGCACACATTTCAATTTCCGCTTCATTTACGCTTTTTTCCTCTTCGCTGTGCTTTCAATAAATTTTCACTTAGCCATTCACACATTCTCTCACACACAAACACGCATTTCGTCGCACACTCATTTGTGCATGGACACCACTGACAATGCACCGATATTAATAGTGAACGAGCTAACGTGTTCATCATTTCATTTTAAACAAGTGATTTAAGTACCGTATTCACTAAATACACTTTGTACATACAGCTGAAATCGCAAATATTTCAATGCTTTTCGATTCTCATCTATATTTTCTTGATCCCTTCTAAGAACTGTTGTTTCAGAATGTAAAGTTATTTTGAAATATCTAATCACATTACATTATTTTTGACCTTTATGCTTTGAATTACATATCTAAATTAAACTTTAGTATTTTCACCTTAGGAGACATCGCTGACCCTATGAAGTTATATACACTGAATCAGAGCTATCTTGATGAAAGACGGCACACAGCTTATTATATTTGCACACTGTAAATATTTCGAAACACAATCTATCGACCGAGTTATTTTGTTTTTCAAGATATTGCAGCCAAACGTACAGCATCTGTATGTATTCTATCCATTCATTTCTATATACTTGTCAAATTCAAATCAATCAAAATCACTACAACAATATGTCCAGCTCTCATAGGAACAATCGACCAAAATTAGAGTTTTTTACGTATGAAGCCCAGTATTGTTGTTCGAAATGATTTAAATTATCAGTGCCAATTAAAGTTACATTGTCTTTCAATTTTGTAAAAGTCGTACAACTATATAGTATAGCTTTCATTGAAACAATCAGTTACAAAAAGGGATGTTATAAAGAAATTTTTGTTTACACAAAATCGAAGTTTTCTATTAAAAATAATATGTTTGCAAAAAGATATTTCGATCCGATGAAAAGTTTTCCAATAGGACCGTTTTGAACACACATGCTCCAGTGAAAATGTATGTAAATGTATACATTCTTAGCACTGAACGCGTTTAGCTCGGAACCATGTTTTCCGGCATAGTTACGTGAGCAGAAGCCCAAACTACTGATCTAATTTACTTCATTTAAAATACTTTGAAATTTAATTATGCTCCCAGTTTTTTATGGAAATAATATATATTTATTTAGGTTTGGTACGTTACGAATTTCATTACCTTTCTGAATTGATCAAAGTTTTTAAATTTGGCTCACTACAAAAAAAAAAGAAACCTGCCTGTCGGCCGATTGTTCATACGACAGCTATATGTTATAGTGCTCCGATTTTGATAAAACTTTATACGCATGAAATATATAACAAGTCCGAGTCAGTAAATTTGGTTGCAATATCTTGACGAGTAACAAAAATCTGTCAACTATACGATGTATCGGTCTGATCCAATTCGTTCCGACTTACAGGGTCCGCCATCTAACATTTTTTTTGAACTAGCGGTTATTTTGAGTGTGGCAGAAAGTTAGTTTTATCCTTCCGCTGAACGAAAATGGTTGTGTATACGATTGAGGAACGCGTTAAAATAGTGCAGTTTTAATTTGAAAATTATTAAATTTTACCAAAAAATCATCTTTTCCGACGAGCTCATTTCCATCTTGGCGGCTACGTCAATAAACAAAACAAAATTGTCGTATTTGGGGGGACGGAAAACCCGCACGTGATCGAAGAGAAGCCAGTGCATCCTCAGAGAGTTACTGTTTGGTGCGGATTTTGGGCCGGCGGCATCATTGACCCATTTTTTCTTCGAAAATGCGGCAGAAGCCGCCGTTACGGTCAATGGCGAACGCTACCGCGCCATGTTAACGGCTTGATTCTTCCCGGAAATCGAAGAGGAGGACTTGGACAACATTTGGTTCCAGCAAGACGGCGCTCCGTGCCACACAGCCAACGTTACGATCGATCTTGTGCGCACTGTTTTAAAAAAAACCAGTAAGAAAAGCAACAGTCGCGCAGCACGCGACAGTGGGATACCCTTCGACCTATGTATGTAGGTCTGTTCCTATGTACACATATACATATGAACATGCTTTGAAATTAATCTCGACAGATAGCGCTCGCGCTTTTGCGCTCGCCCGCCTCCCCTTGTTTTATGATCATACTTTCTTAAATAACTTCTGTGTTTATTGTCCGATCGGATTGTAATTTGGAGACTACGTAGATATTTCATTCACATTTGTTTACGTTAAAGTCAGAAAGTTGTATCTTTTATACAGCGCTTACAAATTGAGTTCAAAAATTAATTTATTGATTTGCGGGGGCGGTGGGCGTGGCACTTAACATTTGAAATAAACTTGATCTGCGCCGAGTACATAGAAACCTTCATTCCAAATTTGGTGTCTCTAGAATTTATAATAGCTGAGATCTGTGTGTTCATCTGGTCACGGACCGGACATCCGGACATCCGGACATCCGGACAGACAGACAGACATGGCTCAATCGACTCGGCTAGTGATCCTGAGCAAGAATATATATACTTTGTGGGGTCTGCCACGCCTCCTTCTGCCTGTTACATACATTTGCATTTTGCACAAAGTTAGTATACCCTTTTTGACCATTTTCAATGGTCGAAGGGTATAAAAAGTTACGTGGCGGACCCTGTATTTACAGTGTGCAGCAATAAGAAGCCAAGTGTGCCAAGTTTCATCGAGATAGCTCTAAAACTGGCCGACTAGTTTGCGCTGCAACAGTCAAATGGAAAGACAGACGGACTATATGGACTTGGTAAAGGTTAAATAGCTGCCTGCGTCACCGATAGGTTTACTGATAGGGTTATATTTATCATGATTTTACGTGAAAGAAATATTTGGCGGTCGCTTCTAGTTTTTTATACCCTTCGACCATTGAAAATGGTCAAAAAAGGGTATACGTACTAACTTTGTGCAAATGTATGTAACAGGCAGAAGGAGGCGTGGGAGACCCCATAAAGTATATATATTCTTGCTCAGGATCACAAGCCGAGTCGATTGAGCCATGTCTGTCTGTCTATCTGTCTGTCTGTCTGGCTGTCTGTCTGTCTGTCTGTGTGAACGCACAGATCTCAGTTATTATAAAAGCTAGAGTTACCAAATTTGGCAGGAAGACTATAAGCAGATCTTCTGTCAGCTAACAAGGGAGGCGGGCGAGCGCTAAGCGCGAGCGCCATCTGTCGGGATTAATTTCAAAGCATGTGCATATGCATATGTGAATGAATTTAACAAATTAAATTACACGGGAACATAGGTCGAAGGGTATCCCACTGTCGCGTTTTGCGCGACTGTTGCTCTCGTTTTTAATTGAATTTTAAAAATAAATAAATTTGCACGTATTTTGTTGTTGGCCAATTCGTCACAACGATGCGCACTGTGTCCCACAAGCGATTTATTTCAAACGAAATGTTATTCAGGCACAATAATGTTTCATTTTATAAGTTGCATATTGGGTGACAATTTCGACTAGAACTCGTTGGTCGGTAGACTGGTGCCAACGAAGATGCTTAATAATTCAATATGCTTTCAGAATATCATATATGTATGCGGTAAAGAAAGAATATTTTATTTTAGGAAATAGAGCGTCGCAGGGAAAATTGAAAAATTTTTGAAAAAATAAAATCTCGCGCGCGATTTTGTTGTTCCCTTTTTCTTGTTGCCGCCAGTATGCCTGCAACATTTTGTGACGGTGCAGTGTCACACAAACCGATTAATTTGAAATGAAAGCTGAGCAAGCAAGAAAATTCAAAGTGTTTAGAAAAGCGCCGTTTTACTCAGAATTAGCTAACAACAAAATACATGTAATTTTCATTATTTTTAAAATTCAATTAAATAACCAGTAAGAAAGCAACAGTCGCGCAGCACGCGACAGTGGGATACCCTTCGACCTATGTTCCCGTGTAGTTTAATTTGTTAAATTCATACAAATATCCATATGCACATGCTTTGCAATTATTTCCAACAGATGGCGGTGGCGCGCGCTCGCCCGCCTTTTTGTTAGTTGACAGAAGCAATTGGTTTTATGCTCATACTTTCTTAAATAACTTCTGTGATTATTGTCCGATCGGATTGCAAGTTGGAGAATCCGTAGATAATTCATTCAGCTTAGTATATGTTAAAGTCAGACAGTTGTAGCTTTTATACAGCGCTTACAAATTGAGTTTAAAAATTAAATTATTGATTTGTGGGGGCGGTGGGCGTGGCACCTAACATTTGAAATAAACTTGATCTGCTTGATCTACACAGGAGTCTTCCTGCCAAATTTGGTAACTCTAGCTTTTATAATAGCTGAGATCTGTGCGTTCATACAGACAGACAGACAGACAGACAGACAGACAGACAGACAGACATGGCTCAATCGACTCGGCTTGTGATCCTGAGTAAGAATATATATACTTTATGGGGTCTCCCACGCCTCCTTCTGCCTGTTACATATGTACAAAGTTAGTATACCCTTTTTTGACCATTTTCAATGGTCGAAGGGTATAAAAATAGAAACGACCGCTAAATCATTCTTTCATCTAAATTTTTGATAAATATAGCCATATCTGTAAAAAGAATTAAACAAAATCTGTGACGTAGGCAGCTATTTAACCTTTACACAATATTATTTTAAATCTGGCTGACTTATGGCTAAATAGATAAGATCTCCCCTTAACGAATGCACGAATATTTTACTAGCAACAAGATAGATCTAGTAGAAAATATGTAAATTGACAGAACAGGTGTGATACCTCCTATATGTATTCGAGTTTCGGTGGTTTGTGTACATGGTAAAGAAATTATGGCAGCCAAATCCAAGCGTCAATACAACGAACAAAATTTAGAACGCAGATTGTATGATTTTGCCTTACGTGGCAAATTACTATTGGCTTGAGTGCTTGGTTTGAATTCGCCGTTAAAACATATGTTAATTTAGCCCGCTAGTTCATACAACAACCCAAAACAGGAAACTGGGATTTATGACTGCAGTTATAGTAAACTAACGCAAATCTTGTATACCTACTATAAGAGCGTCGTATAAGGAAATGGAATAAATCGAAGACAAGCCTCTCGGCTGAACGTGGACTTGGCTGCGCTCAGCCAAGATCAACACCAGCTCGCTATTTATGGAAAAACGTCCTGAGACTTTTTAAATACCCGCACTTTCGCTTCGCGGCTAAAACGTTTTTACGCCTCCGGTCACAAAAGTGAGGTAAACCGAATAATGGGTAAACATGAGGCTTTTTCCAGGTTGACCTACCTGGAAACGTATCCATTTTGGAAACGCACAGATAAAAAATAAACGACTGTCGCTAGCTCTTCTTGATTTGCCGGAATTTCGAATTAAAAGTGTAAACTTTTTAGTCCCGGATGAGACTGACCAAAGAGGGTTCACGGACACTGCATTACCGACAACGTTGCGCTTTTTACTCAGCTTTTCAGCTTTTTTTCCCTTTCTTTCCCATTAAAAGTTGCAACACCACGCTACTATGCGCTGGTTGGGTATCGTACAGAGGAGAGGTTTAAGTCACACAATCTTGCGTTCAGCCGAAGTTTCAATTCAATGCTTTGGAGTCCTGGGCAGCGAAAACAATAACCAGCGTAAGCAACTAAGGTGCCCTCTACAGGCTCTTTGCTGTGTATTAGGGTTTTGTATTTTTTTCTCGACTTTTGGTTTTTGTTGATTGATCAAAGTATGGTTCTTACGTTCTCGTATGTATTTGTTTGTATTTTGTATTCTTTTGCAATTGCTAACAACTGACTAACGGTTTTAAAACTGTTTTTTAAGATGGCTGCTTACACACTAGTATGTCGCTTTAAATTAACGGTAACTTTCCTTCCCAAATCGTCTTAACTACTACATAAAAATTGAACGTACATCTAGATGGTAACATATGGATACAAAATATGCATGTATTATGTCGCACAGTCTGAAATCGGCTTAAATTCACCAACTTGCCAGCCAGCTATGCCCGTTTGAGATTAACATAACCTCACTTATACACTTATACACTTACAAAGCCTAATCAACTAAGAGTCAAAGGAATAGGTAGAGGCAGATCAGGGTAACGGAAGGGAAGGGCGATAACATCAAACGTAAGATACATTGAAATTTATATAAGTATATATGTGTATAAAGTAAAACAAATAGAATAATTGTGACAAGTGAGACGGGAAGAGGAGTGCTGAGGAAGGAGAACGGGAAGAGAACAGGAAACGGGATCAGGGATTACAGCTACAAAATTAAAACTTGCACTACCCTTGCCCACTTGTGGTAGCCTGCCTAGAAACGTTGCGGCAGCATCTCGCTCTTGATGCCCCGCAGCGCATGCTTTTTCTTGCGATGCGTCGACAGGTTGCACGACTGCTTGAAGGAGGCGCTGCACATATCACAATTGAAACGTCGCTCCTTGCTGTGCACCACACGATGAAGCTCCATGCGCGACTTGTACTTGAACTTCAGTCCACAAGTTCCGTAATCGCAGATGTACCATCGCTCGCCGTCGTCCGACGAGACAGCACTGCTGGCGCTGGCCGTCGTGCTGTTCGAATCCTTCGGCACCAGCTCCTGGCCCGTCAGCATCGGCATGCCACCGGCAGCGACCACCGAAATACTGAGCGTATTGCACGCCTGCTGCATCACCGGATTGCTGGCATTGATCCCTGTCGCGGCATTCCCCGCTGTCGTCGCCGCCACTGACGTGACTGACTGTCCAGTGCTGGTTCCCGTTAGAGACGCAACATGCGTTGATGAGGTTGTGCTCACGTTGATCGCGCTGGAGGTTCCGCCACTGACGAAATTCTGCGTTGGCGGCGGAGGTGGCGGCGCTGGCACTACCTGTGACAGATGATAGATGGTCGTGTTCGCTGCAGCGGCGGCAGCGGCTGCTGCTGCCTGCATTTCAGGCGGTAGCGTCAGGCTGCTGGGCTCCACTTTGATGTCAATACCGGCGCTGTTCCGTGTGCTGCTTTCGATGGCAGCGGCTGCCGCGGCAGCAGCATCTGCCACCGCATGAAGTTCAGCCATTTCCTTGGCTGCATTGCGTTGCTGTTGCTGCTGCTGTTGTTGCTGCTGATGCAGTTGCTGTTGTTGCTGCGCCTCGTGCAGCTCAACTGCGGTAGCCACCTCACGCTGCTCCTCATCGCTGTACTTTGCCGCACAGTGGTACAACGCCAGCGGCACAGACACGGCGGTAACACTGCCCGACGCCTGCGTCGATCCAGTGGTCGTGGCTGCCGCTGCCTCAACATCTGTCAGACAATAGCTGGAAGTGCGACTGTGCTCTTGCTGTTTGTGATTGGATAAAGTAAACATCAGCACACGGTTTCATACGAAATTTAGGCGCCAAAACAAATACACTGATCTGTCCACGCTACTGCAGAGTAATGTAGCACGGAGAGCACTGCGCACTTGTGGCAAGTACGAGTGCAGGACTCACCTTTGCAACACCGTGCAGAAAGTTGTGCTCGTCTTGTATGTGCTTCCAGAACGCGTCCTGTGTTTGCAGCTCCTCCTGGCAGGTGTGGCAGACAATCCAGAAGCTGTCGCCGGAAAGGCAAAACTCGCCCAGCTTTGTATAGATCTTATTGTTTTTGCTGAGAATGCGCGGAAAACCCATTGCGTTGACGCCTAGGGGCCGTGGGCTGCGCTTTATTATTATTTATATGAATGTTTTGTTGCTGCGGCCAGCCAACAGGGTTGCATTTAAAGAGATGTACATTTTGTTGCCGATATATCGATAAATGTATTGAATGCAATTCCGACGTTGAGCAACACTACCGAACTACGCATAGTATATTGACAGACCAAGTGGCTAGTACACACTGGTCAACTGGTGCTGCCAATTTGTTGAAAATCCCACAATCCAAATAAAATGAGCGTTTACTTTTAAATTTGTAGCATCTGATTTCAAATTTATTTTGCTTAGTTTTGCTTTATTCCTTATTTCCTTAGGTGTTATTTTATTTTCTGTTGGCTTTGCAAAGTAAAAAATAAATTAACAGAAAAAAATTGATTCATAAATACTTTTACGGCTTTAACAATAAAAATATATATTTACATATTTATATATCCATATACATCTATATATGCATGTAATTAGTAGGGGTTACGTGTGTGTTTGTGTGTGGAGTTGTATGTGATGAGTGTAGATACGATCCAGCAGAAAATTAAACAAAATTTTTCGTGAAATTATTTCCCCATCTAATTTAATAACAGCACAAAAAATTATGTATGTATGTTTAGATTAATTATAGTAAAACTACAAATTAAACAAATAAATATTTTTCGCGTTCTGCTTGTTCTTTGCCAAATAATCCATAAAACGGATATTGTTTACATAATTTATACACCACATATTAGAGCATACAAATTATTATATACATACACACATACATAATACATATACAAAAAAAAAATTGTATGTTTCAAACATATTTCTCTCTCTCTCTCTCTCAGTTAATCGGATTTTCTTAGTTTATTTTTACTTCTTTGCGTGGGGGAGTGTTTTTGTTTGTTCTTGTGTGTAGGCTTTTAAATAACATTAACACTTGGAAAATTGTTCATTTACAAAGAGTACATAAGTAATTTCCTGCTTATTTGGAACATATTCGCGACGTGAGCGCTGTGCAAATTTCTGAAAGGAAATCGGACACAAGCCGCTTGAATCGATTGGTTTATACATTTTGTTCATTCTTTCATTTCTTTATTTAGTGAGTAGGATGCAAGAAATTTGATTTCTTGCTTAGTTTATCGAGTTAATGACTTCATTTACTTAATATATACATATGTATATAGCTCATATATATACTTATATATATTATGTATATTGCTAATAAAGAAATTTTCCCTATAACTATGCAGTCAGTTTGACGCCAGCGAACGAGCTGAAATTGTTGCTGTTCTTTGTTGTTGCTTTTCAAAGCTGTTGCTGTCTCGCACGATAAAAACATAATCGAAATTTAAGGAGTGCCGTGTGTGAGTGTGTGTACAAGTGTTGACCTTGAAAATGTGTTTTTGTTGTTTATTGTTTTTAGTTGTTTTTTTTTTTAATGTAATCAGTTCTTTGAGTTCTCAGTGAAAAATGTCCAAAATGTTAGCTAACGAAAAAATGAAATAAACGATAGTTTTAGTCTATGAGAGCGCCAATATCGATATCTAACAATTTGTTATCGATTGGCGGCAACTCTTGCGGCATATAATGCCCAGAAATTAGTTAACCTACTTACACGCTAAACAAAAAAAAAAAGGAAAATATAGTTGCGACAGTCGCGACAATCGAGCAATAACGACTGTTAGATACCCTGTACCCACCTCGTGTACACACCGCACACATACATAAACCGACTTTTTCGGTTCCTCCAGCTCGTGATATCGACAGGGTTCAGGCTCACGCTTAGGCTTAGGCTTAGGCAGGGCAGCCACCCTTATTGTATGTTCCTGGGTACAGGGTATCCACAGCAGGGAAACGAATTAATAAATATCTTAGAAATAGACTACAATGTACATTCATTTTAGTGCTAGTCCAGGCGGCTTGGGCGGCTTAGACCCTCTCAGAACGCGTCGCCCGCATACCAGGGATGCACCCAGGGCGCCGACGGCGGCGGTGTTGGCGGATATATAGTCGGCGATGGCTGACCATGTGCATGGTGCGCCTGCGCCGCCGCTGCTGCTGCAGCTGCGTTCATGTGATGATAAGGAGCCGAGAAGGCACCATAATACGAGGCCGCGGCCAACGCAGCGGCTGCTGCCGTTGGTGATGCAGCCGCCGATGACGAATTCGTCGACGATGCTGGCGACAAGCTGGCAATGCCTGCCGCACAAATACTGTGACGCCGATGCATGATGGCCTGACGCTGTTGCCTTTCGGCAGCCACGGCCACAGCCGCCACTGCTGCCGCACGCGTAGCAGCCGCCGCCGCCGCAGCACCGCTCGCTGGCTCCTGTTGCAGCGGCAGTGGCAGCGGCAGTGGCACTGGCAACGGAGGGCAACGTCGCTGCTGACGTTGCAGCTGATGATGGTGCTCTGCGGCTGTCGAGCTCCAATCGAATGTGCTGGAACCGGCACCGCTACTACTGCTACTGCTGCTGCTGTGGCTGTGGCTGGATGTGGCAAGATGACTGGCGGCTGCAGCTGTGCCCAGCGGAGGACTAAGCATATTGGCCGCCGCCTTGCCATACAGCGTGGACAAATAGGCGTGCTCCATCTCGGCCATTTGCAGCGCTGCAGAAGATCTGCTGCTGCTGCTGCTGCTGCTGCTGCCTTTTGATGACAATGCCGAGGAGGAGGAGACGACGGCGGCGGCGGAGCTGGCGGCTGCACTGACACTGCTGCTGCTGCCACCAACGCCACCACTGCCTGCTCCACTGGAGCTGGTGACATTGTGCTCAGCATGTTGACGTTTCTTTTGCTGTCTTTGATGCTCCTGTTGTTGCTGGCGTTGCACTTGTGCTGGTGCTGGTGCTGGTGCTGGGTCCTGCAGCGGATGTGAGCGCGTATGTGCCGGCGGTGCTGCATGCGCTTGCGGCGGTTGCGGGGGTTGGTTGTGGGAGTACAACATTTCGTATTGTGCTGAAGCAGATGATGGCTGCTTATAGTAAGCTTGTTGTTGTGATTGTTGATGTTTATGTCGCTGTTGCTGTTGTAGATGATGATGTTGCTGTTGCTGCTGTTGTTGATGGTGGTGGTGGCTATGGTGTTGCTGTGAATGCTGCAGTTGCTGTTGTTGTTGTTGTTGTTGTTGTTGTTGTGGTGCAGGTGGCGGTGCCAAGTGTGCCATGTGATGATGAGCTGGAACAACTGCTGCTGCCACTTTTTGTTTTCCGTGCTGTGCATCACTTGGTGCTGGTCCTGCTGCTGTTGCTTTTGTTGCTGCAGCAGTTGCGATGCTGCTGTTGTCTGCGGCGGCTCTTGCTACTGCTGCTGATGTTTGTGATGATGTTGCTGCTGTTATTGTTATTGTTGCTGTTGTTATGTTGCTGTTGCTGTTGCTATTGCTGTTGTTAATGTTAGGCAAATGTTGTGCTCCCCAGCTTAATTCCTAGCTCGTGCGTGTCCGCTTCGACGGCGGCTGCTCCGACTGGCGTGTCATGAAAGTCAACTGAGTCATGTACTTGATAATGTCGCGCACCTGCACAAGCGGCATATTCTCATTGTATGAACGGTCGTACTCCATTAGTATCTGCACCTGTCGCCTGGAAATTCAATGGAATAAAATAAGTAAAGCAGAAGTTATTTATTTCTATATTTCCTTAGAGCTACAGTGGAGTGTGCTCGACTGTAATATACCCGCTACCGACCAAACCAAAACGATTTCATAATTATATACGTAACTTCCATGTTTTGAAATAACGATTTCGTAAACTTCTATGCTAATGATGCGATCGGAACCAAATTTTCAGAAATCATATTGTGTCTACCAATAATCAACTGTCCTGCATAAAAATGACGCTTGCAATTCGGTTTTAATCGATTGACAGCAGCAGAAGAGAGCGTGGCCGAAATCGAAAATAAACTTGATCTACGTGCTATAGAAATACATATTGACGGATCTGGACATGGATGGACAGACAAACAGATAGACGGACACGGCTCTATCGACTCGGACTCGACTGTTGATGCTGATTCAGAATATATTTAGTTTGTGGGGTCTGCCTCGCCTCCTTCTGCCTTTTAAATACATTTTCGATTGGCATAAAGTTGAAGTAGCCTTCTCCCCTATGGGAAACGGATATAAAGAGCATGCTTTGATAATTATATAAATACACACAGTATGTCAAGAAACACTTTACACATATGTATGTAGATGACATTAACATGTACGTGTGTGTGTGTAGAGTTACTTGACTCACTGTATATCAATTTGAACCTTCTTTTCCCCGAGTTTTCTCTACGTATGTATGTATGTATGTATATATTGTTTTCGTGCTAATCGTAATCTAATTTTGTATTCTAATCGTAAGTCATATTCATATTTGTTGAACCTACCGATTCGCCTTGTAGAGCTCCACACCCAGCGCCTCAATCAATCGCTTGCAGTGATCCAGAGCAACAGTGGGAAAGAAATTCTTCTGGAACTCGGTGAGGGTCATTAGCTGCTCCGGAATCGTTGTAGGCCTTCATATTGATGCATGGAACCAAATGCTTGTCCACGCACACACGCTGCACCTTGTACGGCGTAAGGTTCATACTGCTGGTGGGTATCTCTGGTATTATGCACAACCTTTGGGCTCCATCGCTGGCACTGGCGGCCGCTGCGTGCGCCATTGCCGCGTGTCGTTGCAGATGCAACGAGGCGCTATTGGAGGACGAGTTACTGCCACTACCGCCGCCGCCGCCGCTGCCGCCACCACCAGTTGATGAACTACAGCCGCCGCCGGCGCCACTGCTATTGCCAGCGCTACCAGAACCGCCGCTGCCACTACCGCCGCCGTTGGCACTGCTGCTGCCGCTGCTGCTGCCGCCGCCGCCGCCGCCGCCGCCGTTACGACCACTGCTGCTGGTGCCGTTCTGCATGTGCTGGGCATGATGTGCCAAGGCGGCAGTCATGCGCTGATGCTGCGTTGCCGCTGCCTGTTGCTGTTGCTGCTGCGCCGCCGCGGCGGCCTGTTGCTGCTGTTGTTGCTGATGGAATGCGGATGCCGCTAGCGACCTTCGGGATGAAGACAAATCGATAACGTCAGTGGGCGTGGTGCTTGGTGTAATTGTGGTGCTGCCTATGCCCTCCAAGTGGCTACCAATACTAAACTGATGGCTGTGTGACTGACGCCCGTAAACGCTGCTGTTACGCTTGTGACGCTGCGACCCAACACCGACCCCGCCGGTGCTGGCACCATTGACGCCCCCGCTTCCGCCCCCACCTGCACTGGCCAGCGAGAGTATGGCCAAGGGCAGGGTATTTATTTTCGTGGAACAGATAACGCTCTTTTGGCGCGCTGCAACACCACCTCCAGCCCCGGTGGACGGTGCACCAGCGCCACCAACACTGATGCTGTTGACGCTGGCACTGCCAAGCGGCGAGGCCGCTGTTGTGGATGCACTCGAGCTCGAGCACGAGCTGGAGGGTGAGTGCAGGAAATGGCCAGGCAATTGGGGTGTTATGGTCACATTGGGATTGGATGCCAGCGACAAAGTTGTCACATTGGCACCAATGGCCGGCGACATAGGCGGCGATATGTACGAGGGCACGGGATGAAGATTATTATTGCTGTTGTTGTTGTTGTTATTGTTGTTATGATTGTTCGCGTTGGTCTGTATAGACGTGGATAGATCGGGATTGGCCAACACCTTGTGTATGACGGCACGCATCTCATCCGTCATATTGAACTTCTTCTCGAAATCTTCTAGGGCTTGTGTCGAGTTCAATGGAATTGTTGTAACTCCAGGACCTCCGGGTCCGCCGCCACGATGCCTTTTGCTTATTGGCTGCTGCTGGTTATATTGCTGTTGTTGTTGTTGTTGCTGCTGGTGCTGCTGTTGCTGCTGCTGCTGGTGCTCATCTGAGATAAGTGGAGGCACAGTAGGCTTGGTAAATGTTGCACCACCGCCGCCGCCATCACTTGAATTACCTGAGGACGCCACCACTGCCGCTTTGCTGCTCTTGACGCTAGCCTGCTGCTGGTGCTGCTGCTGCTGGTGCTGCTGCTGCTTATTGGGATTGTTGTAGTCCAACATGGTTATCAGATCCGTGTCCAGTGGTAGCGATGGCAGTGCTGGAAAGCTGCCATGGGACTTTTGTGATGCACTGCTGCTTCCACTGCTGCTACCAGTGCCACTGCCAGCACCACCCCCCGCGCATGACCCTCCTCCTCTCAATCCTCCCACACCGCCGACGCCCAGACCGATGCCGACGCCTTTCATTTGCTGCGTAAACAGCAGACGCTCGGCCGGGGTCAGTTGGTTCCACAGTGCCAGATTTGTGTAGTCGGCACGGGTGGAGGGCATGTTATAATTGAAGGAGCTGCCCAACAGGGCGTGCATATTGGCAGCGACTGCGGCGGCGGCAGTAGCGGCAGCGGCCGAGGCAGAAACGGCATTTGGTGGAGCAATTGTTGCCCCCTCTCGCACTGTTGTTGTTGGTCGTTGTTAACGAGGGGTTACGCGAATTGTTGCTGTTGCTGTTGTTTTTGGCAAGGACATGGCCATGATGGCTACGTGGACTGTGCGTGTTTGGGGAGTGTTGTACATGGTTGTTAAATGTGCTATTATGGTGTTGTTGTTGTTGTTGTTGTTGTTGTCGTTGTTGTTGTTGCTGTTGTGTCTGTTGTTGTTGTTGTTGTTGTTGTTGCACCAGTGATTGCTCGACATTTGACCTAGAAACATTATATACAATACATGAGTCGCGCTTTTTAGCTTGGCTGCAAAATTTCCAGTTGTTTTTCTTTTTCTTTTGTTTTTGTTTAATGTTGTTATCGTTTTTCAAATTTTGTTGATACTCGCTAAAAATTTGTTCTTCTCTTTACATATGCAAAAGGTAATTAATAATTACAAAGCCATAAAGAACTATTTTTATTTGCCGTACAAGGCGCACAGAACAAGTACAACAAAATAATCCGATTAATCGATAAATTTATATCGATAATTGGTTATTTTGTATCGAACAAATTGATGCAGCCCTGCACATCTTAAAAGCGGGCTTTGCTTTTGCTGCTCCTCCCTGACTGTTTTGATTTTGTTTTGTTCTGCAGTTTCTCCTGTTTGTCGGCCAGTGTTGCTCTACTTTTGCGTTTTTCATTTCATTTAATATTCATGCGCAACCGATTAAAACACTAGAAATTGTTTTTATTTGCTTATTACATTTATTTGTATTGTTTTTGCCCTAGGAGCGCTTTATTATCATATATTCGCTATCTCACACGCACGTCAACAAAACAGTTTGTTTTTGTTCGTGTGTGTGGTTGTCTGCTTTTGTGTATGTATGTATGTACATATATGTATATCTAAATCTAGCTGAGCTTGGGGATGTAAATTGACGATGTACGTATGTATGTATGTTTGCGAGAGTTTTTTGTGTGTCTGGATGTGAGTGTGTATGTGTTGTATGTGTTGTATGTGTGCGATAAGGAATTTTTTTTATTGCAACTTGCAAGTTGCTTTTTTCTTTTCTTCTCAGCAGGTTTCTTCTTTTGCTTTTTTGTGCTCTTTGATTGCCTAGATCTGTTTTTCATTTTGGTATAACAAACTTACTTCGATAGTTGGCTAGCTTAAAAACTACACACTATATGTGTGTTAATGTATTTTAAATTCCGATAGTTAAAATAATTCTTAAACATGTTTGTACATTTTGCATTGCGGCGAGAGTATTTTTGTATGCCAATTTATCAACTTGTACACGCATTATATATAATGTTATCTTGATCTCTTTCTTTCTCTCTCTCTCTCTCTCTCTCTCCCTCCCTCTCTCTCTCTTTCTCACTCTCTCAATGTGTGGGGGGATAGTTTAGATATTTTAATCTGTTTGAAAGACAGTTTTGATTGCGGTTCTTGTGATTGCGATTCATATCTTGAGGCCGGGGTTGAGGTTGATTATGTGGATGGGAGTCTCTGCCATAGGGGGTATACCTGTCGCCAGAATTTTTAAAATTCCATATATTGTTGTAGTTGTTGTTGGTTTTATGGTAATAGTTGTTGTTGTTATTGTTGTAATTGTTCTCGTTGTTATTACGGTCTTGAGTCATGATTCTTCTTTGATTCGATTCGATTTAATTTGATTCAAGTGCAACAGAAATGAAGACGGGTAGTCAGTACACACAGCCATAAATAATATGTATGTATATATGTTTGTTTGCTATGTTTGTTTTATATATATTTTATATATATTAATATAAATAACAATAATAACAATATATCACAACAATATTATATCAAAATATTGTCGATTCTAGAGTTAATGCGAATTCATGTTTTTCAAAATATGTTGTATCAGCGTTTCATCTCAAAAATCTCATTGAAATACAAGTATTAAGTATAGAAAAAACACCTAAGGAACGGAACAGGAGCCGAACATACTTAATTATTGTACAAATTAAGCAAAAGTTAAACTTAAAAAAACTAGAAACAAATTTCATACAAACATACTATCTTGTATCCATGTAGATAAGTGTGTTTAGATGTTGTTGTAAAGTTTGGAGGTCAACCAGGGCAAGCATAACCAGTGACAAAATTGATTTCAAAAAGCGTTCAAGTTAAGAGTTAAGCATGCAAAACTACATTAAACCAAATTCTAAGTTTAACTTTAAAATGATTGTGTAGAAAGTATTTGTACATATGTATGGTTGTGTGCGTTTGTGTGTGTATTTGTATTTGTGTGCGATGTGTGTTTGGAGATTAAGATGATCGTGTATGTGCACGAAGAATTCTGAGCTTATTCACCGTTAGTTATTATCAGCTATTATTACCCCAACCTCAGTTAGTGTACTTTCCCAAAACCTCAAATTCCCGTCATTAAATCACTTCGATAGTATTTCTAACACCTTGCTCAATACATGCCAAATTTCAATTTCAAGTCACAGGAATCCCAATACCTTCAATATGTGTCCATGTCATATGAATTCGGTTCTTTGTTAACCCATTGATTAAAGTTATTAGTAACGGAAATAAAAATGTTCATTGTGGGGAATTTGTATTCTTTTTTTTCTATTTATCTTAGTGTATTTGTGGATATATATTTTGAAAAACATAAAATGCTATGACCCCTGCCCTGAGGCTTTAATTATTATTTAATACCGAATGCGCTGAAAAAGCTTTTGTCTTTGTCTTTGGCTTTGGCTACAACAACAATAAGAAAAACATGGAAAGAATTGTTTTGGAATTAGATTAAAGTGTTTGTAATGTTTGGATTTTGCTTTGCGTGTTGGAAGAATTACGAAACATGATGTGGTTTGGCTTGGCTTTAGGGGGGAGGGAAACGAATGGTAGCAAATAAGTTATGCGTGTAACAGATTTGTTCATAATTTCATAACATATTTATCAAACATGGTAGACACAGTCGAAAATTGTATTAAAATTAAATAAAATGCGTGCACAAACGCCGATTTCGATTTCGATATTTTGATTTATTTTGTAAATCATTATTTTTTATTTTTTGTATTATATTATATATGTAACTAAGATAGAAAAACAATCGGTGCATAGTAGAAGAGAACAAAAAAAAAAAAAGAATTACTTCTGCTTAAAAAAAGTTTGTATTGATTTTTTTATGTTTTGGCACCCTAATGGCAGAAAATATTCAACATAAATTTAGAGTGAAAAGTAATGTATGCATAATACACATAATAAACGAATTACAACAAAATTTGAAAAACACAATTTCTGCGAAACAGTTTTTGTTTGATAATCACTAAATCAATCATCAATCAAAAACAATGTATTGTAGTATATAGGTATATATTGTAGTATATGTATGTATGTCATTGATCCATACATTTGCATTAAGAAAAGCAAAATCAAAGTAGCAAAATATTAATTGTAACTTTTAATTGCAATTGCTTTAATTTAAACGGCGCAGTTACAAATCGACAGCAACAATGATAAATCGATATATCGATTATTTTATGTCTCATACTCACATGTGATTGGCATTCTGCGCAGCCGCCGAACGAACCAACGGCGGCGGCGCATTGCCACCGCTTTGACTGTTCACAGTAGACATGGAAATCGCAGGATTGTTGTATGGATACGTTTGACGGGTGTTGCCACTCAGCATCATGTTGCTTATGTGGCTTATGTCGCGGTAGGTGCGGTTGGCATTCGCATGCGTCTGTTGCTGCAAGTGCCACACAGATGGCATAAAAAGAGAGAGAGAGAGAGAGAGAGAAAAAGAACTGTGTTAAAAAAGTTGGTTAAAAGACTCATCGTCATATGGGAGAGTAGTGAGTGTGCGAGCATAAGCCTCAACAGGTTGTTAGCAAACACACAGCCACAAACACACACACACACACACACACAAATATATATACACACACGTGCGTACATGCATATTCAATGCACATACATATGTTTGTGTTTGTACGTGTAAAATGTTTGCTCTTAAAACAACAACTGCACAGAAAAGGAGAGAGATATAGAGCGAGAAAGAAAGAGAGAGACATGTATTTAGAGCGAGAGACAGAGAGAAGAGAGCGTGAGAGCATAGCATGTATCTATACATGACCTAGTTTCTAAGCTGCCGTGGCTGTGGTTCAGCCTGCTCTCATGCTATTTCCAAACTGAGAAAAGTCAGAAGTACAATCTGTTGTATATGCATTTGTATGAGTGGGTGTATACATACATACATATATGTTATTACAGACGCGTCTATAAATATGCTACCACATTAACTAATATTACTTTTTTTGCCATTGCAACGCAACTACTACCGCCCTCTTCTGCAACTAAAAAAGTCTTCTCGCATAAGAACAGAACAACAACAACGAAAATACCCTAAAAAGCTTTTGTTAATGAACACACACAGGCAGAGAAATAACTGATGAGTGCGTTGGCGTTTCGAAAGCAACAACACAGCACATACACAAACACAAACACAAACACAAAAAGACAAACACACACACACTGGCGCATTTCGTAGCTGCGAACCTGTTGTGTTTGTGTTGTTGCTGATCTTAGTGCTGGGACAACGGTGTATCGTAAATCGAAATGTCTCTTCACCAGACAGGAGGCTGATTAAGAAGGAATTTAAGTTTGGTCATCGATTAAGATTATTGTTTATTTGTTCATTTCGTTCGATTAAACTTCAGAATATTACTGACAATTGAACGGATCCATTTTCATATTTCGATTACTAGTTACGATCGGTGCAAAATAATATAACTCTTTTTTTAATATTAATCTCCTTCTATCGTAATTTCCCATCACAACAAATCCCGAAAACTTTCAGATGAAGTAAATAACCTAAATTTATCATTAGGCACAAGCACAAGGTTGCAGCTCAATAGCGAAAACTACATTTTGAAAAATATGTTTATTCTACAAAATGGAGAAAGCGCACCAAGTGAGCGGCGGACTGAGAAATGAAAGAGAACAGAAATTTTGCAAATTAGTTTCGAAAGCTAAAAAAGTGACAAACATTTAAAACACGCAACTTATGTTGCAACTACGACCGACCCGACCTGCAGCAAACATCAGCAACTATTATATTATATTATTGTCTATAATATATGTATATACCATATGTTTAATACTAAGTATGGATATTATAGCTTTGTTAATTTTAATTCAAATTTCTGGTTTTGAAACATATCTGTTTGTAGGTCAAGTTGTCACTTAAGCGAACACGATCGTTGTTCTTCTTGTTTTTATAGGTTAGGTGAAGTTGCCGCTAAAACGTGCACGCACTCTTTCTCTTCCTCTCTCTCTTTCGCTGTTGTTCGTTGCGCTCTCTTTCAAATGCGCTATTTCTCAGTTGACATTATTTAACACTGGTCGGCGTAACTATTTTGACAAAGTCATTTTGTTATTTGGGGGTGGGGGGGATATTTCAACGGGGACTTTGCAGTACCTTTTGAAATTGCTCCCCCTCCCTGCCCAGCATAATTTGTAGAATTACTCACCAACATTTGGGCATGTAGATGGGGCACATTGTTCTGGCTGTTCATCCAGCCGGCATTGGCCAAGGCCTGATTAAGTATACGCGTATTTCCCTGCGTCTGCAACATGGCCGCTGCCGCTGCGGCAGCTGCTGTTGCTGCCTGAGAGTTAAACGCAGCCGCTGCTGCAGCCGCAGCGGATGGTGGCGGAAAATTGCCCGCATTGGCAACGCCGTTCGCACCCGCTGCTGCTGCTGCAGCAGCGGCAGCGCGCTGCTTCAACAAATGCTGCTGCTGCGCGGCCGCTGCACTGACCGTGTTGGAATGCTGCTGCTGAGATTTTTGAGGGCCAGCGCTGCCAGAGTTGCCACCCCCCGCGCCACTACTGCTATTCACACCGACGCTGTTGGTGATCTTTGGCGGCGGTGCCGATGGTTGACGTGTCCAGTTAACAGAATTATTAACATTGGCCCGATTGCCAATCAGCAGATTCGAGTCAACCACCTTACTGGGCCAGTAGTCCTCGAACTCGGTGCCATTGGGGAAGTAACTCTTGATGTCTGTCAACGAGATGACCGCAACATTCTCGCTGGAAAAGAGCTCATTGCGTATGCCCTGCACCTTGCAACAGAACTTCAGGTAGGCCAGATCCCAGCCGTTCAGCAGTTCCGCTTTAGTCTTCAGATTCTCTGTTTCGCCCTCGAAATAGAAGAGCGGCACCACCTGCTGATTGTTGCGCACCGTATACGGCACCACAGACTCCTTGTTGATGCGTATGAAGCCGCATTTCTCCGAGGGTGTCTTGCTGCCGGAGACAAGCTTGCGATAGCAGATGTCTAGGAACTGATAGAATTTCGTGGCATCGCTCAGGCGCACCACCAGATCCTTTTGCGTGAATATATCGCGACCAAATTCCCCGTCGCAATGCTTGTGATTGATCTCGATGAAGAGACGCGCCTCAGCGTCGGTTATGTAATAGCTACGTACGCAGGTGCAACTCGAGTAGATGTCGGGATGCAGACAATTTAGGTATTTGCCCAGCAGCTTCAGTTCGATCATGCGCACCGAGCAATACTTCTCCGACAGTCTGTAGATGTAGGGTATCGAAACCTTGCTGAATTGCGCCCAGCCGAAATGACCCTTGATCGACTCCTCGTCACAGGGTCCGGCCGATGATCCCTTCTGTGATCCCTTCTCGCTGTCAATGACCCCGTTCGCACGTTGACCATTGGAAGCCAATGCCGGAACCACTTGCATTGTGCCATTGGGCAGCTTCTGGTGGCGCGACAAGTAGCTCATAATGTTGGTCTGCCCATTACCATTGGTCAATGGAGGTTGCATTACACCACCACTACCGCCGCCGTGTCCACCACCTCCTCCTCCACCGACGCCAGCTGACCCATTTGCATGCTGCATTGCGGCTTGGCGATTCGCCTGCTGTGCTGCCTGTTGCTTCTGCTGCTCCCGCATTTTTGCGGCCAGCTCGCGAATTTCGGCATCATCGGGACGCTCTTGTTTCACGGGGGGCCCGTAGTTGCCGCCAATGCTGGTGCCATGCAGTGGCAGCACCTGACCGTTGGCGTCAACGACGCTGGTGATCTGCACATCATCGCCGCTCGACATGGCTCGTTCGGTCTCTCTGTCTCTCTCTTGTGCACTCACTCTCTCTTTGTTTTGTTGTGCTGTTGATTAATTTGTTTCGACTTTTTACAGTTGTATTTGCGACTTTAATTCATTTTGCATTAGCTGCAAGTAGGTGAAAAGAAACAATAATTTGTTAGAAACACAAATCACACTCAGAGGAACACCCCTTTGAAAGAAAACAACTAAAAAATACAACTTAAATCTACACACACATGTAGTGCACTAAACATGCTCACTTTACTCTCTCTCACTATCTCTCTCTCTCTCTCTTTCTTTCACACTTAATTTAGATTCCACTCTCTGTCTGGCACTTTTGTCCCGGCATGCGCCAGTTCTCAGTTGACACGGATATGGCAACACTGGTTCAGCCACAAACACGCACTCACTCTCACACACACACACAGAACAAACACAGAGAAACGTGCTTCTATGTTGTTGATGTTATTTCTTGTTTTCACTACTCTTCTGCTTCAGCTTTCCACTTTTTGTTTTTCTCTTTTAAAGTTTTCGTTGTTGTTGTTGCTGTTGTTGTTATTTTTCTAGTTGTAACGTTTGTTTGTTGTAGCGGCAGCAGAATACGATTTGTTGCTTTGTTGTTGTTGTTTGGCAAACATTTGATTGTTTCGTATTCGTTACACGATTTTTGCACACTTAGCACTTCTACTTAATTCACAATGTTTATTTCCATTTGATTGACACTTACAACAAGTTGTGAATTCGATGAAGTTGACATAAAAACTTGAAAAAAAATGCAAACGGCATAGTAGATACACTACGCACTGATGTACATATGTATGTATGCGTATGTATATATATTTATATATGTATTTGTGTGCGTGCGTGTATTTAATTTATTTCTGTGTTTTGATTATATTCCGCCGACGCGACGCCTACAACGACGACGGCGACAACGACGACGACGCTAAAAAACGCTGCTTTTTGCTCTGCGGACTGCGACGAGACGTCCTCCCGTCTTCGCAATACACAAACGAGTGTGATCGTTGTTACGAAAATTATTTCAACGAAGTCAACTGAAAAATGTGTGTGCGGCACACGTACACAGCGCCAGCGGCTGTGCGCTTGTGTGAGTGCGCGCGCGCATCTATGTACTGTTGAGTTTGTCTGTGTGTGTGTGTGTGTGTGTGTACATAGCAGCGACGCCAACCGCGACGCCAACGTTGGCAGCGCAGCAGCTTTGTGTGTATACATACATCGAAATACATGCACAAACACGCACACAGTGAGAGCAAAAAGAAATACAAAATACATAGACAGCTGCCGCAGGCCGCCGTCGTCGTCGTTGTTGTAGACGCTGCAGCAATAACGGCTATGACGTCGACGCAGCGACACGAGCATGCAACGAACATTTTGCCGAATTGCTGCGGTGCCAGCTTATGGCCTGCTAATGTTGTTGTTATTATTGTTGTTGTCGCTGCTGCTGCTGCCGTTGTTAACCACCGCACACCTTGAAACCACCATGTCACTTCTTCTATCGACTAACTAAGCGGCGCTGCTAGCTAAAGCTAATTCAACGGCATAGTTACAGTGGGGCAAATGAATTTATTTGGTTGCAAACAACTTTAAAGAAAAGTGCACAGTGGCAGGAGTGATTGTGTATGTAAGTATAAGTACATACATACATATGTCTGTATTTATGAATGTAAGTATCATATGTATGTACATACATACTTATGTATTTCATTATTAGATGTCTTGAACTGCATACAAACATTCACAAAAATGTTTAGGATAATATTATCTTTTGAAAAATTCATAAGTTTTAGCTTTGCATATATGTATGTATGTACATACGTATGTATGTAAATTCAAATAATTATTTTTATGTGCAAAGTGTGTCCCGACTCAATTTGGACAAAGCAAATAAAAACCAGAACGAAAAAATTTTTTCGGCATGCCGAAAGTTGTATACCCTTTCAGGTTATACTCTACTCCCATCGTCCCCATAGAAATATACTATACTATGCAATCTACAATCGTGTAGAATTAAATATTATTGTTTGTATTTATTATTTGGCAGCTATAATAATTGCAAACGCTGAACATATACTTTTTTATAAACGTCGATTACTAACAAGTCTCTTAGTTTTCCAGCTGTCTTGATGAAACTAGGCAGACTTCTTATTGCAGAACGCTGTAAATACATATGTATGTATGTATGTGCATAAGTCGGAACAAGCCGGATCAAATCGATATATCGTATGGCTGCCATACAACCTATCCGCCGATTTTTATTGTTTTTCAAGATGCAATAATGAATAAATAAATTGAATAGACTACGATCAGTTCAACAAGCAATGAAGCAACTACACTAACCAAATTATAATTCAGCAAATAAATGGTATGAAAACTTAAAAATAAAAATTAGGTTATTCCAAAAATTCAAATTAAACTAAGGTATTAAATTTAAATTAGTAGCATAAGTTTTAATATACATGTATGAAATTCATAAAAGAAATTACTTAAAACCAAAAATAAAAAAAAACTAGACTTGGAACTAAAACTTTAAAACGCAAATTGCCAATTACACCACTGTGCAAGCGAGGCTTAAGCAATGTAAGGTTTAAACACATAGACCAAGCTAGCTAGAGCTGATGTCGACAGCGACGTCGACGTCGACAGCTGCGCCTTGGCGGGGGCAGCGTGGGTCAAACACGCCACTGCCGCCGTCCGTCCGTCCCTCCCTGTCCACCTCTTACTTCCGTCAGTGTATGTATATATGTAAGTACATATGTATGTATGTATGTATCTGCGTGGACGTGTGTATGTGTGTATCGGGGTTACAGCAGAGCAAAGCGTGAGCGAGGGCGTCTCTATTTTTGGCATAGCCATACTAGCCTCGTCCCTGTCCTCCCTTCTCCACCACCGGTTCAACCCAGCCAACAACCACCACCACCTCAACCCGGCTCAGGCAGCGACCCATGCCTAGCAATAGACATTTGTATGTACATACATACATATGTATGTATGTGTTGCATGCAGTATGCTGGTGTGGAATGGTGGCAGGCCCTGGCTCTGTGCTAGCTCCCTCCGCCTGCTTTACTCTCTCTCTCTCGCTAACTCTCCCTCTCTCTCCCCTCACTCCCTCTCTTTCTCTTCCGTTCTATCATTCTCTGCTGACTCTCTCTGTCTGTCTTGCTCGCACGCTAACTCATTCCCAGTGTGTCTGTGTGTTTCCCAATGTGTGTATGAAGAAGTTTTCGTTATTCGCGCAACGTGCTCAAGAAAGGCCCCGCTTCGGCCGGCAGCAGCAGCAGACAAGACAACAGCTGCCGACGCCACAGAACGCGCGTATAGCGGGCACGAGAGCGCTTCGTTTCTTGGCCATGGTGTCTGTGCGTATATATGTATGTGTGTGTGTGTGTGTGTGAGTACCAACGACAACGTTAGCTGCCCCATTGTACAGCAAAACGACAGCGGCTGCGGCGCAGCAACAGCGACGTCGGCAGCGCAGCGCTGAAAAAGGTCGCCCTTTGAATGCATTTTCTACAGCGAAGAAGGGGCAGAGAAAGAGCATAAGTTCTTAGTTACCACGAAGTACATACATACATACATATTTACATACATACATACGTATGCATGTGTATCTGTATGTACGTATGTACATATATACATAGATAAACATATATACACATAGATACTTATCTACATACATATGTATGTATGTACAATATGTGAATGTGGGTATACCATATGTATGTACATATATACAAACATATGTACATGTACACAGTACATATGTGTATATGTACATACATATGTATGTATGTACATATGTATTACCTAGCTCATTTCATAAAACGAACCGATAATTTCACTGCAAAGCTTTCGTCATGGCTCAAGCACAGCTTTCTACATACATATATACATACATACATATGCATTTCTGTGTGTGTATGTGGGAGTAGAGGAGAACTCAGTGTGACAGAGACGAACGGGCTTTCCCGCACTTGGATTAGGGCCTAATCCGGGTAATTTCCCCGTTGCTATGTAAATTATAGAACACAATCATGAGACACGAGGCACACACATACAAACACGTACATACATACATACAAGTATGTGCGTAGATGATACACAGCCAAGCGCGCATTGATAAGCGTCCTTTTCGTCGTCGTCGTCGCCGTCGTCATCGTCGTCATTTCACAGCCGCAGCAGCCCGAACAGCAGAGCGAATCGTTCAGAAAGGCCCCGCTTCGTGCGCGCTTTATTATGTACACACAGGCCAAGCGTATGCATGTGTGTGAGCGAGAAAGAGAGAAAGACAGAGAAAGAGTAAGAGAGTAAGTTGGCTTGCACGTGGTAGCGGGTGGGGAGGGGGGAGTAGTGCAGTGTGCTGTGCTCTAGAGAGGGTGGAGGAAAGTGACGGCAACCAGCAGGGAAGTACGCCATTTGCTGCGTACTTCCAATATCGTGATAATTGCGGAGGGGGGAGGTTGGATTGAAACGCTAGCACACACACACGCACACCTGCAAAAGCCGCAAACGGAATTCAAGCTACCCACAGTTATTTTACAGCGATCACATTCGGGACTGTACTTAAAAGAGAGCGAGATATAGAGAAAGAGAGAGAAGGAAAATGAATTTATTGTCGATTTAATTTTGGTAAAACAATATTTTCTTACGATCTCAGTGTGGAAAGACTTTGGAAGAATGTATAGGACTATTTACACCCTTCGGCCTTTAAAAATTGTCAAAAGAGGGTATACTATTTTTGTGCACATAATTGTAACAGGCTTAAGGCGGTGAGTATGTGTAGATGTATGAACATACATACATACATATAGTATGTATGTACATATATTATTGATCAGGACTGCAAGCGGACTTTACGCTGATCAAGTTTTTAAAATTCTGGATGCCACACCCCCGCTAATAAAAATGAGTAGTGTGTCTTTATTAAGCAAACTTATTCAATACATATGTATGTATGTAGATGTACATATGTATGCATATTGTACGTGTACGATATACACTAACTAGCAATAATATTATTATAACATTTCTTAATCAGTAAATTTGTGGTGAAGTGAATCACGTGTGATCGTATACATGTACATTTATATGTATATACATACATACATACATACATACATACGTAGGTGTATCAAGTGTCTTGTAAAAGGTTTATAAATCCTTAGCTTAAACATAAAATATACATTCGACATTCACAATTTGCTATTACGCATTTCTTTTAAATTAATTTCAATTATTCCAAATTTAATTCTAAATTTTATACTTTTAATTGCTGTTTATTTTAATTGATACTTTGCTTTTTATTATTCGTGTTAAAGTTCAAGTTGACTGTCTTAGTTGACGTTAAATAAATATAAATAAAATTCTTGCACGATATTTTCGGAATTTTATTTTTACTTATCGAAAATTGTTAAAGGAAAAGTCGAAATGACCGCAGAGGGTCAGCATATGATTTCTGCGGCATTATAGAAGATAAGTACATACAATACATACATACAACCACTATCCCTCTTCCGTTACCCACACATATGTACATATGTACAGGGGTTTGCATGTAACACGGACTTCAAAGGCATTTTGCAAGTTTTGCAGTTTGCTTTCTCTCTGTTCCTCCTGTTGTTTCTTTTTTATCGCTGTCCGCATCTTTGCTTATTACCTTCCCACTTGACTAGTTGTTGTTGTTATGCCTTAGGACCATTGAAAATTGCCAAAAAGGGTATACTATCTTTGCGCAACTGTATGGAGCGGACATGAGAAGGCCATAGTGTCCAAAGCTCTGTGCGAGCCCTGTCTGCGATTGCCTGATTTTGTGTGTAAAAGTAAGAAAACAATAGGTGGAAGAAGACTTTGTCTTTGAAATTGTAAGTAGGTACATATATTTGTAAGGGGTTCTTAAAACCGGACGACGGGTATCTTAATATCGGGCGCGCCCGAATGTAGCGCTTGTCTGGTTGCTGTTGTTCCCACAGCCACATTACAGAGTAAACAAATGAAGTTAATGGGAGAGGAAAGAAGCTGAAGGGGGTTCTGTGTAAAAAGGTCGAAAGAGAGGAAAATACGTGCTTTTTCCCTTGCGCATACACCAGCACTTTCATGCAGTTGTAAGTTCTCTCTTGTCTCGCTTACTCTTCTTCATGACCACTTGCATGCTGCACACACCACTCACGCACAGACGAACGCATTGCAAATAGCTTGCCAATTGTAACTGTAAAGTCTTTCGCCCACTTAGCCTTTCGCATTCGCATTGACGACATTCCCCTTTGTCCTACAAACATTTTAATATTTAAAAGAGTTTCAAACACAAACCTCAAAATAGAGACGGGCGCGGGTCGGGCCGGTTTTCGGGCCTCCCGGGCCGGTCAATTTTAGGCCAGGGGCCCGGGGCTTTTACCGTCGGGCCCCGGGCCTAGGGGTAAAACCCGGAAGGCCCTGCTTGAAATCGATATCGGCCTCAAAAGCTCGACTCTGGTTTGGGTCCCCTTTAAAAAGTTCCGGACTGGGCCGGGCCTCAAAAAACAGGCCCGCGTTCATCTCAACCTCAATTATAAAAAATTCAAACCAATAACTATTTATAACTTATTTATGACTTTATAATAAATGATACAAATTGGCAACAAAAAACAAGAGCAACAGTCGCGCAAAACGCGACAGTGGGATACCCTGCGATCTATGTTCCGTGTAGTTTAATTTGTTAAATTCATACACATATGTTTTGAACATGTTTTGAAATTAATCCCGACAGATGGCGATCGCGCTTCGCGCTCCCCGCCTCCCTTGTTAGTTGACAGAAGCACTTGGTTTTATGCTCATACTTACTTAAATAACTTCTGTGATTATTGTCCGATCGGATTTTACTTTGGAGACTACCTAGATATTTCATTCAGCTTAGTATATGTTAAAGTCAGAAAGTTGTATCTTTTATACAGCGCTTACAAATTGAGTTCAAAAATTAAATTATTGATTTGTGGGGGCGGTGGGCGTGGCACCTAACATTTGAAATAAACTTGATCTGCTTATAGTACACAGGAGTCTTCCTGCCAAATTTGGTAACTCTAGCTTTTATAATAACTGAGATCTGTGCGTTCACACAGACAGACAGACAGACAGACAGACAGACAGACAGATGGACAGACAGACGGACATGGCTCAATCGACTCGGCTAGTGATCCTGAGCAAGAATATATATACTTTATGGGGTCCCCCACGCCTCCTTCTGCCTGTTACATACATTTGCACAAAGTTAGTATACCCTTTTTTTGACCATTTTCAATGGTCGAAGGGTATAAATACCATAAGTTGAAAATATTAAGTGAACAATGACTGACTCATTTTGCATAAATGTTTGCCTTTTCAAGTTAAGTCTATATTACTGATCAAATATTTGGTAGCACAGCCTTAATTGGCAACACAACAGTTCCGCATCGTTTCGGCATGGAGTCAACCAAGTCCTGCCTGGCCTCGAGCAATTGCTCACATTCGGTGTTAATTGGGTGCCCTACATACTCGTACGATCGAGATCCTTTGCCACCAAACAGAACGACCTTGCCCTCATCTGACCATAAAATGTTCCTCCATTTCTCCAATGTTCTGTGGCTAAATTAATGCGCTTAAGTACCTACATATGTGTCTGGCATTCAAAAGAGGGACTGAAAAGGCATGAAGACATGTGCGAACTGTTTCGACTGTTGCGGATATATTGAGTTCCTTTTATACCCTTCAACAATTGAAATGGTCAAAAACGCGGGTGCTAACTTTGTGACCTCAGAAAGTATATATATTAATGATCAGAATCACTAGACAAGTTGATTAAACGATGTCGTCTGATATCTGTCTGTCCGTCCGTTCAAACATATGAAGTATACCATACGCAGATAAAGTATTTCAAATTTTCAATGCCACTCCCACTAATGTGCGCGATTCTCCATATGTGTGTTAGAGTGAGAAAGTAATAAGGAATAGTTGTTTGTAATTATGAGCGTATTTGTAACGGCTTTTCAAAGTTGGGCGAAGGGTATCTTACTATACTGTCGGTGCGGTAGCAGCTTTCAATGGATTATTTTTGCTCTCGTTGCCTGTCCACGTGATGTGTGCTCAGTGATCTTTTTTCCACGTGTTTTGTAGGTTATGACATTTGATATAATTTTTTCTCATATTCGACCAATTTCTCTAAAAGATTTTCCATCATGGGTTTTGACGGTATTTGTTTAAAAATGAAGTTCGAAATAACATAATACATAAAATCTTACGACATCAACCCTACGAAAAACATCATCAATTTATTGAAAAAATTGAAAGTGATGCTTTTTATACCCGCTATCCATAGGGCGAAGGGTATTATAGCTTTGTGTCAACTGTATACCCGTCTGTATGAAATCTCAGAGACTTTAATATATGTACATATATAGTGCTACAAAATTTGGTGTCAATATGTGTTATTATTGCACGCAGAATTGTACCACGCCCCCTTACCTTTATGAAGCCTGTCACGCTTCCTTCTGCCTGTTACATTAATTTGCACAAAGTTAGTATTTCCTTTTTGACCATCTTCAATGGTCAAAGGGCATATAAATTACAACCAGTGACTAACACATTAATTTGTAATTATCAATAATGAAAACAACTTATATGAATAAATAATAATATAAATAGAATAGAATAAGGTAAAACTGTAACAACATTGATAATAATTTGAATGACGAAAAATGCGATTTTAACATTTAATTAAATCGAATTTTTTAAATATATTCTAGGTCAATACATCAAATAGTTGATCGCGAAACATCGATGCAATGACAATCGAAACGACACGTGCTTGCTAAAATTATACCCTAGCAGTGAGTATATTTATTTTGGCTAGAAGTTTGCAAACAGATATAAAAGAGGAAAAAACAATGAGGAACAAGATAAGTTTGATTTTAAAAAATGATAAATTCTCACAGATTTCCAAATTTATGTAATTTCTCATGCTTTTCTATATGTTAAAATGTGCTTAATTAAAAACCAGTAAGAAAAGCAACAGTCGCGCTACACGCGACAGTAGGATACCCTTCGACCTATGTTCCCGTGTAGTTTAATTTGTTAAATTCATACACATATGCCTCTCTTTTTAGTTTACGGAAGCATTTGGTTTTATGCTCATACTTTCTTAAATAACTTCTGTGTTTATTGTCCGATCGGATGAAGAATACGTAGATAACTTATTCAGCTTAGTATATGTTGAAGTGAGAAAGTTGTAGCTTTTATACAGCGCTTACAAATTGAGTTCAAAAATTAAATTATTGATTTACGGGGGCGGTCGGCGTGAATAAACTTGATCAGCTTATAGAACACAGGAGTCTTCCTGCCAAAATTGGGAACACTAGCTTTTATAATAGCTGAGATTTGTGCGTCACACAGACAGACGGACAGACATGGCTCAATCGACTCGGCTTGTGATCCTGAGCAAGAATATATATACTTTATGGATATAGTAAAGTATATAAATTCTTCGGCTCCTTCTGCCTGTTACATACATTTCCACAAAGTTACTATACCCCTTTTTTGACCAATGACCATGACCATTGACCATGCCGAATACGGAATGCCTTAGATCTGGGTATTCCAGCAGGATAATGATCCTAAACATACGAGCAAGAAAGCTCATAAATGGTTTGAGGATAATTTGATCGGTCTTATGGAATGGCCTGCTCTGTCACCGGATTTGAATTCTATTGAAAACCTTTGGGTGGACGTTAAAAAAAAGGTTTCTGAAGCTAAACCCAAAAATAATAAGGACCTTTAGGCTGTTGTGAAAGATTCATGAGACAAAATTCCTAAAGAACGATGCCAAGACTTGGTCAACTCCATGCCTGTGGTCGTACTAAAACATATTACTAAAATATTACTAAAACATATTAATATAGATATAATTAATTTCCTAAATAAATATTTTATTTTATTACTTAATTTTAACCAACTTTGAACAATAGTGCTATTTCTGTTACCGCCGCATATCGAAGGTTTTCTTTTGTTTTCGCTATTATTTTAAAAACTACCAATAAGAGCTGCTAACTTTTTTCGTTAATTCATTAAACATTGTATCATTTAATTTTAGTAAAGAAATAATAAAATAATCGTGCTATTATTTTAACCGCAACTGTACATACATACAAAACTGATAATATCGAATTTTTTTTTAATAACTCACAAAATATGTAGTTTTTCGATCGATCGAATTATACATGAAAATGTCAAAGCACAAGGATTTGTAAATAAAAGTGTTGAACACAGTCGATTTTTATAAAAGCCCGTCTTCTAGACATTTGTCCTTTTTTTACTTCCCAAATCTAAATTTAGCAATACAAAAAATTTGTTTATCATTTTTAAGTGAGGTTGAAGTGAAAAAAAAGTGAAATTTACTTTTTTGTTTTCAAGTGTGCATTACGAACATTATTTCTTGCGCGCAGTTTATGTTAGCCGCCATCTTGAATTTCATAAAAATCAGATTTTGCTTAGGTCTCTTATACAACCAGAAGATCGAATATTATTTCATTATTCAACATTAATTATATTATTTAACATTGTTTATTAAATATACTGAAACGCAAATGTGACAGCGATCGCTGCAAATGACGACTTTCTTAAACCATACACCCCCTGCCACTACTTTCCATTAATTTATTTGTTATTTACTTTCCTTCTGCTCCAATGAAACTGACAGAGTTGCCACCTGGCGCTCAAGCGTTCAATTGATATTGTCGCGTCAGCTGCATCTTTAATGCATGTGTGTGTGTGATTCGCGACGTTGACGCAGTATTACCTGCGCTTGTAAGTACATATACAAATATGTACCTACATACATATTTACACATACGCACGAGTGTATGTATATATATACCCATGCTTGAAGCTAACTCACGCTTAGTTCTACAGAGAAATTAGGGGCTTCTTTTCTATACATGGGGCATATGCGTTATTCGGTAATCGGGCACACACACATATATGTATATGTATATATGTATATGTAGGTACATACATATACATATGTATATGTATGTACACAGGGTTGTAAATAATATTTCGACTTAAAGTGTAATGTTAAAAAAAGTACAATTTTTTAAAACGCTGAAATTAGTTGTTTTTAGATCAGTTATTTCTTTACAAAATCCGTAAACTAGTAATTAGTAAACAGGCTGAAAATAGGTAGATTTACTTATGTATGCATATGTAAATAAGTAGATATGGCAACCCTATTTCTGTATGTCACGCGTAGCGCATGCCAAATGTCAGGCAAGCCGTCGCAACGAACATCTGACCCAAACAAGCAGCAAGAACAATCAAAGACGCCGACGACAAAGTTACGCGAAAGAAGTATATCAAAAAGAATCATGAAGAAGAAGCAAAAAGCAAAAAAGAAATGAACTGCGCGCAAAACGTTTAGCGGGATGCGATTGTCGCCGGATGGTGGTGGGTGGGTGCCAATGTTGCTGCGCTTCGAAAGTGGTGGAGGACAAAGAAAGAAGAGTCGTAATATGTTCGCACACACACACAAACGTGCACATATATGTGTACATACATATGCAGAACGTGTATGTGTTGCTGCAAATTAAATGATTTATTGACATGTTTCTTTGTATCTCTACATCTGTATGTATGTACATATGTATGTCACTATATGTACATATGTATATACATACATACATATTTGCATACAAACATAGCATAGTCGAAATATTGTCGTCATCAAACTTCGTCGCCTGCTCTTCTTCTTTCAATTTACTTGTGCACACAGATTGGCTTAGTCACACACACACACAGAAACACAAATACATCCATGAGAGCGTCGCTGTCGCTGTCACTGTCGACGTCGCTGCTGCCACGCAACGCTCCGTCATTTTGGGCTATGCGTGTTTGTGTGTTCCTGTGTGTGTGTTTATATGCATGTGGCTGTGTGTGTGTGTGCCAGTATGTATTTGGTGTTTTTTTTTCACAGTTGTTGTTGTTTCTCGTTCGTTGTTTGCTCGTTTGCCGTCGGCTGCTTCGATGCGCATATTTAAACGTGTTGCATAGTCTCTTGCCAGGCCCTCGTCAGCCGGCCGCCAAGCAAAAGCAAGCAAGGCGAACGGTTGGCGTCGGCGTCGGCATCGGGGTCGTCGTCGTCGGCCCGTCAGTTCGTCACTCGTCCAAGCACGTTGCTAGCTAGGCACACACACACACACACACACACACACATAACAGACACACTGCTACACACAAATTCAATTGGCCTCAATAATGAATTAACGAAAAAAGAAGGCATCTACAACAACAACAACAGCGCATCAGCAGCAGCACAGACAAGTGTGTGTATGTACATATGTGCGTGTAAATGAATAGACATAGCGTGCGAAAAAAAGGGTGGGGAAAGGGGCAACGAGGAACGGCCAACGGCAAAGGAGGCGGAAGAGAAACAGAGATAGAGAGAGAGTGAGAGCCCGCGGGTACGCGAGAGAATGTGCAACAGACAGAGACAGAGAGAGCAAGAAGATAAGCGAGCTGTGTAAAGTTTCGTTGTAACTGTAATATTTGCTCCAGAAAAAACATGAATTATGAATTTCTTAACATTTCTGAAAATGTGATATGCCAATTGTGTAAGTGTTTGCATGTTTTCTGATAAATCAGTAGAAATGGCAACCCTATACATAGGCGAACAGTATGTGTGTACAAATCTACATATGCATACATACATACATACATACATATAAACATGCATATGTACATCGTAATATACACATGTGCATAAATATGTATGTATGTATGTATGTATGTACATATGTATGTATATAATACACTTATAGATACTGATATGAACATATGTACACATGTACATGTACATATGTATGTATTTATACACTAGATACATATGTATGTATGTGTGTGTGTTTGTGCAAGTCGTCGCCGTCTCTGCTAAAAACTTGATGTGCTTGCCTCGCGAAACGGGGCCTGTCTCGACTGCCGACTCGGGTGACTCTCCAGATTAAAGAGCGGGTGGCGGCAACAGCAACGGCAGTGACGACGACGGAGTGTAAAAGCAAACGGAGGAATGAGTAAGCGAGCGAGTTGCGCAAGGCCGGTCATTGTGTTGGCTGCTAATGAGCGAGAAAGAGAAGAGCATGAGTATGTATGTATGTATGTACATATGTATACATACATACATACATATATAAATTACAAACGGTAAAGGTTAATTAGCGGTCTACGTCACCGATTTTTTTTTAAATTTTTTTCATTGATTAGGCTATATTTATCATGAAAAATTCGGTGACGTAGGCAGCTAACTAACCTTTACCTTACAAACATACATACCCGTATCTGTTTATATAACGATATGTGTTTGTATTTAAATATATGTATATGTATGTATGTATATTTGTACATACATACATACATATGTATGTAGGTATATTTACTTATATTTATACATACATACATATGTATGTACATATATGTACATACATGCATACATATGTAAATATGAGCAAATTGTATTTAAATGTGTACACACACACACATTGATACAAAATGCACATGTATGCAAAGGCTTCGTTATCGAATCAGCCCACCTTCTCCGCTTTCTCCCCATCTCCCTCCCTTTATCGCCCTCTCCCCAAGACCTCTTTGGCCGAGCAACGATTGTTGGTGATTGATATTTTCATTCGACGTCGCCGTTTCCTTTGCCGGCCCAGGGCCTTGTGGGTGGCTGCAGCCGCCTTTCCCCTGTCTCTGTCCGTGGGGTCGCGTGAGTGATTGCATGTGGGTTCGTTCGTCTCCCTTCTTAGCCTTTCACTCGCTGTGTCTTTTGCGCTCTTTCTCTCTCTCTCACTAACACTCACTCTCTGCAGGTTGTATGTGTGTCCTGCATGCGCTAGTGTGCGTGACAGTTTGGTGTAAATTCAACTTGATTTTGTTAAATTCGTTCCCTTCTTTCGTTTCGTTTTATTTCGCTTTGCTTTGCTTTACTTTCGTTTGTTTCGTTTCGTTCGTTCGTTTGTCGTTCGTTGTGCTTCATTGCGCGCAGCGTTTTGTTTACTTTTTTTTAGTTCTTATTTTCTTGTGATTTTGATTTCTCCTCCTTTTTTATTATTTTCCGTACACAACAAAAGCAACAACAAATGCATTCGTAACTCGTCGTAGCCAAAGGCTGCTTTCTTTCTTTCAAGCTATCCCGTTCTCTCGCTCTCTCTCTCTTTCTCTGCCTGACGTGTATAGAACGAGTGCAGTTGACGTCATAATTTGACGCAGACGTCAGTCAAAGTCTTTTATAAAACCTCTATAGAGGTTATTGTAATTTTGGGCTGAAGTGTGCAGTAGTAGACACATGCGACCCTGTAAAATAGATATGCATCTATGGATGTACATACATATAGGGCGTGGCACCCAACATTTGAAACTTACTTGTTCTGAGCATAGTATACAGGAACTACGTTTACGTTCTTCTGCTCATGCATCCGAAGAGCGAGGCTTCATTTAGCATTCGTACTACAAGTTTTCTAGATATGGTAAAGGTTAAATATGTGCCCTCATCACCGATTTTCTTTTAATTTTTTTTTACAGGTAGGGCTTTATTTATGATAAATTTATGTGAAAGAATTATTTTCAAAATCAATTAAAGAAAAACTAGAAGCGACCGCCAAATAATTCTTTCACCTAAAATCATGATAAATACGTGACGGTGACGCATGCCGTAGTGTTGGGAAAACCTCGATGTTTGCGTACCTCGACGATTTCGATGGTTTTGCCTAAAAACCTCGATAATATCGAGAAATCGAATTTTCTTTACCATAATTAAATTTTCATGTATTTTGTTGTTGGCTAATTCTGAGTAAGACGTCACAATAATGCGCACATTGTCCGACAACCGATTTATTTCGCACAAAAATTGCGGACACAAAAATGAGAAATTTTATGAAGTTACAACGGTGAATTTGCCGGTAAAAAGATATAATAGAATTTAATTTGATGTTTAATTTCAATGCTGACATTCAACAGCTTAAAATGATTAGAAAATATCACTTGTGCGCCCTCGAAAGTAATAATGTCGCGAAGACAAAGACAAAGACAAAGCGGTGCAGGCGAAAATTTTTTGAAAAAACAAAATCGCGCGCGCGATATTTATGTATATAAATGGAAAATTTGCTTACATTATCAACATTATCGGACAAAAAGGATAGAGTAAGATGACGATCATGTTTATACATACTTTTCAAAAATAAAACAATATTAAGGAGTTTTCTTTAGTCTTTTACGAAAACGGTAACACTCGCGTCGTCGAAAGGACGAACTATGGCCTTCCAGGGCTAATAGTTGTAAGTGTATTTGTAACAGTTCTCCAAAACTGGGCGAAGGGTATCATAGTGTCGGGGACTCGCCCGACTGTATCGTTTGTTTGGTTTTGTTATTGTTTTTGTCAGCTTTTGTATTACTTTGCTGAACTACGCGCAGCTTGGTGACGCATATTGATAGCACAGTTACACACACGCAAACATACATATGTATGCATGTATGTATGTATACATATACACCCATACATAGGTAACTAGCGCCTGCAGCGAACGCTGTATTTGCATATGCATGTGCTGTGTGTGCGTGTACCTGCTTGCGACCTTGAGCAGCAGCGCATGCTTGTGCCTGCTTGGCCGACTGAATGCGTAGCAGCGCTGCGGCCAGTCGTGCTGTCTAGCGCTGCCGTTGCGCATCTTCCTCTCCCTTTTGTTCGCGCTAGCGTCAATTCATTTAACCGAACACATTCGTTTGCATGTGTATAGTATGTGTGTGTGCGCAATAGTACTTGCATCAATCGCCAGAGCGCGCTAATGTTCGTTTCGATTTCTAAGATGGCAAGACTTGCAAACATATTCATCGCTGTTGGCGCCACTCGCAAAATTTTCTTATGCAACTGAAGTTATAACAAAAACAACAACAACAACAGAAGTAGCAGTAGCGGCGATGAGGCTGACGTTAATGCTTCCGCATGTTCGGATGCAAAAAACACAGTTAAAAGCCTGCTAAAGTGCATACAAGTGTTTGATCACGTGTCTGTGTGTGTGTGTGTCTGCGTTGAGCTCTTATCACACACAGACACATACATATGTATGTACGTATGTATGTATGTATGTATGTATGTACGCACTCACAGGTGGTGGCCAGAAATTTGATCGTCGCTGCGCGGTCCCATCTATTGACCGTAGTGAGAGCTTGCTCACTGAGTGGGCGTCGCAGAGACGAACACACACACACATTCATGCGTGTGTGTGTGACTGCGGCAGCGAGATTAGCAACAGAAGAAAATTCCACAATAGCTGACGCTGGCAGCGATGCCGGAGCCGGCGCACCCAGCAAGCAGACTTTGTTCGTTTTCACATTTGTGTGTATGTATGTGTATCTGTGTGTGTTTGTGTTTTTTCGGTTCCTCTTCATTTTGCCAATTCATGTTTTTAAATTAGCAGCAAGCTGAATAAAAAGACAATAAACGAGAAAGAGGGAGAGAGCGAGTGCGAGAGAGTTTCGGGTAGGGTTGTAAGAGGGTCCGTGGCCTACACCTAAGTACAGTTGCCACGAAAAGCTAACGGAGCCTGTATCGCCGCCATTTTGTTGTTGTTTCCCCTCTGATTTTGTGCAGCCTCTGTGAAAAGTATGTAAATGCAAGATGGCGATCAGGAGTAAGCCTCAACCAGAGCTTTGAAGTATAGCGGAATGTTGAAATTCATCAAGCTGAATACAAGCAGATTTTACTGTATAGTATAGTATAGTATGATATAATTAAATATGTTTATTTATGATATAACATGAGTCTATAATAAGCCACCTTCTCTATTATGTCTCATATTGATTAACACTGATAAGTTATTTCTAAAATCAGAATTAGTCTTAATACGAAAACCTTCATTTCGGCCGATTGTTTCTATGATAAAGTGGTCCGTCCGATTTTGATGGTTTTTATATGCATATTAAAAGTATATGTATATAGAACGAGTCCGACGCATAAGTCCGATCGAGCTCGCTCCGACTTATATACAGCGAGCAGCAACTAGAAACATGTGTAGCAAGTTTCCGCAGGATACCCTTCAAACTGAAAGTCTAGTTTGCGTTGCAACGGATGAAAACAAGAACACACGGACAGACGGGCAGGGCTAGTTCCATTCCTTTGTTGTTGCTGATTCAGAATATATATACTTGATGGGGTCAAAGATGTTTCCTAAGGTGCGTTATATGTAAGTATAACAAGATTTTCACGAACGAACTAAAGACTTGAAGAGTAAAACAACTAGAGACTTGAACGAACGAATTATAGATTGAACTATAGTTCTTCGAAAAATCAACTAATGAACGTACTCCCTAAAACGAACCTAAATAAGCAACTCCATAGTACAGTAAAATAATGAAGAATTTACTTACAATAAATGAATACATTTGTACGCATGATTGATAAGGGAACTGGGTTCTCTCTCATAAAACATATACTATACCCATTTAGATGTTTGGGTTTTTCACTGTGCAGCCTCCGCGAAATGTTGTCGACAACGTGATTTGGAGATTTTTTGACCATCCCTCCAAAGCTTCTGTTGTGTATTTTTTACATGAGTTTCCTTGGCTCGCTACCTGAATAAAGATTTCCGTAGAAAATATTTACAAAGGGTATCGTGCTCCTGGAATTCATTAGCTAGTTTGTATGGCTAGCTTGAGCTACCCCTATTTGAGACTGAATCGATTTTTATACCCTTCGACCATTGAAAATGGTCAAAAAAGGGTATACTAACTTTGTGCAAATGTATGTAACAGGCATAAGGAGACGTCGGAGACCCCATAAAGTATATATTCTTGCTCAGGATCACAAGCCGAGTCGATTGAGCCATGTCTGTCTGTCTGTCTGTCTGTCTGTCTGTCTGTATGAACGCACAGATCTCAGCTATTATAAAAGCTAGAGTTACCAAATTTGGCAGGAAGACTCCTGTGTACTATAAGCAGATCAAGTTTATTTCAAATGTTAGGTGCCACGACCACCGCCCCCACAAATCAAGAATTTAATTTTTGAACTCAATTTGTAAGCGCTGTATAAAAGATACAACTTTCTGACTTTAATATATACTAAGCTGAATGAAATATCTACCTAGTCTCCAAATTACAATCCGATCGGACAATAATCACAGAAGTTATTTAAGAAAGTATGAGCATAAAACCAAGTGCTTCTGTCAGCTAACAAGGGAGGCGAGCGAGCGCCATCTGTCGGGCTTAATTTCAAAGCATGTGCTTATGCATACGAGTATGTGTATGAATTTAACAAATTAAACTACACGGGAATATAGGTCGAAGGGTTTGTTTTCGAAGCGTTTTGCGCGACTGTTGCTTTTCTTACTGGTTAATACTAGAAAAACTTGTATTTTATGTGTAAGAAAAAATAAAAAAAAAACAAAAATGATTTACATATATAATTGAATGTTAAAATAAACATATTTATGTTAATAATAAGTTTGGTAAAGGTTAAATAGCCAAAAAATTCTTTAACCTACAATCATGATAAATGTCCTGATGTCCAGATGTCCGTCTGACCAGATGAACACACAGATCCCAGCTATTATAAATGCTAGAGACACCAAATTTGGAATGGAGGTTCCTATGTACTCGACGTAGATCGAGTTTATTTCAAATGTTGGGTGCCACGCCCACCGCCCCCGCAAATCAATAATTTAATTTTTGAAATCAATTTGTAAACGCTGTATAAACGATACAACTTTCTGACTTAAAAATGTACTAAGCTGAATGAATAATCTACGTATTCTTATGAAAGAAAGTTTACCAAAAAGAAATCTGTGAATTTGCATACAATTTTTTTTGAACGGCTTATGACTCTGTTATTGCATTCTATCTTTTGTCAGTTGGCACTTTTAGGTTGCTTTGCAATTTTAATATGGAATTTTAATATGGAGCCTACAAAGGAGCATTTTCGTCATATTTTACTTTATTATTTCCGTAAAGGAAAAATGCCGGTCAGGTTGCTAAAAAGTTACGTAATTTGTATGGTGACAAAGTCTTAAAAGAAATACAGTGTCAAAATTGGTTTGTCAAATTCCGCTCGGGAGATTTATCACTCAAAGTCAAGCCACATTCAGATCGGCTAAGTGCTAAGTGATGATGCCGTTAATCGAATCGGATCGTCATGTAACTTAGCGTGAGATTGGAACGAAGTTAAATATACCACAATCAACCATACATGATCATATGATCACCGGTTTCTTTCCGGTCAACCCTATATGTTTATAATATAGGTTTTATATATATTTATAATCAGGTATTTTGAAATTTAAGTTGAAATCTCTCTTCATTTAAACTTTTTAAAACCGTAAAACATAACCCTTCTGCATATTCTGGGTTATCGTATCATGTAATGTCTTTATGTATGTATGTATACTCTCTTATGTATGTGTGTGTGTGATTCATACATGTATATTATAAAGAAACACTGAATCATGACGATATAGAAAGCAAGCCATAAAAAGAAAATTGGTTTTTCATATGGATTTTTTACTTTCTTTGCGTTTTGCGTTTCGCACAACATACGTTCATATACATATGTATACATGTACATATGTATGTACATGTACATATACATACATACATACATACATATGTATGTATCTATGTACATACATATATTAATTTTTACATAGAGAGTCAGTAATTGGTATACGTATGTAGATATGTAAGAATGCGTAAGCGTTTGTTGTATTTAGATATTATGCAGATTTATATATTTGTATATACTATATATGTACACACATATGCACTTAGAGAGAAATGCAACATTGTCAAAGCAAATAGAAAACGAAGAATGAAAAAAGATAACATGCGAGGGGTGCAGAGAGAGAAAGGAGGGTGGGGGTTAAAGGAAACAAAACTCTATTGAACCGAACCACGACATGCCGTGCTCACTCTCCTGCCTCTGGCTACCGCTATTGACAGGAGAGGAATACCAGCTTTGGATCCAGCACTGCCTGAAATCTGTCCATGCTTCGGCACCAGTTGGCGACTGGGTGCGCAGATACTTCTACGCACTCTGCCAAACCGAATCTTCTTATGATCCCTCACTTGCAACCTGAGATATGTATATGTATGTACTTATACACATATTTATGTATACGTACATATATAAACGCATACATAAATATGTATGTTTGTATGTACCTATGTACATATGTACATATGTATGTGTTGGCTGCACAGCTTAATCTGCAAGGATCTCTCTGCGGCTGCAACAACATAAACAACATCGAGAGCAGCTCAAACTCTTCTTGATGTGAAAAAAGGTCAAAGTATCTGACAAATACACGTGCATTCATATATACATATGCATACATACACACTTGCATGCAGTGGGCATGTACATACATACACACATAGAGATGTACATATGTATGTGTCGATATAAAAGTCATTCACTTGCATATATACACACACACACACACACAGACACAGACACACACATACGCTAACACAGCCCCACAGCTGGAAGTGAATTAGCAGCAGCAGCAGCAGCAACAACAACTTAAATTCGCAGCTGGTTACTCACACACAAACACAGACGCGCACACAAACACGTATGTATGTATCTATTACAATACATACATATACAATCCATGCATACATACAAATGCATACATGTATAGCTAGAGAGTGCTCGCAAAAGAGAGAGAGAGAGAGAGAGAGAGAGAGAGAGAGATAGAGATGGATAGTTAATAAGAGCGGAGAGCAGTAACAGCCACCTAATAGATACATGCACAAAAGTACCTATCGAACTAACAAATACAAGTACATTAATAAGTACATACATATGTATGTGCAGTACATACATACATATGTATACATATGGCCAGTACATTTTGTGGCATCGGCAGCGCAGCGCAGCGGCAACCAACCGATGGCCACAACAAAAACATCGAAAAGCAGCAACAGCAACAGCGACACCACCAACACCACCCATTATAACAACAACAACAACAATACCAACAGTAACAAGGCAAAGAAGAAGAAACAACAACAAACACTTTGCGATGAATCGAAGGTCGTCGTCGCTGTTTATCTGTCGCTTGGTCGCTCGGTCGACGTCAGCGCCGACTACAGCAGCGTCATCAGCAGCGGAGAATTCCACATAGAAAATCTAGAAAACTGCATTATATTTTTTTGAATGTTTGTTTTTTGTTTACTGACTACGCATACACAGACACACATTCACGTTATGTACGATATGTATGTAAAAAGTACATTATGTGTATGTTTATAGTACATATGTATGTATTTTATTCATTCATAGTATCATACTATATAGTATTATTATGTACATAAAGAAGCATGTGATGCCGGTATACGGGTTTTTGTTTTATATCCGTTCACTCGCTTGAAAAAGCTTTAATAAACACACACACACTATAGTAACATAACTCACAAGATACAGATGGCGAAGAAATATATTGCATAAAGAATGAGCATTTTTGAAGCAGGGTGTAGGGATGTGGAGCCGTAGAGGCACCAGCGGTTCAGTGGCAGTATGTCTGACGGTGTTGCATCCGAAGCTGCCAATTGGGAGTTTTTGTAAGTTCCAGAAGGAGTTGTGGATATCGAGTGATCTTGCACTAAATAGTTTAATGTACAAACAGAAACACACATGTACATACACACATGTTTTTGCATGTGTGGGCACACAATGTTAATATGCATGTGAACCTAATAATCGATATATCGATATGGTGACTTAAATACATATTTACATACATACATACAATATCGGCGGTTTAACAAATATCGCATACATATACTCGTATGCGTGTACTTATTAAGTTTGGTATTTTTTGTATATGCATAAATATGTACATAATATGTACTTATAATAAAGATATATGTACATAATTCATATGATTATATATGTATATGTATAATAATATATTTGATTTAACAGAAGCAATGTTAATTTAAAGAGTATTTAAAATTGGAAATGTGGGTACATATTTATTATTAAAAATGATCAAAAATTAATGTTACCACACATCTGCAAGGTCGCGGTAGAGATTGACCGTCGAAGAAGACGCAGACAGATCGTTGAAGTCGGGCGTGCCCGACATTAAGATACTATCCCCCAGTTAAAAAAAAAAACGGCTCATGTATTGTACATATGAATGTCAAAGTCAGAAAGGGTTAAGGGTAAATAGCTTCCTACGTCCCCGATTTTTTTATGATAGCTATATTTATCAAGAATTTGGGTGAACTATTCGCTTGTTTTTTTAAATTGTATTTTGAAATTTAATAAAATTACACGTATTATGTTGTTGGGTTTTTCTGAGTCATACGTCACTATGTTGCACAGTGTTCATAAGCTAATTTTTTTCCAAGAAAATGTGCGACAGACACTTAATTGTTTTATTTTATGAGTTGCATATTTTTTATTTTTTTAAAGGGCATATTTATTTTATAAAATGGCAGTCGTCTATGGTATAGTTGAAAAAAATTAAAACGAAAGTAAAATTAGATATTAAAATATGAATAAATTAAATAAAACATCAAAAGAGAATATTTATTTTACGTAAAATGTAGGGAAATATAGAAAAAAACATAGCCAATTGCAGAGGATTGTGGAAAACCCAGACAAACCATATCAGGAGGATAAGTGATAATTGTTAGGAAGAAAGGTTATAAAGTTTAATATAATAAAGGGAGGTCTCCGTGTTGATTAAAAAGTCTATTATAAGATGGTGTTAAGAAGATGGTTTCAGAATATTATTTGTGTGACCCAAGGATAGAATTTGGTTGAGAAGAAAACGAGAGCAACTGTCGAGCGGCACGCTACAGTGGGATACCCTTCGACCTATGATTTGGTGTACTTTTATTTGTTTAAGTCGTATGTATGACTTATTATATAACTTATTCATAAAAATATAGTACAAAGGAACCTTCATTCCAAATTTAGTGTCTGTAGCGTTAATAATAGCTGAGATCTATGTGTTCATCTGGTCAGACGGACATCCGGACAGACAGACGGACAGGGCTCAATCGACTCGGCTAGTGATAGTGAGTAAGAATATACATACATATGTACATATGTATGTACTTTGTGGGGTCTGCTTGTTACATACATATGTACATACATTTGCACAACGTTAGTATACCATATTTTACCATTTTCAGTAGTCGAAGGGTAGAAAGTAAAGCAGAGGTGTAGGGCGTAATCGTAGCCAATTAAAAGTAAATTTGCTGTGCCATTTTGAACATGAAGAGCAATAAGCAGCATCGAATTCGTATCGGCTCTACAGCCGAGCGCTGTCGGCAGAACCCGAACCTAAAAACGAACACAAAGCTTTCAAATGGGAAGTTGATGGCAATGTTCCCAATTGCCCTTCACCGCGTCCGCCCACACGCCAGGGCACGGCTATGGTACACTAACACCGCCGCCTCCACCTCTGCCGCCCTTGGTAGGTTTGTATGTATGTGATGGTGACTGTGTGTGTGTGTTGAGTTTTCAAAGTTGCTGCGGCATCGTCATTATAGCCGCCGTCGACGTCGACGTCGCCGCCTCTGCTTCTCCCTTCTCTCCGCCGCTACTGCTTACCTACTTGCCGTGTACCTTTGCTCGTCACGAAGCGGGGCCTGGCCAGGAGACTATTCAAGTGGTGTGTGTCTATATTTTGTGTTTTGTTGTTTTTCCTGCTTTTTTTGTTTCGCTGTTTTCTGCTTTTGCTTTTTCACTTATTTACGCTTGCACATACATACATACATATATACATATGTACATACAGACAGATACACAGACGTAACTTTCGGGAATATACAATATGTACATACATACATACATACATACATATGTACGTATGTATGTTGGTACTTTGCTGAATGCGTGTGTGTGTTCATATGGAAGTATAAATATGTATATGTAAATACATATTTATATGTGTATATATGTATGTACATATGTATGTTCATATGTATGCAAATGCAGTGAACATACAGAAGTGATTAAACAAGCATGATTATTTCTTAGTGCATGTCATCACATGTATACACACACGTGTATGTACATACATACATATGTATGATCTATGAATTTATGTATGTACATACTTTCAATCAACGTTTTAAGGCTTACTTTGGAAACTCGCACATTAAATTAAAGGCAGCTGCTGTACATACATATGTATGTATGTACATTCATGTAAACTTATACATAGTTAGTATTTAGTATATGGAACAACTGATATACATACATACGAAAGTAGTATGTACACACATACATGAGCTTGTACAGTATTTATGTCGTTACATATTGCAAAACTAATTACTACATATGTACATACATACATATATACAGATGTATATTCAAAAAAAATTGAATACTTTAACGGCAATTGTTTTCAAAATATAAATCTAATATTAAATGATTATTAAATCTAAAAATAAATATAAAATATTAAATTGCATATGTACTTATTGAATTCTTTTCAATATACTTCGGTATAAAAATATTATATAAAGGCTCTAGAGTGGTTTATTTACGTATGAACGTACTTACATACAAGTATATACGCTGATTAGTGTGTGTACAATATGTTAGAGTATGCAACTTTTTGTTATTTCTCAGAGTGTTTCATATTATGTAAGCAGATTTGTATTGTTTATACTCTTTACTTTACTTTTAATTACATAAGTGGCTTCATTACTGTACACATTTCAAAAGCGGATTACCTTTAGAAACGGTTGAGTCTAGTTTCAGGGATTAAATGAAATTCTTGGCCAAAGGACTATCAAGCTCAGATAATGCATATAATCGCAAAGGATCATAAATATACATACGCATGCTTGTAAGACTTTGCATAACCAATTTTATTATTGCTAGTGGGATGATTTTTTGTTTTGATGCAAATTTTTAAAAAAGGCGCCAAGAAAACAGGCGTTCAGTGTGTACTAGTGCTGCAAAATAATCGATATTTGGCAGAATCGATTTTTCCGATCTTTTAGGGGGAAAAGATCGATATAATCGATTAATCGAAAATCAATAATACTATTTTTAAATAATATAATGTGCTTAACTGCCTCGACTACTTGTTACACTTTTTCGATGCAGATGGCTTAAAATGCAGCTCACTTTAGTGAAATGTACTAAGAAGCGTAGGGAAAAACGAGAGCAACAGTCACGCAAAACGCGACAGTGGGATACCCTTCGACCTATGTATGTTCCCGTGTAGTTTAATTTGTTAAATTCATACACATGAATATGCCTATGCTTTGAAATTAATCCCGATAGATGGCGCTCGCGCTTCGCGCTCGCCCGCCTCCCTTGTTAGCTGACAGAAGCACTTGGTTTTATGCTCAGACTTTCTTAAATAACTTCTGTGATTATTGTCCGATCGGATTGTAATTTGGAGACTACGTAGATGTTTCATTCAGCTTAGTATTTGTTGAAGTCAGAAAGTTGTATCTTTTATACAGCGCTTATAAATTGAGTTCAAAAATTAAATTATTGACTTGCGTGGCAATTATCAAAAATATGTAAACTATTTGTATAATTTGTAAAACACTTTTACTTACCCAGCCAACGCGAATGCATAGTGTGAGTTGATTTACTCGATTAATCGATTTTCTGAAAAATGGATCGATTCTTTTCTCAAATGTCAAAAAATCGATTTAATCGATTCTTCTTCGATTCTTTTGCAGCACTAGTGTGTACCCCACTGTTTTCGGTGCTGCCACACTAACTGCTGCATCGCTACTATAATCGTTATCGATATAACGAGCGCGCTTGTTGCTAATGAAACGTGATAGAAAATTCCCACACGCGATATTGTCAATAAATGATATTTCGCAATTTTCTAATAAAAAAGTTCAATATCAAGCTTTCAAATAAATTCAAACTTAATACATATATAAGCAACATGGTCGATGCAGAAGTCACGTTTGAACAACGTAATGTGGAGATTAAAGCTCGCATTCCTGGCGGTGCCGAAGAGTTTAAACGCCGGTTGGAAGTAGCTAAAAATTTAACTGGAGTTAATGGCGAATTAATAATACAACGCGATGTATTCTTCAAGTCGCCTCAAGGCGGCCGCCTGAAACTTCGCTACTTGCAGGCGCCAGCGCGTTCGCAGCTTGTTTACTATGACAGACCCGATGTGGCGGGACCAAAACTTTCTAAATACAATAAAATCGAAGTTGACGAGCCTGCTGTATTGGAGAAGATACTAGGCCAGTCAAATGGTACGTTGGGCACACTGGCTAAACGACGTTTGCTGTATCTGCACAACCAAACGCGCATACATATGGATGATGTGACGGATTTGGGACATTTTATGGAATTCGAAGTATGTCTTGCGCCCGAGGAAACACTCGAACAGGGCCAGGCTATAGCCGAAAAGCTCTGTGAGACTTTCAGGATTGCGCCAGCTGATCTGATGACGGGTTCCTACTTTGATGCTTTGACCAAGGGTGAAGATTGACCAGATAAGTCTACTTGTCACAGTTGACTTTTATTGTTAATCTGCCTAACGAAGTTTCTCAATTAAAAAGATAGTAACTGCTATTGTTTGGTTTTGATCTTCATGATCGGAGGGTGTAACTTCGAAAAAGGGACTATACCAACTATACTATGCAAATGGTTACAGTTACGGGCACATATACATAATGCAGAATGACCCTTGGTAGACCATTCTTCAATATGTGTCAGAACCAATAGGTGACTCCATTAGGTCATGTGCGTTTGTGTGTTTGTCTCTTAAATAAACCTGCCATCTCATCAACTATATAAGTCAAGTAAATATTTCATTATCAATATCATATGTACATACGTATGTTTGTATGTATCTATATCAAGATTAACTCAAATGTTGGAAGTAGAGATGAGCGCGGGCCTGTTTTTGAGGCTCGGCCCGGCCCGGAACTTTTTTAAAGGCTCGGCCCGAACCAGACTCAAATTTTTGAGGCCAATATCGATTAAAACATCATTATATTTTTGTTTTCAAGCACGCCGGGCCATCCGGGCTATTACACCTATGCTCGGGGACTTACGGTAAAAGGCCCGGTAGCTGGTTTTAGGCACCGGGCCTAAAATTGTCGAGGCCCGGGGCCCGGCCCGGCCCGCGCCCATCTCTAGTTGGAAGCCACATCTATGATTGTGCGTATTTCTGCACGTATTAATCTATAAAGTATCTGCTAGGGGGAATTGTTAGTGCTATTAAAATGTTATAAATATAAACAAAATTTGTAGAAAGGTATCTTACTAAAGAATTTTGCTGCCGGATTCTTCCGGAAACGAAGTATGCTGATTTTTGTGTAATTTATGTGTGCCTCGAACAGTATTAAAACTTGCGTATTTTTATTCTGTAAAAACGTGTTGGTACACGTTTCAATTTAATCATTTTGAGTGCAATGCTTTTTTTAAAATCGAGAACGAAGGCGTCCTTCGGCATGCCAAAGGTTCCATACCCTTGCAGGTTCTTATATCCTCCGATAGTTCCTACACTAGTGATATATAATGGTTTAGAATATTATAACTAATTTTGATTGGTACTGATAAGTTCAGTTATTTCTAAAATCAGAGCTTGTCTTAAAACAAAAACCTTTATTTAAGCTGATAGCTCCTATGGGAGCTATATGTTATAGTGGTCGGATTTTGATGAAATTTTATATATTTTATATACATATATAGAATATATATACATATAAAGCCGGATGTAGTACATTTGGTTGCAATATCTTGACAAATTACAAAAATCGACCGATAATTTGTATGCCAGCTATACGATATATCGGTCCGATCCCGCTCGTTCCGACTTATAAAAAGTATGCAGCAATAAGAAGCATGTGACTGAGCGACTAGTAAGCGTTGCAACAGACAGACCGGGCTAGTTCGATTCCTCTGAACTCAGAAGTCTCCTAAGGTGCGGTGGAAACTCCTGGCCAAAATGAATATCTTCAAATCTTCTGCAAGGGTATAATAATTGCACTCACCTCGAAAGATGGTTTTTTTTCTTTTTTTGCTATTTTGCTCTACTACAAAGAAAAACAAGCTTTTGGTGGTTAATTAAAATAAATATAGCATATTTAATGGGCAATATAATGTTTCCTTTTTTTTTTCTTCCGAAATTTAAATTCCTAGTTTGGCAATTTGTTCGATTCTGAAATGTAATGATCGCAAAATTATACAAATGCTTACAAGGTCCATGAGTGCATTAATATAAATATATATACATATATAAATATATATAAATATATATACATGTATACATAAATATATATACATATATACAATTATACATACAATATATATATATATTTATATATACATATATATATATATATATGTATATTTACAGATCCAATGTTTAACTTAATTTGGTGGTCAGAGCAGGTGGTGCACGGTCTCCACGGACCATATACGAGGTGTGTTCAAAAAGTAAGGAAACTTTTCAAATTTCACGGGCAATGTACTTTCGATTATCGATTACCTGTACCAAGTTTTAAGTGTATGGCAATTTATGTTTGGTTGTGAGAGGCGTAAACGTTAAAGGTGCTTTGCGTGCTCGGCGATTTTTTGCTATCAAAAAATATGGATCAAAGGATTTGCATCAAATTTTTGTGAAAAAATAAAATAAAGTGCTCCGAAACACTTGAAATGTTGACAGTGGCATACGGTGAAACTGTTCTGAATAAAAAAATGTTTACAAGTGGTTCAAATTCTTCCAAGATGACCGAGAAGATGCCAATGACGAGCCTCGCTCTGGACGCCCAAGCACGTCAACAACTAATGAAAACGTTCAAGCAGTGAAGAAAATTGTTTTGGAAAATCGTCGAATCACTATCAGAGAAGTTGCTGAGGATGTCGGTATATAGCTTGACTCGTGCCATGAAATTTTTTCTATCGTTTTGGGCATGACACGAGTGTCAGCGGAGTTTGCTCCAAAATTGTAAAATTTTGATCAAAAGAACCGTCGCATGAGCATCGCTCAACAGCTGTAGAATGACGTCAACGATGATCCAGATTTACTTAAAAGGGGCATAACTGGTGACGAATCATGGGTATATTGTTATGATATCGAAACCAAAGCCCAATTGTCCCAATGGAAGAGCCCAGGTGAGCCAAGACTGAAAAGACTGCATCGTTGGAAGAGCTCAAGGCTATACCGAAAAGTGCTTATGAGAAGTGCTTTGAGGATTGGAATAACCGTTGGCATAAGTTTATTGTATCTGAGGGGGATTTCTTTGAAGGGGACAACATAAATATTGATAAATAAATATTTTTTCTTAAAAATACAAAGTCACCTTACTTTTTGAACACACCTCGTATGTATGTGTATAACAGTAAGCGCAAATCAAACATAGATATGAGAGTGTAAATGCAATAGGCTATAGAAAAAATCTTTAAGAAGTAGAACACATACTTGTAGAGTGAAAACATAACGATTTAAATTATCGTCTCTCGTTCTCGAGCTTAGCTAACGTAAATTTATCGACTATCAAGACAAGTTAGGATATTTGGAGGACTTATAGCTAAAGGATCTCTGTCATTTTTAATGGCTACAGCGTTTCGCTTCGATTTTTATCTTTAAATTCGTTAATTTTATGCTTCTTTTTTAACTGAACGCAAACTAAAAATTCGTTACATTGTGAAATTTTGGTTTAAACATTTTTTAAAAATGTTGACTTAGGCTGGAGGAGGTGACCATCTGTCCATCTAGCAGTAGGAACCAATTAGACTGATAGACATAGACTCGGATATTGGATCTGGTGCTGAAATCGGCTTCCAGTACAACCAATTGTAATTGACTGCGAAGAAAACAAATGGTAGTTATGGTAGGTCTTGTCCTTGGAGGGGAAGGCTTGGTAACCTGTAAGTGCCAGGTGGGGCAAGTACTTACGCACAAAGGATTGAGTGAGGCGAACAGACAGCGTACGACAGCGTTGGCGGCACTCACTGGTCGGTCGCATGATGATGAAACGTGTTCCCACGGCCTGATGAACATAGACATTGGGGCATTCGGTTTCTGGCAGAGTATAGGCTGGTGCTTGTGCGGTATCAATAGCAACATAACGCTCCAGTGCGACGCCCATGCTGGGCAAGCGCATCGGTCGGGCGAAAATGGGGCGCAATAAACGAGCCGGCAGCATCCGATTGCAGCGCCACAGATTATGGGCATGCGATGGCCACTCTGATGTCCCGATCACATCGTCTGAACTGCTGCTGCTGCTGCTGCTGCTACTGTTGAACTGGCCAAAGAGATCCTCGAGATTGTGCACACCGTGATTTGTTGAATGAACACGATACGCATCACGCTGGAAGATCTTCAGGTTGTTGGCATAAATTTTGTGAAAATCGCTTAGATCGAATCCATGCTGGTTGCTGCTGAACGTGTACGGCGTGTAGTCCGTTGGCTTGCTGCAGTGCTGCAGTAGTGCCAGCTGCTTGTAGCGAGCCAAGTTGCTAGCTTCCTGTAGACTGCTGCTGCCACTGCTGATGGTAGCGTTTTCCATATCGGCATAAAGCTGTACGCACTCATCGCTCTCCAGCCAGACGCTTTCGACATTGGCACAGGGACCACAACTAAGATCCTCCACCTGAAAGAACGGATTGCCCATGAGGCACGACTCATCGTACAGCTCTGTGAGGCGTGGAAAGCGTTGAATAAGTGGCATGGTCATGCGACGCCACATGCGCATGCCCGGATACACCAGTGATTGCACCATGCGCGCGTTGTTTGTCCCGTTTGTCGTCTCGTAGCGATAAGCGACCACACACAGTGACATCATGGTTAGATAGAATAGCCAGCAGAGTATCTTGCGCCGGCGATCAAGAAAATGATGCAGTACCTCCAGTTTCAGATACGCCATCAGCGGAGTTGTTGTATTGTAGAGTGGCGTCGCGCTACGCTGCTGGAAATACTGAAAGATCACATAGTTGTCGAAACTGAGCGGACGCACACCGTAATTTGCCTCTGCGAGCCGTCGCAGCTGTCGCATTACATTTGTATAACGTTGCAGCAGCTGCTGACGGCTCAGCTGCACAAAGTTCAAATCGATATCGATGTCGTAGTCCTCCATGGTGCGACTCGGGCGTCGCCCCTTTTACGCGAAGCAACGCACTCAGAGCTTTCTTCTTTTTTGTTTCCTTTCTTTGATATGCACGTTCTGGGAGTAAGGATATTTCCTGCAGTTGTTGGTGTCTCCGCTACACTCACTTTGTTAAGCGAAATACAAATAATTGCCTTTCGTTTATTTACATGCACCTTTGTGTGATTTGTTTTTGTTTATGTATGTACGATACACCATGTTTGCCATTATGCAGTTGTCCGAGGTATGGTCACTCTAATTTCATATTAGACCTGTAAGACCTTCGATAGATGACAACATCGAGGTTTTGTGATGTGGATAGTGTAGTTCATCGATAAAAACGAGATTATCGGCGGAAAAATTCATTATTCAAAAAATATGTTTTTCATAATATGATATGTATGTAGATTATAAATTTGAGACGTGAATTTGAGACGTTTCCGCTTGTATTTCACTCTTTCTCAACTTCCGCAGTCTGCACCGTTGTGTTTTTTATTAACACTTGTTTAAAGTAATAAATTAACCATTGCATTATTTTTTATACTTGCGTCGTTTTAGTTTCTTAGAATTTTAAATTTCTATAAAAATAGTGATGGTTCTCGCGATATTATCGATGGTTAAAAACGCCATCAACGGTTTCCGATGGACACCTCCGATCGATATTATCGACGATGATTTTACAGCTTTACTCCACTATACTGTTTTGACGGCTGCTTTTGTGTCATCTGGTCACATAATTCGTACTTTTAAAAGTTATTTAAGTCTGGCCACACGGCTTCAGTTGTTTGATAATCGAGTTGCAGTGTGGAGTCGTCGCCAAAAATAATTGTAATTTTTTTTTTCTCGATTTATTGTTTAATGTACTATTTGCCATTTGCTGGCCAAACTATTTTCGGCATGTAAAAACTTAAAAGTAGGGCAAGAGTGAATGCTGCAGACAATTGTATTGTAAATACATATACAACCATGCACGGGTGTGTGCATGTTTGTGTGTGGGCAACTCCACAAGTGTGTGCGTGAAATCAAAATAAAACCACAGCGAGAAACGTATTGAGCCCTGATGGAAATATTTTGATGAATTATCAATTGAAAATACGTTTTATGTGTAAATATAATACCGATAATTGCAAGAGTGTGCGTAAAAAAACGCAGTTGAAGTTCGATTACGTAAGAAAGTGTATACATTTTACTGCATTTTTAATCAAAGAGAAGTCATTCTGTGTTGATGATTTCATTGACGATGACGAAGACTATGCGGCCAACGCACACATGCAAACTCACATACATACACAACGCGCACACTGTGTGCCGTGTGTTTGCTTACGTTTGTGTTGAATTGTGCCTGCGTGTGTGTGTGAGTTATTTGCTGATGTGATGAATAATATTCTCCACTTCAACTGCGACGGCTGGAGCTGAAGCAAAATAACAAGAACAAAGTGCGGTACAAATTCTAAAGTAGGGTGGCAACACTTAAAAGTTGACGATCAAACGTCCAATTGATTACAGTAAACGTTGGAGCAACAGAAAAAGAAGGCGCACCAACACTGCATGTGTTTACTTTGCTCGTAAGGAAGCTGCAACTCGAATTGGAGCTATGAGCGCCCTGCCAGCCCTGCTTGCTACATATACGCAACATATGAATTGTATGTACGCTGCATACATTCCTGTTTGTGTAGTTGTGTTTATCTCTGCATGTTTTGGGCTTTATGTGCGAGGAACTTGAACGCCCACATTATGTGGCACAGATGTTGCTCGGCGTGTTCCTGTGGGCGTGCGCGCGAGGCCAAAATGTGGACCCATGATCTATGATATATTTGTATATGTACAGACAAGACTGTGCATGTGTGAGTTTTTGTACGCCGTCTGACGCTGCGGTCGCCTACTATGCTTGAGTTCGCAGCATGCCCGCTCTCTCTCGCTCTCTCTTCACCATGCACATTACTGATCTTAGAGGTGCAGAAAATAGTCACCCCTTGTTCAATTAGACTTATGAATAATCTCCATGTCAAGTTTAAAATTTACATGGCGAATATTTTATTTATTATTTACATTCGCATGTCCGGAAGACGTAAGCGCATTCGCTGCATGACTAAGCTGATGTTTAATTGTTCTCTCCTCGTTCAAACACACACACACACACACTCAAGTAGGAATGAGAGTCGTCTTTGTGCTGCCTGCGTGGTGGTGCGGCACCCTCCTTGTTTACGTATTTTATTCGAGAACATAAGAGAGAGCAGCAAATGCGTTCCGTATTGGGCAGGCAAGAAGTGTTACCAGACCATCCACCAAAGAAAAGCCAATTTTGCTTAAAAACTCTAAACTGTAAGGAGTTGCAATAAAAAAAGCTGAATTAGGACTATCTTATCTACTGATTTATCAGTATATCGGCATTGAAAAAAAGCTATATGGAGCGATATTGTCTCCATTTGAATCATGAAAAGGCAGTTTTAAAAAATTCTTATTGTATGCCGTGATAAAGAGCATATACCTGCTAGGGAAAACGAGACGTGTCATAATTAACATTTTGTCTCACTAATCAACCAAAATTTGAGCGCAAAAACACCATATGTTTTTGCTCAGTGTGTTTCTTTTTTGTTTTGTTACACTCACGCACACATGCACATGAACGTACGCACGACATCAGCTAAGAGTGCTAAGGATGAGTCATTTTCAATTTGATTTTCGATTCGTTTCTTTCGAAATGGCGCTGATTGTGTTGTAGTGCAGCAGAAGTCAAAAGCAGCAGCAGCGCAGGGGAAAACTTGGGCGCGAAATAAAATGAAACATGGGGAAGAATGAAAAGGCAAGGCAAACCTGAGTGAATGTTTCTTATATGTATGTACATATGTTTGCACATGTGTGTGTAAAAGGGGAGCATGATTGAATTCGTGCACATAAATAAACATACTTACATAAGTATGTATGTAAATGTCAAATATATATGAACATATGTACATGTATACTTGTACATACATATGTACATGTACATATGTATAATTAGTAGAGTTGGATAATGTGTGTGATCTATGTGAGATTTCAATTTCAAGCTAAATTATTTTATCTTGGTAAGGAAAAAGCGCCTACCATTATGTATAAAATAGGCAGAAGGAGGCGTGGCAGAACGCTCGACTCTACCTTTTTGTCTTGTTTTGGTAAAGGTTAAATAACTGCATGCGTCAACGATTTTGGTAATTATTAAATACATACATATGTGCCCTCAGCTCCGATTTTTTTAAAATTTTTTTTACAGGTAGGGCTATATTTATGATGAATTTACTTTGAATTTTCTTGCTTGCTCAGTTTTCATTTCAAATGAATCGGTTTATTAGATACTGTACCGTTACAAAATGTTTCAGGCAGACTGGCGCCTTGCACAAAAAAGGCAACAACAAAATACATGCAAATTTAATTATTTTCAAAATTCAATTTAAAAAAAACTAGGAGAGTCCGAGACTTCTGTTATTCACCTAAATTCATCATAAATATAGCCCTACCTGTAAAAAAATTTAAAAAAAATCGGAGCTAAGGGCACATATTTAATAATTACCACGATTTTTTCAAATTTTTTTATGATATTCTGAAAGCATATTGAGCTATTAAACATCTTCGTTGGGGGCAGTCTGCCGACCAACGAGTTTTAGTTGCAGGCGCCGAAATTCTCACCCAATATGCAACTTATAAAATGAAACATTATTGTGTCTGAATAACATTTCGTTTGAAATAAACCGCTTGTGGGACACAGTGCACATCACTGTGACTTGAGAATTGGCCAACAACAAAATACATGTAAATTTAATTATTTTTAAAATTCAATTTAAAAAATGCTAGAAGCGACCGTCAAATAATTCTTTCACCTAAAATCACGATAAATATAGCCCTATCAGTGAAAAAAATTTGAAAAAAATCGGTGACGCAGGCAGCTATTTAACCTTTACCCTTGTTTTATATAATAATGTCGGATTTGTGATTTGATTGGAAATGTTTGAGTTTTATTATCTCAGCACACACTTTAATATTGTGCCCGGAAACAAAAACAATTATGTATGTGTTAAGCCCAAATCAGTTGATAAGTTTATTTTCTTCTTTATAGGTGCTGCAACAGAAACATTATCATCTAAAATAGCAGCGCAATAGCGGGAGAGAGAAATATAAAGATTTTGAGCTTGTGAAGCGAAGATGAGAGTATACCTCTCACCACCAACAACAACTACAACACCAACTATACCCGCCCACCCACACAAACAAACAACAACAACAAGACGAACACAAAAGATGCAGCAACTGACACTGCTTTGCTGTATCCTGGTCAATACACTGACACTCTGGCCAGCGGCACAGGCCGAGTTGCTGCAGCCACCGGCCAAGCTGGAGCAGAATCCCTGCACAAACAAAGTCAATTGCCGTGAGTGCATACAGACACAGAATTGCGGTTGGTGTATGAAACCGGACTATGGCGATTTGCCACGCTGTTTTCTGCACACACCGAATAAAGAAGTGTGCCCAGAGGAGTTCCAATGGATGCCCGGTACTTCGGAGCGTATACTGATTAACAAAGATCTGACAAAGGCCATTTCTAGTGGCGGTGCTGCATGGTCAGGTGGCGGCCAGTTCATAGGCCAGGAGGGCAGTGTACACCAGTCAGGCTCATCGTCTGGATCATACAGCGCCTCCAGTTCCAGTTTTGGCTCCAGTTCTATATCTGGCTCGAGCTCCAGTTCCGGGTTCAGCGCCAGTGCGGGCTCCCAGAGTGCATATGGATCAGCCGCAATGGGAGCATCTGCCGCCGGCGGTGAAATTGTGCAGATCAAGCCGCAACGCGTCGGCCTTAAGCTGCGCATCAGTAAGTGGACATAACTCTGAAAACCTACATCTATTGAGCTACATTTGATCTGATTTTCCTGCTTCTGCAGATGAGGTGCACAATCTGAAGCTGAGTTACTCCCAGGCCGAAGACTATCCCGTTGATCTATACTATTTGATGGATCTGTCCAAATCCATGGAGGACGACAAAGAGAAACTCTCCGCTCTGGGCGACAAGTTGTCGGAGACCATGAAGGGCATAACATCCAATTTCCGTTTGGGTTTCGGATCTTTCGTCGACAAGGTGCTCATGCCCTACGTCTCCACTATACCAAAGAAGTGAGTTATGTTCGCGATGTAATATTCCGTCCCTAGTATTGCAGCTTAACGCTTAAGTCGTCGAGTAAAGAGTCGTCGAATAAGCGACGACAACTAGATGGTAATCTTTAATTTATATCGGAAACAGATGAGCAACCAAACCAACTAAATTAGTCATTGTTTTCTGAGAATGAAGCAACTGTGAATCGGAGAGCCGCGGGCCAATTAATCGATGACACTTCTACGAAAACTATGCGCAAGTTCCAACTTTAAATGAATGAATCAATATCTTAAGTTCTCTTATATAGTAAATCAAAATGTCCCAAAATTCGAATTTATTTAGATAGATAGCCACATATTTGTTTAATACCACTGTCGAAACCCAACTAAAAATAATTATCGGAATTCAAAAAACTGTATTAGCTTGAGCAAATTATTGGACAGGTTTTTATACAAATAGTTCGGTTAATTTTGTTCTCTTTTTGTTTTGTTTCCCTCTCTGACTAATTAATATAATGTTCTTTTACCTAATTTCTACTTTTATGCAAAAAACAAATTAAACTACACCAACCAAACCAAACTAACGCCACGATTAAACTTCAACAACAAAAACTACAACTACAACTACAACTATAAAACGTTATCAAATCCGAACACTCAATCTCTCACCGTCAATCAACGCAAAACTCAACGATAACTGTTTGATAATATTTCGCATTCATAAACGCTGCGAATAAAGACTCGAGCATCCATGCGAAAACTGCAAGGCACCCTACGGTTACCGCAATCACATGCCACTGAGCAATAACACCGAAAGCTTTTCTGTAAGAGGAACATTAATTTTTGCAGTTGCGCTTATTCTACACATCAGCCACTATTATTCCCTATTAACTGTATTTGTGTTCTTCTGTGCATTTCCTTAACTACTTCTCCGCACTTTCTCTCGCTCTCACTTTCTCTCTCACTCGCTCTCACTCTCTCTCTCTCACTCTCTCTCTCTCTCTCTTGATAAACTCTTCAACCCACTTATTTTTGCTATTACAACACTGTGCTGTCTTGTTGCCTTGGTGTAGGCTTCTAACTATATTGAACTTACTACATTACATCTCCTATGTATGCTTTCTCTACGTATGTATGTAATATCTTGTAGTTTATATAAACGTATCAGAATTTGTATTATTTATATATTATATTCTATATATGCGTGTGTGTATATTTGTGTGAATTTTCTTCAATCGAAGTGAGGACAAATTAATACGTGTAATGTTCAAAATGTATAGTAAAATTATATTAATATTGTATGTCATAGGTCTATTGCACGCCCATATGTATGTTGTACTTAAAACGCCAGTCTTAATCCCGAAACTGATATGACAGATCAGAATGATATATGCAATCTTTAACCTTTATCTTAAATGATCAGTAGTGTGTGTGATTTGTTAACGGAGCAGTTTCGTGGACACTCTTATATCTATATAATATATACAATATAGTAAATATTTATATATATTCATACTTATATTATTTTAATTTATTAAGTTTTGTTGTAATTTGTTGTTTCTCTCATATCAATGCTCACCACTGTCTCTTTCTCTTTCTCTTTCTCTTTCGCTCTATATATTTTTTTTTCGATATACCTATTATATATGTGTATGAATCTTGTGAAAATCGGTTGCTTGTTGCTTCACACTAAACAAAAAAAAAAAATTCGTATACAAAATTTAGCCTGGAGGAGCCATGTCCCAAATGCGATGCTCCCTATGGCTATCGTAATGTCATGGGCTTGAGCACGGACACATATAGATTCTCTGTAAGTTGTCATATGCCCAACAAAAAAACCAACTCTTAAAAATAAACAAAGACGACCCGTTACTTCTAACCAATTCGAAACAAAAATCATTTTATTTTGATAATTCGTTTGATTTGATTTAACAACAAATTATGTTATGCTAATTAATACACTTAATTAATATACATATTGTTAATGTTGCACTTTATAAGCATTTTGGTTGCATGGTGTCTGTGAATTATTATATGTTATTTTTGTTGTAGCATTCATTCGTTGTTGTAATTCATTTTCCCGAATGTCGCTTGCATGCTCTTGCAAAAGTAGTCCCCCGCATTAAAACTCTTCGCTTCATTAAAACTTAACTATGGTGCATGGTGCACACCCTTGAGGAAACGGTTGAGTTGTTGGAAGATTGAGAAGATTCCTATGGGAACAGCTTTCTCTCTCTCTCTAATTCTCCTCTACTCAAACAATATCCTAGGGGGCGTGCCAATTTCTCTCCTGCTTAATGCACATAAAGAATTTTACTTTGCTAAAGCAAATATTCAATTAAACTTATTATCATTCTCCACGCACACACATAAACCTACCTAGAGCGAAGTGAAACAAGCAGCAGTCTCTGGAAATTTGGACGCTCCTGAGGGTGGTTTCGATGCCATCATGCAGGCTATTGCCTGTCGTCAGCAGGTGGGCTGGCGCGAGCAGGCTCGTCGTCTGCTTGTGTTCTCAACGGACGCGGGTTTCCATTATGCTGGCGATGGTAAACTGGGTGGGGTGATTACGCCCAATGACGGCGAGTGCCATTTGAATTATGAAGGCCTGTACACGCACTCGGATATACAAGATTACCCAAGCATATCCCAGATCAATCAGAAAGTCAAACAGAACGCGATCAACATCATTTTTGCCGTCACACAGAATCAGTTTTCCGTCTATCATAAGCTCTCCGGCCACATTGAGGGCTCCTCCAGTGCCATCTTATCTAATGATTCGTCCAATGTGGTTGACCTGGTCCGCGAGGAATATGGCGTAAGTAATTAGCACACACATACAAATCCGCCCAAACACACACATAGACATGCATTCAGAAAAAGCTCACGTTCACTTAATGTATTTACAGAAAATTTCATCTTCCGTCGAAATGAAGGACAATGCAACTGGAGATGTTAAGATAACGTATTTTTCATCCTGTCTAGGCAATGGTCCAGAGATTAAAACTAACAAGTGCAGCGGCCTTAAGGTTGGTGACAAAGTAACATTTACAGCCCAAATAACAGTGACCAAGTGCCCTGCGAAAGAGGAAAACTGGAATCAGGTTTGTTACACGCAAATAACAAGAGAGTCACTTTCCTATAATTTTCTTGTTGGCTTGTTTCAGATGATTCAAATCTATCCAGTTGGTATAAACGAGAGCACGATCATCGATCTGGAGATGCTGTGCTCGTGTCCGTGCGAGAAACCCGGCTCCATTGGCTACGAGGAAAACTCAGAGCACTGTCACAACTCTGGTACTTATATGTGTGGCATCTGCGAGTGTCATAAGCCGCACTATGGTTACACATGCGAGTGCTCCACAACGGACATTCTGGCCAACTATGGCAAGGAGAACTCGTGTCGCCAGGGCAATAACACGAATGCGGCAGAATGTAATGGACGTGGAACATGTGTTTGTGGTGCCTGCGAGTGTCTTAAGCGCACTAACCCGGAGGAGATTATCTCGGGCAAATATTGCGAATGCGAGAACTTCAGTTGTGAACGTAATAAGAATTTGCTATGCTCTGGCCCCGATCATGGCACCTGCGAGTGCAATCGCTGTGTGTGCAAGCCCGGCTGGACTGGCAGCAGTTGCGACTGTGCCACGTCGCAGGATACGTGTAAGCCACCGGATAGTGATGAAATCTGTTCCGGCCACGGCACCTGTGAGTGCGGTGTGTGCAAATGCAAGATAACCGATGATGGTCGCTACTCGGGTAAATACTGTGACAAGTGCCCCACTTGCTCGGGACGTTGTCATGAGCTCAAGGATTGCGTGCAGTGTCAAATGTACACCACGGGCGAACTAAAGAATCCTGATGATTGTGCCAGAAACTGTACCGAATTTGTACCCATTGGAGTTGAGAAGGTTAAACTTGATGAGAAAAATAAGGATGATGAACAGCTGTGCGTGTTCTTCGACGAGGATGACTGCAAGTTCACGTTTAAATACAGGGAAGGGAAAGATGGTCTAGAGGTGCATGCCCAGGAGAAGAAGGAGTGCCCGCCAAAGGTATTCATGCTAGGCATTGTGCTGGGTGTAATTGCGGCCATTGTGCTTGTCGGATTAGCTATATTGCTGCTCTGGAAGCTGCTCACAACCATACACGATCGTCGCGAATATGCGCGATTCGAAAAGGAGCGCATGAGCGCAAAATGGGATACGGTAAGCAATCGAACTGAATCAAATACTAAGTAAGATTACTAAATTGTATCTTATCTTTCAGGGTGAGAATCCTATCTACAAGCAGGCCACCTCCACCTTTAAGAATCCCATTTATGCGGGAAAATAATTTGTGGAACGGCAATAGCAGCAGTAAAAGGAGATGCAACAACAAGTTGCCAAATTCTTGTAGTGAAATTTGCCATTTAACAACTGACTGTTTATATACACATTTCTGTCGTATGCCACATATATCCCCCCACCTTGCCTCGACCAACCTCCATCCATCAATTTAATGGAAGCCGCTTTTTCAACCGGTGCAAGCCTTTGCAGAAAAATTCTTGGAACAAAACACTCAACTGCCATTAAATTGCTTTCTAAAACTAAGTCAGAAATGTTTGTTATACACGACTCGGACACGTACAGAACATGTCTATGTGTAGAAGTATATATATATATATATATATATATATATATGTATATACATATGTATATATACATAATGCATACAAAGCAAAGGAATTGTGCCTTATATATATATATATATATATACATATGTGTATATTAGGTTTTATATAATATTTACAACAACAGCAAACAAGAAAGCTTCCATTTTTAAACAACAAGAAATCATTAACAACGCACAACACAATTATTAATTATAGGTCAATCAATAAATCTATCAATCAACGCAGCAAACGACTTAGAAAAACACAACACAAAACCAAATTGTGCCTCTGTTACTTACAAACTGACTAACCAGAAAGAACGATCATTTGTAATAAAAATAAAAATAATAATAATTATTATTATCCATGTGTGTGTTTCTCATCCCACTTACAACTCCAACTGGGGGCGAGAAAATTCTACAAAACAAAAGAAACCAACGAGAAATGAATGAAGAATAGTTAGGAATACGTGTTTGGATAGTCTTACGTGGAGCACATATGGTAATATTTAGAGTTCATTATCTGTCCAACGTGTAAATCCAAAAGCTGAAAGTGAACTTATGCCAATTAAAAATAAGAAAAACTGTAAAAAACAGTAAACAGAAACAACAATTTATTTGAAGTCCAACGGACTTACTCCCTTTTTTGTATACCGTCATTCTAATTTGTGTTTTCCATATTTTGTGTTTTACTTTACTTTAATGTGAATTTGTTTTTTTTTTATATAAATTATATATTTTAAAATCTAACTTAACAATTAATATTTAAGCGTATTAACATGTAAGCTTATAATTGTTAATTTTTATGTACGAAAGAAAAGAAAAACAAACAACATAAATGCCGATTTTAATTTATTAGAATATATCGGTTTTCAAATATTGTAATTTTTGTTTCATTTTGAAATCGCGATAAACATATTCTAGTTTTTGACTTTTAAACGTATGTACACATGCTAAAGATATTTTTGCAATTTGTACTGATAACCGATTAACAAGAACCGAAAAGAAAATAAAAACAATTTAATGCAATTTAAATAAAATTGAACAAAAATATTAAAGCAAGAGAAAATGTATAATGTTAACTTTAGAGAAATAAATAAAAAAAAGAAAACATATAATCGTCTTTTATTTATGATAATACTCTCTACACATATCGTAGGAAATCTAAAACAGAACCAAATTACTTGATTATCCCAAAATTAATTAAATAAATTTCCAAAAGTCAAACATCACAAGCATATTTAAGTTTTTCGACCGGAGTGTATTTGTATAGCAATCGAAATTTTGTACAAAAAGACTATATTTTGATTTATAAGCTTTATTATGATTTTAAAAATTATTAAAAAACAGGTTTGTGGGAAAGTTTAACATGAAAAATTCGTAGCAGTTTATATTTAGTTTGCATAACAAGTACAGCTTTTCTTGAATTGCCCATTTCATTCTGGAGAAAACTGGGATAAAGTTTTGAAATCACTTGTTTTTATTCAATAAAAAACCAAATTGTTCTTTTTTTTAACAGAGGGAGCTGCTACAGTCTAGACAAGTATAAAAACTTTATAGCTATATGTACATATCCATAGATTTATCGATAACACATATTAGCTACACATCATACACACACACACATACTTTCGCCGAACCGATTCAGCAACACAACGCGTGGTGGTATGAGAGTTGAACACTTCAACTTAAGTACTTTCCACAACAAATATAGAGCAGCTAACACTAGTATCCAGGTCGCTTGGCTAGGCCTGGTAAGTCTGCCAGTTCTACAGTTCAAGGCATCGTTAGGGACACCAGTCTATGGCTCTGGACATATATATTTGGATACATGCACATATTGACATTGGTTGCTCTTGGAGCAGCATTGTCTCCGGGTTGACTTCGGTAATTGTTTCGGCGTTGCTTAGTGAAAGATGAAATCGACATCGGGTGCTCCTTTTTGATGCTTGAACTTGTGCTTGTTGGGCTTCTGGTAATAGCTCTGTGTGAAGTTGCGTTGCTGCTGTGGCAGCAGCGACTCCTGATAATCCTCTTCTTCGATGCGTTCGGTTATGTTGAGCGTGAGTCGCTTAACTTTCTCCTTTTCCTCGCGTGTCTTCTGCTCCTGCAGTTTTAGATTAATGGCCAATTGGGAGTCGGAGGGTGCCACGAAGGTCTTAAACTGCTGCTTGCCACCCTTATTGCCTCGTACCATCAGTACAAATGGTACAGCACCATTGTTTTTTCCACCACTGCCACTGGAAGTGGCACTCTCCGCTGCTGGCGACTCACTGCATGTGGTTGCTGTTGCTGTAGCTGGCAAATTACTGGCGACATCAGTAGCGCCAGCACCAGCACCAGCGGCGGCGGCACCAGCTCCAGCATTAACAGCTTTTGAGATCTGACACGCGTTGTTACCCAATAATTGTTCGAAAGACTTCTTTTGTAGGCGCGCCATCATTGGCACGGGTATGTCCTTGTTGGTAGCCTTGAGAGGCGGCTCTTTGAGCCTTTCTTGATATGAGTCGCTTGTCATCTTTTCATACATTTGCTCGAACTCAAGATCCTCTTTGGATTTTTCTGGCGGTGGCGGAGCTGGCTCTGCTTCATATTCGGTCCAATCGTTAATTTGATCCACCTCTGAGCTGCCAGCTACCTGACGTTCTCGCCGTTCATTTGATGAACCAGAGTCATCTGTAATCTGAAAGTAGCAAATACATTTCATTAATCTGCTAGATCATGTCAAGCAAGCGCAACTAACCCCTTCATCTAATTCGCTAATTTCGCTAATCGTGGACAAAGTAGCTTCCTGTACATTACTGTTGGCCTTTAGTTGCGGATACAGTTGTTCTTGCAGTTGATCGATTGCCTCCCTGGCCTGCTCAAGGCTCTTGTATAACTTCAGCTTGGGCCGCACACCCGCAAGACAGTCGCGATAGGTGTGATCTACGAGAATAGGAAATAGATCGGATGTGTTTTCCGATTTGCTAAACACTGGATGCGACTTCTTGAACCAATAATAGTGTTGAAAAAAATCAGAAAGTAGTCCAATCTGCAAGAAGAAAAAGGTATAAATAGTATACATAGCATATGTGAGAGGGATTTCATACTTCTTGCGCGTGGCCTGGCTGGTAAAATAAGGAGCGCAGGTGTCGAGCAACATGCAGGCCAGCTTCAATCGGAACAGACTATCCGGCGGATCCAGCGGCGAAACAATATTCTGATCCAGTGAAACTCCCAGCGATATTATCGAATACAAGGTGTTGAGTATATGCGTCGACTCGACCAGCTTGTAATTGTACATCTCGCCCAGATATTTGGCCATCGCAATACGTCGCTGCGACATTTTGGGGGAGTGAATCTCTAGCCCGGCTCTTATGTCTTCGAACACATTGTCAATGACAATGGTAACTGCGCGCGGCTGATACGAGCTTAATCCCGAGACTAAGTCAGCCAGGCAGCGTATGAGTGGGAACCGTAGTAGATACGCCTTGCTAAGGCACTTGATAGCATAGCTGCTAATCTCTGGGTCGTGCCAATTGATGCGACGCAGCATCTTGATGCAACGCTCGACATTCTGTTTGCATAACTCCTCGAAGATCAAATGCCTGATGTACTCGTGCATAATCGGTCTGGGTGCCACCTCACGCTTCGACGACTCCGGAGGCTTTACTAGATAATAGACGCTCTCGATTTGAGCAGCATGTCGTGAGTCCATGGCCGTTGCCGTTTTCATGCGGAGCATTTGATCCAGAAAGACATTCATCAGCAGGCGAGAATCGCGACAGTTGTACAGGTAGACACCGCTAACCTCGACAAAGGCGCAGGCCATTTCAATATGATGGTGGATAAAATCGCGCAACAGCATCTTTAGGCAACCCAAAGCGTCGGACTTCTTAAAGAGCCCGAACTTAACCAGTTCGCCAATGAAGCGAACAATCTTCAGCTTTGACTCAATGTTCAGCTGGTTCTTCTTGCGAATGTGCCATTTGAACTCCTTGCGGAGCAGTTCCGATAAATCAATAGCCACGTCTGTGTTGCACATATGTACAATGGCCACAAATCGCGACAGAAACGGCAATATGTCCAATCGTGTGCGCTGTACGCTGAATATGGTCCGTGTTAGCTTCTTCCGTTGATGCTTCGTATTGTAGTTGAGCAAAAATTCAATGGCCGCCGAATCGATCAGCTCCTTGTTAACGCAGTTGAACAGATTCTGCAGGAACACATCAAACTGATGTCTTAGTTGCGTCTGCGATTGAGCCTGTTGTTGCTGCTAAAATGAATTAGGAAGTGAGTATAAAAGGACTCTGTGCGATCTTGTAAATCTACTCAAAACCTGACAGCAACAATATTTACCGTTTGACTTTGTTTCTCTTGAAGTTGCTGCTGCTGCTGGCGACCAACTTCCATGAGTGCATTGCCGATTTTCTTGTCGCATGACGAAGCGCCGCCTAAGGCTGCCGCGGCTGCACCTGCACTTGCTTCGGCATTAGCTGCGGCAGTCGATGACGTTGGCTGCTCTTCCTGGTCCTTATCAAGAATCGTATCACTGGCAACCGACGGCGGATCATCTGTATCCAGTTCTGCATCAATATTGGCATCAATTGCTTCCTCGGTCAGCTCGCTAGGCTCTTCGAGTGTCTCAAGATCTACTCTAGGCGCCGAAAAATTGGGTAAAAACTGCCGCAGGTCAGGTAAATCGGTGTAGAAAGACCGCGCCTCCTCATCACCCCACGGATCAAGTGTTCCAAAGGCGGCGCTATCCAACATGTTTTCAATGACAGTGCCTGGATTGCAGCATTCTGTTTCCTTGGTCAGTTCCGGCAATGCCTCGCCCAGCAGTTCCGATAGTGACTGAGCCGATGCGAGCAGTTTGTCAAAGCTTGCCTGCATTAGTTCACACTTCTCCCGCTTCTCCTGGCTTATTTCGCCCTTGCACTCCATGGTGCGACGTATGTTTTTGGTCATGTTCATTAAAGCTGCCTGCTCGGCCTGGACATGCTTACACAGTGCCTTAAAGTAACCTTTGAGCATAGTGCGCAAGTTCAGTTGCTTGTCGGCGCTGAGAAAATCCGACTTAGGCACTTCTACGTTGTACTTGTTGGCCAATTGTTGCATCTTTTGGGGCACCAGGCCGGCATATTCCTCACCACAGTGACGGCAAAAGGATAGTATAATGGAAAAATTGCTATGATCCTCTTTATCCTGAGCGATGAGCTGGACCAGCACCATGCCCAGTTGGGCCAGGCCAGGCTTCGTTTGGATGACGCCTGAGCTGATGAGCTCGGCAAAGAGGCGCAAATCAACGCGCAACTTGCTTGGGTTACTTATCTTCTCGGTGGCCTTTACATTGAGTGCCTTTTGCCATGCCTCGAGAAACTGCGTGTCGAAGTCAGCGTAGGTACAATGCAACTTGGATGCAAGTGTTACCACATAAGGCACATCCGTCATCTTTAGTTTTGCCTCCGCTAGGGCTGCACATATTTCCGATATATATTTGCTTAGGTTGAGGGCCGACAATTCACGCAGCAGTGTTTCCAGCTGGGATGCGGTGAATACCTTAAGCTTCTTGACAAACGCTGTGTTTCTTTTTGAGGTTGGAGTCAAGGCGCGCAAAATAATCATCCCCTGGTAGCTCAAAGGTGGCGTTTCGATGACGAAGTTGCTGCTTATTGTCAATCTTCTCTTTGAGCTCGTTTATAAACTGTTGCAACTCAGCTCGCTCCTCTGCCTCAACGACATCGGAAGTTCCGCCATCTGCATCGGGATCGGCATCGGCTTCGCTAGCTGTAGACGTTGCACTTGTCGATGATGTAGTTGCAGTTGCTGATACTGCGGCTGCCTCTGATTCTGACGCAGCTGTTATCGTCGACGTCGTTGTTGTGATTTCCTCGTTTGATTTGTTGGCGCTCATGGCTCTGGATCTACTTTTTGGATATTTTCGCTTACTGTCCTCAATCTATTCAATCAAAGTGTTACCCAAATTCCACCAGCTGTCACATTCAAGTTTGTTGATTGTGTTCTCCTCGCCTTCTTTTTTATTTTATGCTTGCGTTTGTTTCGTTTTACAAGTGTTGTCTACTGCTTTTTGTGTTGGCCATGAACCATGTTCACACACCGTACATCTGTGTCGGTCATGTGCACGATTTAACACTATCGCATGTTGCGTTCAGTCCGCATATCGATGTTTATTTTTATCGATTATTCTGTAGTCAATTTGTGATTTACTTTCGAAATTTGCAAATTTGAGCAAAGTAGGAAAAAATAATAAGTTAATAATAATGAATGTTTTTATTTACAATAAGAAATAGTGTAGTTTGGTCTAGTTGTATTGCCTAAAATGTGGTTAAATAATAGTACCTTGGCATTAATGATTAATTAACTAGCTGGACAATGCTTCGTAATTTGTTGAAATTGCAAAATGAGAATGAATTTATAAGTGTATGCATCGCATTTATTTATATTAATAACAATTTTAAATAAAGAAGCAGTTGCTTTGCAATTGAGCTCGAAATTAATTTCCACAGATTTCAAATAAAGATCTACTTTTTTATTAATTAATTAATGGTGTTCAGCGACGAAGCTCATTTTTGGCTTAATGGTTGCGTGAATAAGCATAATTTTCGATTTTGGAGTGAAGACCAGCCAGAAGCATTACAAGAGCTACCAATGCATGCAGAAAAAGTCACAGTTTGGTGCGGTTTATGGACTGGTGACAATATTGGACCGTACTTCTGTAAAGATGATGCGAATCGTAACGTAACTGTGAATGGGGAGCGCTACAGTGCGATGATATCAAACTTTTTCTTTGCCAACATGCAATAGGTTGACTTGCATGATATGTGGTTTGAACAAAACGGTGCCACATGCCGCACAGCACATGTAACAATGGACTTATTGAGATGCGTCTTCGGTGATCATTTTATTACAGGTTTGGGAGCGGTCAATTGGCCGCCTAGATCGTGCGATTTAACACCTTCAGACTAGTTTGTGTGGGGCTATGTTAAAGCGAATGTCTGTACAGATTAGCCCGCTTCAATTGACGCATTGGAGGACAACATTGAAGCATTTATTCGTGAGATACCAGCCGAAATGTTTGAAAGAGCATGCCAAAATTGGACTAAGCGGATGGAGCATTTGAGGCGCAGTCATGGTCAAGATTAGCATGCAATAATGCTTAAGCAATAAATAATATAGACCATACTATGGATTCAAATAAAGATTTCATGCATTTCTCTGAATTTTATTTTTTTTTTTTGAATTACCCTTATTCTAAATATGCATGTAAATAAATTCAATATGTACCATGTCCCAATTCCGTTGGGGCCTAAGTGGGACATTGAACTAAACCCCAATTAATTTGGCAACACACTGTTCTTCCCATTGTGTTGCCATTGATTTTACAATTTAATATCACCAGCGCTACTAAGTTACAGAGCCAAGTTAAATCGATATGACTGGGATTTGTTTGTTGTTGTTTAATGTCATCCAGTAGCGGAATTTAGTTGCCAGTTAGTCAACACAGTTCCCGCATTCCTTCACAGGTCAAACTAAAATTAGTTTTACCTACGATCTAACTACGCAAATGATTAGCTTGGTGACCGAAGACATTATAAACAGAACCAAGAAACCTACACAGCAAAAGGCGCCTGAAACTCTGAAAAACCTGCTATTGCGGTCAAGTGTGCCTATTGTGAGTCCTAAAGTACAAGCCGTAGTCCAGAAATTGGAGAAAATGGCACCGTTAAAATGTCCAGAGATTACCAAATTCCAAAAGCACATATACATCGAGAATCGTACATTCGATCATCGTCTGGTTAAGAACAATCTATTGGAAAAATGGTCAACGGCGGATATGAACGAGTATAAAGAGCGCAAGGATCATCGTAATCTAATGGAATCATATGTAGCATCATTTATCATCATACAATCATCTATGTATTTCATTCACCCAACCCCAACCCCTCCCAACACTGTAGAACTGCACTACAAAATATTGAACAAGTAGGCGTACCCTACTTAGGTCACCATCTGAATCACCTTTTACGAGTCAGTTGCTCTTAATTCTCACATAGTTCACATCGTGTGGAAATATTTGTGATTTTTGTGCTTTTTATAGTCGCACCAAATTTATAGTGATTCAAATTAAATAGTTTCACATTGGTAGTTCGTACGTTATCACCATGTCGAATCATCACGATGCCGGTGGCACTGTCCCGACACCAACTGTCATGTACTCTCAATTGCAGCCATGGAGCCAGGCGGGTGCACCGCCCTGCATGGAGCCTATCAGTGGACCGACAGTGCCGTCGCGCCTTGCAGCTAGCTATGCGACAACTCAGCGCCATCCGTGGCGACCGAAAATGGCATTCGAGATGATCGAGGTGAAGCATATGCCGGAGCAGCCGGTAACCAATCAGTTGACCCAGCCGGTGTTTGTGCCGCAGGGCATGAAAACTGAAGGTATGATTTTTCCAAACCTGGTTACCGGATTTGAGCGCAATCCCCAGCATGCGGCTCGTGCTGCTCTTTACTCTCGTTACACCAATAACGAGTGGCACAACAACAACATGGGAATCTACGACGAGTCCAACATGAATCGGTGAGCATATCTAAACGATATCTAAAGCATCTACTTGCCCCGATTCATTGCATTCTATTCCTTGTTTAGCAACATGTCTGAGCGCATGCGCAATGATGCAGTGCGTCTCATGCGCGAAACAGATGAGACAGCGACCACTGGGCAGCGCGATGCTGGCCGCCGACTTGGTGAGCGCATTACGGATTTGACCTTTTGGCGCAATGAGCTTAACGCTGAGCTGGAGAAGCTAGTGGGTGAGATGGCTGACATTAATGATTTGTTGCGTCAGTGCGGCAAGGCTATGCTCGACTTGGAGATACCGTTGCACATTGCCCAGGAGTGCTTGTTTCATCGGGAGGCGCGCCAGGGCATGGAATTGGTACACGATAATGTTGAGAAGGCGCTGCTCTTGGAGATCAATCATTTGCGCAACTCCCGTGATCGTCTAAGTGAGTTGCACGAGAAGATTGGCAAACAAGCCATCGACTGTCGAGGTGCCCAACACTTGCTGGAAGTAGATGTAACGCAGAAGGAGTCGACCATGGGCATTGACTCCATGTGTCATCGGCTGAATAACTCCAGTCGTGGCATCACTTATTTTGGCGGTATCGAGAAGTACGATCCCACTGTTAGCAACCAAGACTCCTGGGCAATTACCAGCAGTGAGCATGTAAAAAGGTAAGCTGAATCACGACTTTCTCCGGAATAAACTAAATTTGCTTGACTTGGTTCGCACTCAGATCACAGGCGGAACGCGCCAAGCTATCGCAGCTACGCAGTGACGCCCAGAATGTAGTCAATACCGTAGCCTCATCTGTCTGGGACTTCTGGAATAATACCAATAATGCGTTGGACAGACGCGCTCAGGAAATGGCCGGCGCTAAAAATCGTATTCAGTTGCATTTGCAGAAGGTTCAACAAGAGCTGTTCGATATGGAGAAGCATCTCTTCCTATTGCAAAAGGCGATCCAGGATAAATCGAATCCACTCAAGGTGGCCCAGACACGCCTCGAAGCCCGTTCACATCGTGAGGGTATGGAGCTGTGCAAGTAAGTTCGCTCTCCACAAATCCTTTGGCTGTATCAGTTAATCATTTTAACTATCATTGATATTCTAGGGATATTGCACAGGATCGTCTTGTGCAGGAGGTAAGGGACATTCAGGGCACCGTCGAAGTGCTTCATCATAAGTTGCAGGAAGCGGAAGCAACTCACCAAGCCTTGCTTAAAACGCGATGCCTTCTCGAGGAGGATTTGCGCAACAAGGTCAACGCATTGTTCATTGATCGCGAGAAATGCATGAGTCTGCGTCGCTCTTTCCCAATTAACAATTTGATACGCTACTAGGTTAAAATTTATGTTCCATACAACTTGAGTCACGATTCCCCGTTTCTTCATGTCCATGTACACAAATAAATGAGTGCATTGTATTTTTTGGTGCAGTATTGGGGGGTTTTACAGAAAAGCTTATGTTTTATGAGTAGCCCATTGGAATTTTTCAAGCTTGTGATATTTTTCTCATGATTCGAAAATGTGTGTATAACTGCATACGTTTTTTAATCCATTAAAAAAAAAGTAGCATATATTTTTGCACAACAATAATTATATTTGCCGCCCAGGTAATAAACTATCATATACAGTAGAATCCGGTTATAGCGACTTTTAAGGGACCTACGATTTTACGTCGTTATATCTGGAAGACGCAGTCACAGAAAGGTGGAAAAAAAAATTTTTTTTTGTTTGTTTTATGGTTGCCATGTTCGTAATATGTTTTAACATAAAACAAATTAATTTTTTAATCAAACAACAAATTTAATGAATTTAATTTAATAACATAGGTTTTTCATAAGTCGTATACATATAATGCGTATTCATAACCATACCATAACATTTCATTTCTTATGTGTTTTTTTATTTATTCTTAATTTAAATAATCAGTAATTTTGGTTTGTATTGCAGTAGTTTTAGATTTATAAAAACAGTCGCGCACAACATTATTTAAACGAGACATGCTGTGCGTTAAACTCTCGTCATTAAAATTTGAGTGGACAAATCTATTAAGAATTTCTGTAGCCTTGAATGCCTCCAAAACGCTAGGTGCTGACACAGCTTATTGTGATCTTCGACGTTGTCGTCGCTGTCCTGTCTGTCATCTAATACATTTTGAACAATGCTATCTTCGGAATGTTCCTCACAAATCGCCACACCATTGTCAATAAGAACATATTCATCCAGTTCTTCCATTGAAATCGGTAGCTGATCTTTTAGAGCTCTTGCCCAAACCGATAGAGTAATTATATATTAATAACTATTGTACACAAGTTATATTTGAAAACGGTCTTTATCGGTATGGTGTAATATCAACAATGTTGTGTAAGGAAGTGTTATAGTTGGCTGGTAAAATATAAACGATATTTGTACATGTATACAATATACAATAGAAATGCACAACTTTAACAACTCAGCCAATATGTGTGAATGTTTTGTTTATATTCACAGTGTGACCAGTATTTTATATTTTAGCCCGCCAAAAAAAGGATTAAATTTTGGCAAAGTAAATTATGTTAAAACGGTCACACTGGGTGCCGGAATAATGTGCAATATTTAGGCAAGTAATTTTAGTTTATTTCTTTACATACGGAAATTTATATCGATGTTTTCGGTCAAAGAGTTGTTATTTAGCACTGTTTTGTTATCGATGACTGCTGCGTACTTTAAATTATCGCTTTTAGCCATAATATCAACATTTTTATCTTCAGGTATCAAATAAAGAGAATTTTTGCATTAATACTATATATTTAAATATAAATACCTAGCAAATTTCTTCGCTTCTATGTGGTTTTAAATGTGTCATGTTGGTTCAGTTATTTCGAGTAAAATAGATAATCTATATTTTCTTACACCGGCGAATCATAGTTTTTCATTTTAGGGACAAATATATTAAAATAATTTGTACATCTAAGAAAAAATATATGTATGTCAGCAGCAGATTCAGTTGCACTTATGCATGCATTTGTCGTATTTGTTTGTTATAGTTCATCATTTATGGATTCTGTGTGCCGCGTTAACAAGATCTAAACTTCTGACGTGTGGCATTAATAGCTGGTAGGACAGTTTACAACTGATTAGCAATGCTTATTATATTTATGACTTAGCATAAAATACAAATATTGCAGTTACTAATGGTTTTAAATGCTTATTACAGTGTGTTACAACCCAAATTAAAATACATTTAAAGGCTGGTAAAATGCGATGTATAGCACTTATTTGTCTTATAATTGGGGCGGTTATAAATTGTGGCACCGGTGTTGACCGAAACAATTTCAAGACATGCGAGCAGAGCAGCTTCTGCAGGTAAGAATTCGAGTTAAAACTAATATCTTACATAAAGACACTCACTTCTTAAAACAAATAATAATGTCGATTTCAGACGTTCGAGAAAGGTGCAAAGCTCAGGCAGCAAATATGCTCTCATTCGAGGCACCATGAACACCTACTCCGACTCAGTTACAGCTGACCTAATCAACAAGGAAAATCATCATCAGTTCAGTTTTTAAGCTGGAGGCACTAGTGGGCAACACATTCCGCCTGCAAATCGATGAGAAGACTCCATTGCGACCGCGATATCGCGTTGAGCACGCGCTGAAGGGTCAGCCAGAAACGGGCCGCGTTCGCGTTGAGGAGTCTGACGGAGAGTTGACCATTACAACGGGTAAATCGAAGGCAATTGTATACGGTGATCCGTTTCGCATTGACTTCTATGAGAATAATGTTCTCGTCGTTTCGGTGAATGCAAAGAACTGGTTGTACTTTGAGCACTTGCGTAAAAAGCCACAAGCACCAGCAGAATCTGCAGAAGGCAGTGATGATTCTCAACAACAAAATGTTGAGGCGCAACCAGCAGGTGGCGATATTAATGACGATCCTGGAGCATGGGAGGAGAACTATAAATCACATCACGACTCTAAGCCGTATGGTCCTGAAGCGGTTGCTCTAGATTTTTCTTTCCCTGCTGCTGAAGTACTCTTTGGCATACCCGAACATGCAGATAGCTTCGCCCTGAAGTCCACCTCTGGTACTGATCCTTATCGTTTATATAATCTAGATGTGTTTGAGTACGTGGTGGATAGTAAGATGGCGCTTTATGGTTCAGTGCCTGTTCTTTACGGCCATGGGTAAGAGTTGACTTCTACTTATTTGAGTTAGTATTCATTGACAACTTTGCAGCGCTCAAAGCACCGCCGGCGTCTATTGGCAAAATGCTGCCGAGACCTGGGTTGATATCTATACTACCGAGACAAATGTGGTCTCCTCTTTGGTCAATTTTGTGTCTGGCTCGCGAAAAACAACACCACCTGTTGCACATTTCATATCTGAATCTGGCATTGTGGATGCCTTTATCATGCTGGGCCCAAAGCCCTTGGATGTCTTCAAACAATATGCAGCATTGACAGGTACACACGATTTACCACAGCTGTTTTCGCTGGCGTACCATCAAAGTCGGTGGAACTATAACGATGAACGCGATGTCACCACCGTTTCGGCTAAGTTCGATGAGTTTAATATGCCTATGGATACGATGTGGTTGGATATTGAATACACCGACGGAAAACGCTATTTCACTTGGGACAAGTTTAAGTTCCCTGAACCCTTGGTGATGATTAAAAACCTAACTGAGTTGGGTCGCCATCTGGTAATAATCATTGATCCACACATCAAACGTGACAACGGTTACTTTTTCCACACTGACTGTACGGAAAAGGTATACTATGTGAAAACTCATGAGGGCAACGATTACGAGGGCTGGTGTTGGCCGGGCTCCGCCAGTTACCCGGACTTCTTTAATCCCGTCGTGCGTGACTATTATGCCAGCCAATACCAATTGTCTAAATTCAAGACTGTCAGCGAAGATGTTATGCTCTGGAACGATATGAACGAACCTTCCGTATTCAATGGACCAGAAGTCACTGCACCTAAGGATCTAGTGCACTATGGCAATTGGGAACATCGTGATGTGCACAATCTTTATGGTCATATGCATATCATGGGCACATTTGAAGGTCTGCGTCAGCGTGATCCTAACCAGCGTCCATTCATATTGACCCGTGCGCATTTTGCTGGTTCACAGCGTTACGCAGCCATTTGGACAGGCGATAACTTGGCTGATTGGTCGCACTTACAGCACTCCATCAAAATGTGCTTAACAGAGGCCGTCGCTGGTTTCTCCTTTTGTGGAGCTGACGTTGGCGGGTTCTTTGGTAATCCGGATAGTGAACTTTTAGAACGTTGGTACCAAACTGGCATCTTTTTACCCTTCTTTAGAGCTCATGCCCATATCGATACCAAGCGTCGTGAGCCATGGCTCTTTCCGGAGCGCACTCGTGTTATCATCAAGAACGCATTGGTTAAACGTTATAGCTACCTGCCTTTGTGGTACACCAGCTTCTATGAGTTGGAGCAGACAGGTGCTCCTGTGATACGTCCTCTGTTAACCCAGTATCCGCAGGATAAGGAAGCTTTCGCCATTGACAGCCAACTACTGGTGCAAGACCGTCTTCTAGTGAGTCCCGTGATGCAACAGGGCGTCAGCAAGGTGAATGTCTACTTCCCTGCTATTGACGACAAGAAGAACGGCGATTATTGGTACGACGTGGAAACATTTCAGCGCCAGGAGAGAGCTGGATACGAGAGCATCGCAGTCACTGAGAATAAGGTGAGTATCTTGGTGGTCCAATTAATTTGTTAATTCATGTCATCAATTCGTTTTCAGATACCCGTTTGGCAGCGTGGTGGCACCATTGTCCCTAAGAAGGAGCGGCCGCGTCGCTCTTCCAAGCTGATGCTGAACGATCCGTATACACTGGTAATTTGTTTGGATCGTCAGGGTAAGGCTGCCGGCACACTTTACTTGGACGATGAGAAATCCTATGCCTACCGCGATGGGCAGTTTATTTATGTAAACTTCGAGTTTGGAGATAATCAGTTGTCTAATCGTTTCATTGGTAAGCCCAAGTATAAGTCTGAATCCTGGATCGAGCGTATTGTCATTGCTGGACTAGATCGCGTTCCCAGCAGCGCTACCATATCGGTGAATGGAGTTTCTCAACAATTGGAGGTCGAGAAACGCGAGTCAGCGCTCATTGTTCACAAGCCAGGAGTCAAATTGGATATTGACTTCTCATTAAAGTTGAATTATTAATTGCAACAATACCGTAAATAGCTCTTTTAGAAAACTATTTAATTCCAGGATTAGACTTTTAACCTATATGTTAGTTGTCAGTAAATGGATGGCACTAAATTACTATTATGGGGTTGTTGGACAAAATATAGTTCATAGAACTAAATTATACACGAATAAATAAAATGAAATCAATAAATTTTGGGTCGTATTTAATCTTTGTTCTTCTTTCTTTAGTTCAAGTTTATAGGTACCTTGTTGCAATGTAAATTAGTTTCTTAGTTTTCAGCTATAGTTTTGTTCACTAAAAAAGAATGCAGTGCAGTGATAAACAGTGCAGTGCTGCAACATGTCCATGCTAGTGCCAAAACATTCTGTGGCGGGCCTGGAAACACGACATTCATTAGTTCTCGAATTTCTCCTCGACATCGGAATACATGCATTTTGAACGATTTTTAACGCTGGCTAGTAGAATCGTTGTGATGTTTTATTGCAATTTTGTAGTTTTGGAATACTTGTTGTGGTTCGGTGGTTCTTGTGGACTCCTTGTTGTACCAGCCTTTATGTTTGTGCTGCAGCTCCTCGCTATTCTCTTGCAGTTTCTTGCTTATGCCTTTAGCAATTGTTTCTGCATTGAGTAGCAGATTTTCAAGCTGTTGTCCCGGAATCTTAGCTGTCGATTCAGCCTCCTTTATATCCAGATCGATCTGCTCGAAATGAATATTGATCAGGGAATGTGGCTTGTCCATGTATCGCTATACCCCTCAAGAATGTGCCGAAAAAGTGTCGCTTTACATTGAAAATAATCGGTCAGTTGTGCTAACCCAGCGTGCATTTCGCCGAAAATATCGTGACCGTAGTGCACCCAAAAATGATACGATACGTCGTATATCCTCCAATTTTTTTGAACATGGAACTGTAGCAGATCCCAAACGAGTTCAAAATCTATTTTTTGGCTCCAACAGGATGGTGCTACATGCCATACAGCAACTGCAACAATAGACTATCTACGTCGGAAATTCCCGGGACGTGTTGTATCCAAAAACGGCCGCCAAGATCCCCAGATTTTACACCGCCAGACTTTTTTTGGGGGGGATTTTTGATGAGCAAAGTTTATACCAACAAGCCAAAGACCTTAGAAGATGTAAAAGATAACATTCGAGCTGAAATGGCAGCTATCACGCCCGAAATGCTTGTAAATGTGATTAAAAATGCGAAAAAAAGAGCCGGCTTTTGTATTCGAAATAAAGGGTGTCATTTGAGATGTTGTTTTTGGGAAATAGCTCAAACAAATTGTAAAAAAGGTCATCTTGATAATAAAAAAAATTTTTTTTAATATATTGAAAACTCTCAAAGTTATTCGACTTTTCTATTGACCCGTTTCCGTTGGCGCACCCGTTAGATGCCTGGTACTCGATTGATTATATTGTTGAGCCTCTCAATTTGTTTCATGCTCATTTTGCCCGTATCGGCCTACTCAATGGTTTTTCAGCATTCCCTTATCTGTCAGTTGGTTTTGGGTGCCTGTATCGGCTGAGCTAGTGACCAACGACTTATGGATACTGCCTTCACAATGGTTCTTCAGCAGTTGCATTTTGGTTTGTTGATTCTGGTTTAGTTTTTTATCTATTAAATATAATAGAACCATGACATCAACTTCTAGGGGTATCATGATTTCGGTATTGTAGGCATAGTTCCCATAATTAGCTTCTATCTGACTCAGCGATAATTGTACTTGTGACTTCAGGAAATTCAACGAATTAATCAAATTAAATTACAAGTCGTCAAGGTAGGCGTTCACATAATCTGTCTGTCGCCTTTGATTTACAGCTCTGGTGTCTGCCAAATCATATAGTGCGACATCACCCGGATATACTTTAGAAGCACCTGGTTTAGAGTGCAGCACTTTTTTTCCAGTGTCCACTAGTGGTATCAGCTCCTCGCCTTCCTTGGCTTGCTTCATCTCTGAATACAAGTATGTTCAGTCTATGGCCATTGTGATCGACGACTCCGATTTTTAAAAGCGCCGTGTTGTTGTGACGAATTGCCTGGTCAATACGTCCACGATGGGTGAATTTACATCCCTCGCTGTTGCCTCCAGAATTTTTCGTGGTTTAACTCTGAGCAAATTAAAATGTTCCATCCGGCTCGAAGGACCAACAAATTTAAAGAATCGTATGTTCCTCACACGTTTTCAAATTTATTCAAACTGAACGAGAGCAACAGTCGAGCGGCACGCGACAGTGGGATACCCTTTTATCTATGTTCCGGTGTAGTTTAATTCGTTAAATTCATATACATATACATATGTATGCACATGTATTAAAATTATTCCCGACAGATGGAGCTCGCCCGCCTCCCTTTTTAACTGACACAAGCACTTGGATTTATGGTCACACTTTCTTAAATACCTTCTGTGTTTGTTGTCCAATTTTGAGAATACGTAGATAATTCATTCAGCTTAGTATATGTTAAAGTCAGAAAGTTGTATCTCTTATACAGCGCTTACAAATTGAGTTTAAAATTAAATTATTTATTTGCGGGGGCGGTGGGCGTAGCACCTAATAATTAAAAAAAAACTTGATCAGCGTATAGTACACAAGAGTCTTCCTGCCAAATTTGATAGCTCTAGCGATTATAATAGCTGAGATCTGTGCGTTTACAGACAGACAGATAGGCATGGCTCAATCGACTCGGCTAGTAAACCTGAGCAAGAATATATACATTTTATGGGGTCTCCCACGCGTCCTTCTGCATGTTACATACATTTGCAAAGTTAGCATACCCTTGTTGACCATTTTCAATGGTTGAAGGGTATAAAAAACGGGGGAAAACGGATAGACAAGGGAAAGAACTTAAAAAAACAGGTTTTCTTAGGATAATAGGTTTTTCATTAAAAAAAAGACGGCATATTATGCATTTGTAAATTTGTATACTTTTTCGTGCTCTTTCGATAATGTTCTAATGGTTGCCATATATTTAAAAACAGATTCAGTAGATTTAAAGATTTTTTTAGGAGGACCTTAGGAGACATCTCCTCCCATCAGTGCACTATGGGCGATTTGTCGATTTTGGAGGCATAAAGTCTAAAAATAAAGCTAGAGACATAATATTTTTTTTAAATGTTCGTTATATTTAACTCTAATTTCGGATTTTTTTCGACAATTGGGTCACTGCTTTTTTCCACATATGTGTAGGCCGCCACTAATATGTGCATTATCCATAATATCTGATCCGTGAACTATAATCTTGTGAACTGTTGGGGACATTGGGTACCATGGATACGCCTGCATATACAATAAAAATGTATCGTTGCAAAAACATCGAAATTTGTCTATGTTCATGGCAAATTCACACGAAAATGCTATTAATATATGGTGGAATTTATTTAATCGCAACAATAACTACAAGTGCATTTTTTGTATAAACGGGGGAAAACGGGGAAATGAGATTGTTACCAAATGAAAATAGACATTTAAGTTAGTAACTTGCCATTATTAGTTGCCTGCTCTGCCTTGCTCTTGATATAGAAATACTTCACGGAACACGATTAAAATTGTTAAAATTAGTTCAAATACAACCAACAACAACACTGGACAAAAACAACAACACAAATATTTATGTACTTTTGCCATAACATACAGATTATATATACCTTCATCTTTGTTTTCCATACTAAATACATATATTTAACTGCATAAAAACATACGCACACTGATCGATTGCAGAAGTAAAATTTTCGCGGTAACTTTTATCGTACAATCGAAATCTGCTTGCCATCAGCTGACTTTAAGAGGCTGCCACATAAAGAGAGTTGCCACCCAGCAAAAAAAATTTTTTTCAGGCTTCCTGAAGTGTTTACTATTAATAAATAACAAGCTTTTTTTTAAAATTCTACCATAAATTTTTTTGACTTTATGCCACTTTTTTGGGAAAATCGCCCAATGTGCAGTGGCGGATCTAGGGGAGGCTATGGGGGCTGTAGCCCCCCATAAGCCAACAATCATATATTATTGAAATTGGATAAAGTAGCAAAACCGGCAGAACATGTACAACAGTGTTGTCCCCACTCCCATTCAACGGATGGCCCCGAGGGCACCGACCACTGCGCGGACACCACCAGCACACAGCCGGTGCCAGAACTGGTTGGGAATTGTATGGCACGCAACTGTCAAAATTTGTTTTGTTTGTTGTTGCATATCTACAGCGCACAGCGTGACCAACACAGCTATCAAGCAGTTTTTCTCTTTTTGAAAGTAACAAGACAAGAGAGCGCATATTATAACACTATGGGTCTTGCTCTCTTGTGGACTCACCACCACTAGGCGGGCAAGTTGAAATTACAAATTTTTTTGGTTTTGTCGTTGAATATCTCACAGCACACAGTGCAACGCGCGACCAAAACAACAATCAAACAATGTTTCTGTTATTCATAATAACAGGAGAAGAAATCGCATATTATAATACTACTGTCCTCGTTCTGTCGTTGACACAGTACCAGTGAGTACTCATGTTGAAAAAAAAATTTTGTTTGGTTTTGTTGTTGAACGTTTAACAGCACACAGTGCAGCAGAGCGCAAGCAAAACAACCACCAAAACGTATTTCTCTCGTTTATAATAACAAGAGAAGAGAGCGCGCATTATAACACTGCGGTGTTTGCTCTCTCGTCGACTCACCACCACTGGGTATGCCTGATGAAAAAAATTTTTTTCACGAAACATTCTAAAAATTCTCAACTGGTTCTAGCTCCAAACTATTGACTAAGGCTCAATTTTGGTGCTAAAGTTATCGCTTCTCGGCCTCATGGCTAAGATCAAAGTGTAGTATCTGTTCTTATCAGCTTAACATCTGATAGTCTCCCCATTGGGGAGCAACAAATGTTAAACTGATTTTTGGAAATAGACGGAGTGCTAGGGGCTTGCTCCACCTCTGTCACGGGTTGGCCCGGTATTGCAGTACCGCCGGGATTCGGCCCAACTAAATAATAAATACAAAATACGAATAACAAATAACAAAATACAAATAACAAAATACAAATAACAAAATACAAATAACAAAATACAAAATACAAATAACAAAATACAAATAACAAAATACAAATAACAAAATACAAATAACAAAATACAAATAACAAAATACAAAATACAAATAACATAATACAAATAACAAAATACAAATAACAAAATACAAATAACAAAATACAAATAACAAAATACAAATAACAAAATACAAATAACAAAATACAAAATACAAATAACAAAATACAAATAACAAAATACAAATAACAAAATACAAATAACAAAATACAAATAACAAAATACAAACAACAAAATACAAATAACAAAATACAAAATACAAATAACAAAATACAAATAACAAAATACAAATAACAAATTACAAATAACAAAATACAAATAACAAAATACAAAATACAAAAAACAAAATACAAATAACAAAATACAAATAACAAAATACAAATAACAAAATACAAACAACAAAATACAAAAATAAAAATACAAAATAACAAAATACAAATAACAAAATACAAATAACAAAATACAAATAACAAAATACAAATAACAAAATACAAGTAACAAAATACAAACAACAAAATACAAATAACAAAATACAAATAACAAAATACAAATAACAAATTTCAAATAACAAAATACAAATAACAAAATACAAATAACAAAATACAAATAACAAAATACAAATAACAAAATACAAAATACAAATAACAAAATACAAATAACAAAATACAAATAACAAAATACAAATAACAAATTACAAATAACAAAATACAAATAACAAAATACAAAATAAAAATAACAAAATACAAATAACAAAATACAAATAACAAAATACAAACAACAAAATACAAATAACAAAATACAAATAACACAAATACAAAATACAAATAACAAAATACAAATAACAAAATACAAATAACAAAATACAAAATACAAATAACAAAATACAAATAACAAAATACAAATAACAAAATACAAATAACAAAATACAAATAACAAAATACAAATAACAAAATACAAATAACAAATTACAAATAACAAAAATACAAATAACACAATACAAATAACAAAATACAAATAACAAAATACAAATAACAAAATACAAATAACAAAATACAAATAACAAAATACAAATAACAAAATACAAATAATAAAATAGAAATTACAAAATACAAATAACAAATTAGAAATAACAAAATACAAATAACAAATAAGAAAATACAAATAACAAAATACAAATAACAAAATTCAAATAACAAATTACAAATAACAAAATACAAATAACAAAATACAAATAACAAAATACAAATAACAAAATACAAATAACAAAATACAAATAACAAAAATACAAATAACAAAATACAAATAACAAAATACAAATAACAAAATACAAATAACAAAATACAAATAACAAAATACAATAAAAATACAAATAACAAAATACAAATAACAAAATACAAATAACAAATAACAAATACAAATAACAAAATACAAATAACAAAATAACAAAATACAAATAACAAAAATACAAATAACAAAATACAAATAACAAAATACAAATAACAAAATACAAATAACAAAATACAAATAACAAAATACAAACAACAAAATACAAATAACAAAATACAAAAATACAAATAACAAAATACAAATAACAAAATACAAATAACAAAATACAAATAACAAAATACAAATAACAAAATACAAATAACAAAATACAAATAACAAAATACAAATAACACAATACAAATAACAAAATACAAATAACAAAATACAAATAACAAAATACAAATAACAAAATCAAAAATAACAAAATACAAATAACAAATTACAAATAACAAAATACAAATAACAAATAACAAAATACAAATAACAAAATACAAATAACAAATTACAAATAACAAAATACAAATAACCAAATACAAAATACAAATAACAAAATACAAATAACAAAATATAAAATACAAATAACAAAATACAAATAACAAAATACAAATAACAAAATACAAATAACAAAATACAAATAACAAAATACAAATAACAAAATACAAAATACAAATAACAAAATACAAATAACAAAATACAAATAACAAATTACAAATAACAAAATACAAATAACAAAATACAAATAACAAAATACAAATAACAAATTACAAATAACAAAATACAAATAACAAAATACAAAATACAAATAACAAAATACAAATAGCAAATTACAAATAACAAAATACAAATAACAAAATACAAATAACAAAATACAAATAACAAAATACAAATAACAAAATACAAATAACAAAATACAAATAACAAAATACAAATAACAAAATACAAATAACAAAATACAAATAACAAAATACAAGTAACAAAATACAAATAACAAAATACAAATAACAAAATACAAATAACAAAATACAAATAACAAAATACAAATAACAAATTACAAACAACAAAATACAAATAACAAAATACAAATAACAAAATACAAATAACAAATTACAAATAACAAAATACAAATAACAAAATACAAACAACAAAATACAAATAACAAAATACAAAATAACAAAATACAAATAACAAAATACAAATAACAAAATACAAACTACTAAATAAAAAATACAAGTGTATATCGCTTCTCGGCCTTATGGCTAAGCTCAAAGTGTAGATCGCTTCTCGGCCTTATGGCTAAGATCAAAATGTATATCGCTTCTCGGCCTTATGGCTGAGATCAAAGTGTATATCGCTTCTCGGCCGTATGGCTAAGCTCAAAGTGTAGATCGCTTCTCGGCCTTATGGCTAAGATCAAAGTGTATATCGCTTCTCGGCCTTATGGCTAATATCAAAGTGGATCGCTTCTCGGCCTTATGGCTAAGATCAAAGTGTATATCGCTTCTCGGCCTTATGGCTAAGCTTAAAGTGTAGATCGCTTCTCGGCCTTATGGCTAAGATCAAAGTGTAGATCGCTTCTCGGCCTTATGGCTAATATCAAAGTGGATCGCTCCTCGGCCTTATGGCTAAGATCAAAGTGTAGATCGCTTCTCGGCCTTATGGCTGAGATCAAAGTGTATATCGCTTCTCGGCCGTATGGCTAAGATCAATGTGTAGATCGCTTCTCGGCCTTATGGCTAATATCAAAGTGTAGATCGCTTCTCGGCCTTATGGCTAAGATCAAAGTGTAGATCGCTTCTCGGCCTTATGGCTAAGATCAAAGTGTAGATCGCTTCTCGGTCTTATGGCTAAGATCAAAGTGTAGATCGCTTCACGGCCTTATGGCTAAGATCAAAGTGAATATCGCTTCTCGGCCTTATGGCTAAGATCAAAGTGTAGATCGCTTCTCGGCCTTATGGCTAAGCTCAAAGTGTAGATCGCTTCTCGGCCTTATGGCTAAGCTCAATGTGTAGATCGCTTCTCGGTCTTATGGCTTAGATCGAAGTGTATATCGCTTCTCGGCCTTATGGCTAAGCTCAAAGTGCAGATCGCTTCTCGGCCTTTTGGCTAATATCAAAGTGGATCGCTTCTCGGCCTTATGGCTAAGATCAAAGTGGATCGCTCCTCGGCCTTATGGCTAAGATAAAAGTGTAGATCGCTTCTCGGCTTTATGGCTGAGATCAAAGTGTATATCGCTTCTCGGCCTTATGGCTAAGATCAAAGTGTAGATCGCTTCTCGGCCTTATGGCTAAGCTCAAAGTGTATATCGCTTCACGGCCTTATGGCTATGATCAAAATGTATATCGCTTCTCGGCCTTATGGCTAAGCTCAAAGTGTAGATCGCTTCTCGGCCTGATGGCTAAGATCAAAGTGTATATCGCTTCTCGGCCTTATGGCTAATAGCAAAATGGATCGCTCCTCGGCCTTATGGCTAAGATCAAAGTGTAGATCGCTTCTCGGCCTTATGGCTAAGATCAAAGTGTAGATCGCTTCTCGGCCTTATGGCTAATATCAAAGTGGATCGCTTCTCGGCCTTATGGCCAATATCAAAGTGGATCGCTTCTCGGCCTTATGGCTAAGATCAAAGTGTAGATCGCTTCTCGGCCTTATGGCTAAGATCAAAGTGTAGATCGCTTCTCGGCCTTATGGCTAATATAAAAGTGGATCGCTTCTCGGCCTTATGGCTAAGATCAAAGAGTAGATCGCTTCTCGGCCTTATGGCTAATATCAAAGTGGATCGCTCCTCGGCCTTATGGCTAAGATCAAAGTGTAGATCGCTTCTCGGCCTTATGGCTAAGATCAATGTGTAGATCGCTTCTCGGCCTTATGGCTAATATCAAATTGGATCGCTTTTCGGCCTTATGGCCAATATCAAAGTGGATCGCTTCTCGGCCTTATGGCTAAGATCAAAGTGTAGATCGCTTCTCGGCCTTATGGCTAAGCTCAAAGTGTAGATCGCTTCTCGGCCTTATGGATAAGCTCAAAGTGTAGATCGCTTCTCGGCCTTATGGCTAAGATCAAAATGTATATCGCTTCTCGGCCTTATGGCTAAGATCAAAATGTATATCGCTTCTCGGCCTTATGGCTAATATAAAAGTAGATCGCTTCTCGGCCTTATGGGTAAGATCAAAGAGTAGATAGCTTCTCGGCCTTATGGCTAATATCAAAGTGGATCGCATCGCGGCCTTATGGCTAAGCTCAAAGTGTAGATCGCTTCTCGGCCTTATGGCTAAGCTCAAAGTGTAGATCGCTTCTCGGCCTTATGGCTAAGATCAAAGTGTAGATCGCTTCTCGGCCTTATGGCTAAGATCAAAGTGTAGATCGCTTCTCGGCCTTATGGCTAATATCAAAGTGTAGATCGCTTCTCGGCCTTATGGCTAAGATCAAAATGTATATCGCTTCTCGGCCTTATGGCTAAGCTCAAAGTGTAGATCGCTTCTCGGCCTTATGGCTAATATAAAAGTGGATCGCTTCTCGGCCTTATGGCTAAGATCAAAGAGTAGATCGCTCCTCGGCCTTATGGCTAAGATAAAAGTGTAGATCGCTTCTCGGCCTTATGGCTAAGATCAAAGTGTATATCGCTTCTCGGCCTTATGGCTAAGCTCAAAGTGTAGATCGCTTCTCGGCCTTATGGCTAATATCAAAGTGGATCGCTCCTCGGCCTTATGGCTAAGATCAAAGTGTAGATCGCTTCTCGGCCTTATGGCTAAGATCAAAGTTTAGATCGCTTCTCGGCCTTATGGCTAATATCAAAGTGGATCGCTTCACGGCCTTATGGCTAAGATCAAAGCGTAGATCGCTTATCGGCCTTATGGCTAAGCTCAAAGTGTAGATCGCTTCTCGGCCTTATGGCTAATATCAAAGTGGATCGCTCCTCGGCCTTATGGCTAAGATCAAAGTGTAGATCGCTTCTCGGCCTTATGGCTAAGATCAAAGTGTATATCGCTTCTCGGCCTTATGGCTAAGCTCAAAGTGTAGATCGCTTCTCGGCCTTATGGCTAAGATTAAAGTGTATATCGCTTCTCGGCCTTATGGCTAATATCAAAGTGGATCGCTTCTCGGCCTTATGGCTAAGATCAAAGTGTATATCGCTTCTCGGCTTTATGGCTAAGCTCAAAGTGTAGATCGCTTCTCGGCCTTATGGCTAAGATCAAAGTGTATATCGCTTCTCGGCCTTATGGCTAAGATCAAAGTGTAGATCGCTTCTCGGCCTTATGGCTAATATCAAAGTGGATCGCTCCTCGGCCTTATGGCTAAGATCAAAGTGTAGATCGGTTCTCGGCCTTATGGCTAAGATCAAAGTGTATATCGCTTCTCGGCCTTATGGCTAAGCTCAAAGTGTAGATCGCTTCTCGGCCTTATGGCTAATATCAAAGTGGATCGCTTCTCGGCCTTATGGCCAATATCAAAGTGGATCGCTTCTCGGCCTTATGGCTAAGATCAAAGTGTAGATCGCTTCTCGGCCTTATGGCTAAGCTCAAAGTGTAGATCGCTTCTCGGCCTTATGGCTAAGATCAAAGTGTAGATCGCTTCTCGGCCTTATGGCTAAGATCAAAGTGTAGATCGCTTCTCGGCCTTATGGCTAAGATCAAAGTGTAGATCGCTTCTCGGCCTTATGGCTAAGATCAAAGTGTAGATCGCTTCTCGGCCTTATGGCTAAGATCAAAGTGTAGATCGCTTCTCGGCCTTATGGCCAATATCAAAGTGGATCGCTTCTCGGCCTTATGGCTAAGATCAAAGTGTAGATCGCTTCTCGGCCTTATGGCTAAGCTCAAAGTGTAGATCGCTTCTCGGCCTTATGGCTAAGATCAAAGTGTAGATCGCTTCTCGGCCTTATGGCTAAGCTCAAAGTGTATATCGCTTCTGGGCCTTATGGCTAATATCAAAGTGGATCGCTTCTCGGCCTTATGGCTAAGATCAAAGTGTATATCGCTTCTCGGCCTTATGGCTAAGCTCAAAGTGTAGATCGCTTCTCGGCTTTATGGCTAAGATCAAAGTGTATATCGCTTCTCGGCCTTATGGCTAAGATCAAAGTGTAGATCGCTTCTCGGCCTTATGGCTAATATCAAAGTGGATCGCTCCTCGGCCTTATGGCTAAGATCAAAGTGTAGATCGGTTCTCGGCCTTATGGCTAAGATCAAAGTGTATATCGCTTCTCGGCCTTATGGCTAAGATCAAAGTGTAGATCGCTTCTCGGCCTTATGGCTAAGATCAAAGTGTTGATCGTTTCTCGGCCTTATGGCTAAGATAAAAGTGTAGATCGCTTCTCGGCCTTATGGCTAAGATCAAAGTGTATATCGCTTCTCGGCCTTATGGCTAAGATCAAAGTGTAGATCGCTTCTCGGCCTTATGGCTAAGATCAAAGTGTATATCGCTTCTCGGCCTTATGGCTAAGCTCAAAGTGTAGATCGCTTCTCGGCCTTATGGCTAAGATCAAAGTGATATCGCTTCTGGGCCTTATGGCTAAGACAAAGAGGATCGCTTCTCGGCCTTATGGCTAAGATCAAAGTGTAGATCGCTTCTCGGCCTTATGGCTAAGATCAAAGTGTAGATCGCTTCTCGGCCTTATGGCTAAATCAAAGTGTAGATCGCTTTTCGGCCTTATGGCCAATATCAAAGTGGATCGCTTCTCGGCCTTATGGCTAAGATCAAAGTGTAGATCGCTTCTCGGCCTTATGGCTAAGATCAAAGTGTAGATCGCTTCTCGGCCTTATGGCTAAGCTCAAAGTGTAGATCGCTTCTCGGCCTTATGGCTAAGATCAAAATGTATATCGCTTCTCGGCCTTATGGCTAAGATCAAAATGTAGATCGCTTCTCGGCCTTATGGCTAATATAAATGTAGATCGCTTCTCGGCCTTATGGCTAAGATCAAAGTGTAGATCGCTTCTCGGCCTTATGGCTAATATCAAAGTGGATCGCATCGCGGCCTTATGGCTAAGCTCAAAGTGTAGATCGCTTCTCGGCCTTATGGCTAAGCTCAAAGTGTAGATCGCTTCTCGGCCTTATGGCTAAGATCAAAGTGTAGATCGCTTCTCGGCCTTATGGCTAAGATCAAAGTGTAGATCGCTTCTCGGCCTTATGGCTAATATCAAAGTGTAGATCGCTTCTCGGCCTTATGGCTAAGATCAAAATGTATATCGCTTCTCGGCCTTATGGCTAAGCTCAAAGTGTAGATCGCTTCTCGGCCTTATGGCTAATATCAAAGTGGATCGCTTCTCGGCCTTATGGCTAAGATCAAAGTGTAGATCGCTTCCTCGGCCTTATGGCTAAGATAAAAAGTGTAGATCGCTTCTCGGCCTTATGGCTAAGATCAAAGTGTATATCGCTTCTCGGCCTTATGGCTAAGCTCAAAGTGTAGATCGCTTCTCGGCCTTATGGCTAATATCAAAGTGGATCGCTCCTCGGGCTTATGGCTAAGATCAAAGTGTAGATCGCTTCTCGGCCTTATGGCTAAGATCAAAGTTTAGATCGCTTCTCGGCCTTATGGCTAATATCAAAGTGGATCGCTTCTCGGCCTTATGGCTAAGATCAAAGCGTAGATCGCTTATCGGCCTTATGGCTAAGCTCAAAGTGTAGATCGCTTCTCGGCCTTATGGCTAATATCAAAGTGGATCGCTCCTCGGCCTTATGGCTAAGATCAAAGTGTAGATCGCTTCTCGGCCTTATGGCTAAGATCAAAGTGTATATCGCTTCTCGGCCTTATGGCTAAGCTCAAAGTGTAGATCGCTCGGGGTTATGGCTAAGATCAAAGTGTATATCGCTTCTCGGCCTTATGGCTAATATCAAAGTGGATCGCTTCTCGGCCTTATGGCTAAGATCAAAGTGTATATCGCTTCTCGGCCTTATGGCTAAGCTCAAAGTGTAGATCGCTTCTCGGCCTTATGGCTAAGATCAAAGTGTATATCGCTTCTCGGCCTTATGGCTAAGATCAAAGTGTAGATCGCTTCTCGGCCTTATGGCTAATATCAAAGTGGATCGCTCCTCGGCCTTATGGCTAAGATCAAAGTGTAGATCGGTTCTCGGCCTTATGGCTGAGATCAAAGTGTATATCGCTTCTCGGCCTTATGGCTAAGCTCAAAGTGTAGATCGCTTCTCGGCCTTATGGCTAATATCAAAGTGGATCGCTTCTCGGCCTTATGGCCAATATCAAAGTGGATCGCTTCTCGGCCTTATGGCTAAGATCAAAGTGTAGATCGCTTCTCGGCCTTATGGCTAAGATCAAAGTGTAGATCGCTTCTCGGCCTTATGGCTAAGATCAAAGTGTAGATCGCTTCTCGGCCTTATGGCTAAGATCAAAGTGTAGATCGCTTCTCGGCCTTATGGCTAAGATCAAAGTGTAGATCGCTTCTCGGCCTTATGGCTAAGATCAAAGTGTAGATCGCTGGCTTCAAAGTGGATCGCTTTCGGCCTTATGGCTAAGATAAAAGTGTAGATCGCTTCTCGGCCTTATGGCTAAGCTCAAAGTGTAGATCGCTTCTCGGCCTTATGGCTAAGATCAAAGTGTAGATCGCTTCTCGGCCTTATGGCTAAGATCAAAGTGTAGATCGCTTCTCGGCCTTATGGCCAATATCAAAGTGGATCGCTTCTCGGCCTTATGGCTAAGATCAAAGTGTAGATCGCTTCTCGGCCTTATGGCTAAGCTCAAAGTGTAGATCGCTTCTCGGCCTTATGGCTAAGATCAAAGTGTAGATCGCTTCTCGGCCTTATGGCTAAGCTCAAAGTGTATATCGCTTCTGGGCCTTATGGCTAATATCAAAGTGGATCGCTTCTCGGCCTTATGGCTAAGATCAAAGTGTATATCGCTTCTCGGCCTTATGGCTAAGCTCAAAGTGTAGATCGCTTCTCGGCTTTATGGCTAAGATCAAAGTGTATATCGCTTCTCGGCCTTATGGCTAAGATCAAAGTGTAGATCGCTTCTCGGCCTTATGGCTAATATCAAAGTGGATCGCTCCTCGGCCTTATGGCTAAGATCAAAGTGTAGATCGGTTCTCGGCCTTATGGCTGAGATCAAAGTGTATATCGCTTCTCGGCCTTATGGCTAAGATCAAAGTGTAGATCGCTTCTCGGCCTTATGGCTAAGATCAAAGTGTATATCGCTTCTCGGCCTTATGGCTAATATCAAAGTGGATCGCTCCTCGGCCTTATGGCTAAGATCAAAGTGTAGATCGGTTCTCGGCCTTATGGCTGAGATCAAAGTGTATATCGCTTCTCGGCCTTATGGCTAAGATCAAAGTGTAGATCGCTTCTCGGCCTTATGGCTAATATCAAAGTGGATCGCTTCTCGGCCTTATGGCCAATATCAAAGTGGGATCGCTTCTCGGCCTTATGGCTAAGATCAAAGTGTAGATCGCTTCTCGGCCTTATGGCTAAGCTCAAAGTGTAGATCGCTTCTCGGCCTTATGGCTAAGATCAAAGTGTAGATCGCTTCTCGGCCTTATGGCTAAGATCAAAGTGTAGATCGCTTCTCGGCCTTATGGCTAAGCTCAAAGTGTAGATCGCTTCTCGGCCTTATGGCTAAGATCAAAGTGTAGATCGCTTCTCGGCCTTATGGCTAAGCTCAAAGTGTAGATCGTTTCTCGGCCTTATGGCTAATATCAAAGTGGATCGCTCCTCGGCCTTATGGCTAAGATCAAAGTGTAGATCGCTTCTCGGCCTTATGGCTGAGATCAAAGTGTATATCGCTTCTCGGCCTTATGGCTAAGATCAAAGTGTAGATCGCTTCTCGGCCTTATGGCTAAGATCAAATGTAGATCGCTTCTCGGCCTTATGGCTAAGATCAAAGTGTAGATCGCTTCTCGGCCTTATGGCTAAGATCAAAGTGTTGGATCGCTTCTCGGCCTTATGGCTAAGATCAAAGTGTAGATCGCTTCTCGGCCTTATGGCTAAGATCAAAGTGTAGATCGCTTCTCGGCCTTATGGCTAATATCAAAAGTGGATCGCTTCTCGGCCTTATGGCTAAGATCAAAGTGTAGATCGCTTCTCGGCCTTATGGCTAAGATCAAAGTGTAGATCGCTTCTCGGCCTTATGGCTAAGATCAAAGTGTAGATCGCTTCTCGGCCTTATGGCTAAGATCAAAGTGTAGATCGCTTCTCGGCCTTATGGCTAAGATCAAAGTGTAGATCGCTTCTCGGCCTTATGGCTAAGATCAAAGTGTAGATCGCTTCTCGGCCTTATGGCTAAGATCAAAGTGTAGATCGCTTCTCGGCCTTATGGCTAAGATCAAAGTGTAGATCGCTTCTCGGCCTTATGGCTAATATCAAAGTGGATCGCTTCTCGGCCTTATGGCTAAGATCAAAGTGTAGATCGCTTCTCGGCCTTATGGCTAAGATCAAAGTGTAGATCGCTTCTCGGCCTTATGGCTAAGATCAAAGTGTGATCGCTTCTCGGCCTTATGGCTAAGATCAAAGTGTAGATCGCTTCTCGGCCTTATGGCTAAGATCAAAGTGTAGATCGCTTCTCGGCCTTATGGCTAATATCAAAGTGGATGCTCGGCCTTATGGCAAAGTGGATCTTCTGGCCGGGGGTCAAAGTGTGACTCGGCCTTATGGCTAAGATCAAAGTGTAGATCGCTTCTCGGCCTTATGGCTAAGATCAAAGTGTAGATCGCTTCTCGGCCTTATGGCTAAGATCAAAGTGTAGATCGCTTCTCGGCCTTATGGCTAAGATCAAAGTGTAGATCGCTTCTCGGCCTTATGGCTAATATCAAAGTGGATCGCTTCTCGGCCTTATGGCTAAGATCAAAGTGTAGATCGCTTCTCGGCCTTATGGCTAAGATCAAAGTGTATATCGCTTCTCGGCCTTATGGCTAAGATCAAAGTGTAGATCGCTTCTCGGCCTTATGGCTAAGATCAAAGTGTAGATCGCTTCTCGGCCTTATGGCTAAGATCAAAGTGTAGATCGCTTCTCGGCCTTATGGCTAAGATCAAAGTGTATATCGCTTCTCGGCCTTATGGCTAAGCTCAAAGTGTAGATCGCTTCTCGGCCTTATGGCTAAGATCAAAGTGTAGATCGCTTCTCGGCCTTATGGCTAAGATCAAAGTGTAGATCGCTTCTCGGCCTTATGGCTAAAGTGGATCGCTTCTCGGCCTTATGGCAGATCAAAGTGGCTTCTCGGCCTTATGGCTAAGCTCAAAGTGTAGATCGCTTCTCGGCCTTATGGCTAAGATCAAAGTGTAGATCGCTTCTCGGCCTTATGGCTAAGATCAAAGTGTAGATCGCTTCTCGGCCTTATGGCTAAGATCAAAGTGGACGGACGCTCTTCTCGGCCTTATGGCTAAGATCAAAGTGTAGATCGCTTCTCGGCCTTATGGCTAAGATCAAAGTGTATATCGCTTCTCGGCCTTATGGCTAAGATCAAAGTGTAGATCGCTTCTCGGCCTTATGGCTAATATCAAAGTGGATCGCTTCTCGGCCTTATGGCTAAGATCAAAGTGTAGATCGCTTCTCGGCCTTATGGCTAAGCATATCAAAGTGGATCGCTTCTCGGCCTTATGGCTAATATCAAAGTGGATCGCTTCTCGGCCTTATGGCTAAGATCAAAGTGTAGATCGCTTCTCGGCCTTATGGCTAAGATCAAAGTGTAGATCGCTTCTCGGCCTTATGGCTAAGCTCAAAGTGTAGATCGCTTCTCGGCCTTATGGCTAAGATCAAAGTGTAGATCGCTTCTCGGCCTTATGGCTAAGATCAAAGTGTAGATCGCTTCTCGGCCTTATGGCTAAGATCAAAGTGTAGATCGCTTCTCGGCCTTATGGCTAAGATCAAAGTGTAGATCGCTTCTCGGCCTTATGGCTAAGATCAAAGTGGAGATCGCTCTTGCCTTATGGCTAAGATCAAAGTGTAGATCGCTTCTCGGCCTTATGGCTAAGATCAAAGTGTAGATCGCTTCTCGGCCTTATGGCTAAGATCAAAGTGTAGATCGCTTCTCGGCCTTATGGCTAATATCAAAGTGGATCGCTTCTCGGCCTTATGGCTAAGATCAAAGTGTAGATCGCTTCTCGGCCTTATGGCTAAGATCAAAGTGTAGATCGCTTCTCGGCCTTATGGCTAAGATCAAAGTGTAGATCGCTTCTCGGCCTTATGGCTAATATCAAAGTGGATCGCTTCTCGGCCTTATGGCTAAGATCAAAGTGGATCGCTTCTCGGCCTTATGGCTAAGATCAAAGTGTAGATCGCTTCTCGGCCTTATGGCTAAGATCAAAGTGTAGATCGCTTCTCGGCCTTATGGCTAAGATCAAAGTGTGATCGCTTCTCGGCCTTATGGCTAAGATCAAAGTGTAGATCGCTCTCGGCCTTATGGCTAAGATCAAAGTGTAGATCGCTTCTCGGCCTTATGGCTAAGCTCAAAGTGGATCGTCGGCCTTATGGCTAAGATCAAAGTGTAGATCGCTTCTCGGCCTTATGGCTAAGATCAAAGTGTAGATCGCTTCTCGGCCTTATGGCTAAGATCAAAGTGTAGATCGCTTCTCGGCCTTATGGCTAAGATCAAAGTGTAGATCGGGGGGCTTATGGCTAAGCTCAAAGTGTAGATCGCTTCTCGGCCTTATGGCTAAGATCAAAGTGTAGATCGCTTCTCGGCCTTATGGCTAAGATCAAAGTGTGATCGCTTCTCGGCCTTATGGCTAAGATCAAAGTGTAGATCGCTTCTCGGCCTTATGGCTAAGATCAAAGTGCTCAAAGTGTAGATCGCTTCTCGGCCTTATGGCTAAGATCAAAGGATCGCTTCTCGGCCTTATGGCTAAGATCAAAGTGTAGATCGCTTCTCGGCCTTATGGCTAAGATCAAAGTGTAGATCGCTTCTCGGCCTTATGGCTAAGATCAAAGTGTAGATCGCTTCTCGGCCTTATGGCTAAGATCAAAGTGTAGATCGCTTCTCGGCCTTATGGCTAAGCTCAAAGTGTAGATCGCTTCTCGGCCTTATGGCTAAGATCAAAGTGTAGATCGCTTCTCGGCCTTATGGCTAAGATCAAAGTGTGATCGCTTCTCGGCCTTATGGCTAAGCTCAAAGTGTAGATCGCTTCTCGGCCTTATGGCTAAGATCAAAGTGTAGATCGCTTCTCGGCCTTATGGCTAAGATCAAAGTGTAGATCGCTCTCGGCCTTATGGCTAAGATCAAAGTGTAGATCGCTTCTCGGCCTTATGGCTAAGATCAAAGTGTAGATCGCTTCTCGGCCTTATGGCTAAGCTCAAAGTGTAGATCGCTTCTCGGCCTTATGGCTAAGCTCAAAGTGTAGATCGCTTCTCGGCCTTATGGCTAAGATCAAAGTGTAGATCGCTTCTCGGCCTTATGGCTAAGATCAAAGTGTATATCGCTTCTCGGCCTTATGGCTAAGCTCAAAGTGTAGATCGCTTCTCGGCCTTATGGCTAAGCTCAAAGTGTAGATCGCTTCTCGGCCTTATGGCTAAGATCAAAGTGTAGATCGCTTCTCGGCCTTATGGCTAAGCTCAAAGTGTAGATCGCTTCTCGGCCTTATGGCTAAGATCAAAGTGTAGATCGCTTCTCGGCCTTATGGCTAAGATCAAAGTGTAGATCGCTTCTCGGCCTTATGGCTAAGATCAAAGTGTAGATCGCTTCTCGGCCTTATGGCTAAGATCAAAGTGTAGATCGCTTCTCGGCCTTATGGCTAAGATCAAAGTGTAGATCGCTTCTCGGCCTTATGGCTAAGATCAAAGTGGATCGCTTCTCGGCCTTATGGCTAATCTCAAAGTGGATCGCTCTCGGCCTTATGGCTAAGATCAAAGTGTAGATCGCTTCTCGGCCTTATGGCTAAGATCAAAGTGTATATCGCTTCTCGGCCTTATGGCTAAGATCAAAGTGTAGATCGCTTCTCGGCCTTATGGCTAAGATCAAAGTGTAGATCGCTTCTCGGCCTTATGGCTAAGATCAAAGTGTAGATCGCTTCTCGGCTTTATGGCTAAGATCAAAGTGTGATCGCTTCTCGGCCTTATGGCTAAGATCAAAGTGTAGATCGCTTCTCGGCCTTATGGCTAATATCAAAGTGGATCGCTTCTCGGCCTTATGGCTAAGATCAAAGTGTAGACGCTCTCGGCCTTATGGCTAAGATCAAAGTGTAGATCGCTTCTCGGCCTTATGGCTAAGATCAAAGTGTAGATCGCTTCTCGGCCTTATGGCTAAGATCAAAGTGTGATCGCTTCTCGGCCTTATGGCTAAGATCAAAGTGTAGATCGCTTCTCGGCCTTATGGCTAAGATCAAAGTGCAGATCGCTTCTCGGCCTTATGGCTAAGATCAAAGTGTAGATCGCTTCTCGGCCTTATGGCTAAATCAAAGTGGATCGCTTCTCGGCCTTATGGCTAAGCTCAAAGTGTAGATCGCTTCTCGGCCTTATGGCTAAGATCAAAGTGTATATCGCTTCTCGGCCTTATGGCTAAGATCAAAGTGTAGATCGCTTCTCGGCCTTATGGCTAAATCAAAGTGTGATCGCTTCTCGGCCTTATGGCTAAGATCAAAGTGTAGATCGCTTCTCGGCCTTATGGCTAAGATCAAATGTGGATCGCTTCTCGGCCTTATGGCTAAGATCAAAGTGTAGATCGCTTCTCGGCCTTATGGCTAAGATCAAAGTGTAGATCGCTTCTCGGCCTTATGGCTAAATCAAAGTGTGTCGGCCTATGGCTAAGATCAAAGTGTATATCGCTTCTCGGCCTTATGGCTAAGATCAAAGTGTAGATCGCTTCTCGGCCTTATGGCAGCTCAAAGTGTAGATCGCTTCTCGGCCTTATGGCTAAGATCAAAGTGTAGATCGCTTCTCGGCCTTATGGCTAAGATCAAAGTGTAGATCGCTTCTCGGCCTTATGGCTAAGATCAAAGTGTAGATCGCTTCTCGGCCTTATGGCTAAGATCAAAGTGTAGATCGCTTCTCGGCCTTATGGCTAATATCAAAGTGGATCGCTTCTCGGCCTTATGGCTAAGATCAAAGTGTAGATCGCTTCTCGGCCTTATGGCTAAGATCAAAGTGTAATCGCTTCTCGGCCTTCCCCGCCTTGCAAGATCAAAGTGTAGATCGCTTCTCGGCCTTATGGCTAAGATCAAAGTGTAGATCGCTTCTCGGCCTTATGGCTAAGATCAAAGTGTAGATCGCTTCTCGGCCTTATGGCTAAGATCAAAGTGTAGATCGCTTCTCGGCCTTATGGCTAAGATCAAAGTGTGATCGCTTCTCGGCCTTATGGCTAAGATCAAAGTGTAGATCGCTTCTCGGCCTTATGGCTAAGATCAAAGTGTAGATCGCTTCTCGGCCTTATGGCTAAGATCAAAGTGTATATCGCTTCTCGGCCTTATGGCTAAGCTCAAAGTGTAGATCGCTTCTCGGCCTTATGGCTAATATCAAAGTGGATCGCTTCTCGGCCTTATGGCTAAGATCAAAGTGTAGATCGCTTCTCGGCCTTATGGCTAAGATCAAAGTGTAGATCGCTTCTCGGCCTTATGGCTAAGATCAAAGTGTAGATCGCTTCTCGGCCTTATGGCTAAGATCAAAGTGTGATCGCTTCTCGGCCTTATGGCTAAGCTCAAAGTGTGATCGCTCCGGCCTTATGGCTAAGATCAAATGTATCGCTTCTCGGCCTTATGGCTAAGTCCCCGGCCGGCCAAGATCAAAGTGTGATCGCTTCTCGGCCTTATGGCTAAGATCAAAGTGTAGTCGCCTGGCCTATGGCTTCAAAGTGAGATCGCTTCTGGCCTTATGGCTAAGATCAAAGTGATCGCTTCTCGGCCTTATGGCTAAGATCAAAGTGTAGATCGCTTCTCGGCCTTATGGCTAAGATCAAAGTGTAGATCGCTTCTCGGCCTTATGGCTAAGATCAAAGTGTAGATCGCTTCTCGGCCTTATGGCTAATATCAAAGTGGATCGCCTCGGCCTTATGGCTAAGATCAAAGTGTAGATCGCTTCTCGGCCTTATGGCTAAGCTCAAAGTGTAGATCGCTTCTCGGCCTTATGGCTAAGCTCAAAGTGTAGATCGCTTCTCGGCCTTATGGCTAATATCAAAGTGTAGATCGCTTCTCGGCCTTATGGCTAAGATCAAAGTGTAGATCGCTTCTCGGCCTTATGGCTAAGATCAAAGTGTAGATCGCTTCTCGGCCTTATGGCTAAGCTCAAAGTGTAGATCGCTTCTCGGCCTTATGGCTAAGATCAAAGTGTAGATCGCTTCTCGGCCTTATGGCTAAGATCAAAGTGTAGATCGCTTCTCGGCCTGCAGGCCTTATGGCTAAGATCAAAGTGTAGATCGCTTCTCGGCCTTATGGCTAAGATCAAAGTGTAGATCGCTTCTCGGCCTTATGGCTAAGATCAAAGTGGATCGCTTCTCGGCCTTATGGCTAAGATCAAAGTGTAGATCGCTTCTCGGCCTTATGGCTAAGATCAAAGTGTAGATCGCTTCTCGGCCTTATGGCTAAGCTCAAAGTGTAGATCGCTTCTCGGCCTTATGGCTAAGATCAAAGTGTAGATCGCTTCTCGGCCTTATGGCTAAGATCAAAGTGTAGATCGCTTCTCGGCCTTATGGCTAAGATCAAAGTGTAGATCGCTTCTCGGCCTTATGGCTAAGATCAAAGTGTAGATCGCTTCTCGGCCTTATGGCTAAGATCAAAGTGTAGATCGCTTCTCGGCTCTCGGCCTTATGGCTAAGATCAAAGTGTAGATCGCTTCTCGGCCTTATGGCTAAGATCAAAGTGTAGATCGCTTCTCGGCCTTATGGCTAAGATCAAAGTGTAGATCGCTTCTCGGCCTTATGGCTAATATCAAAGTGTAGATCGCTCGGCCTTATGGCTAAGATCAAAGTGTAGATCGCTTCTCGGCCTTATGGCTAAGATCAAAGTGTAGATCGCTTCTCGGCCTTATGGCTAAGCTCAAAGTGTAGATCGCTTCTCGGCCTTATGGCTAAGATCAAAGTGTATATCGCTTCTCGGCCTTATGGCTAAGATCAAAGTGTAGATCGCTTCTCGGCCTTATGGCTAAGATCAAAGTGTAGATCGCTTCTCGGCCTTATGGCTAAGCTCAAAGTGAGATCGCTTCTCGGCCTTATGGCTAAGATCAAAGTGTGATCGCTTCTCGGCCTTATGGCTAAGATCAAAGTGTAGATCGCTTCTCGGCCTTATGGCTAAGATCAAAGTGTAGATCGCTTCTCGGCCTTATGGCTAAGATCAAAGTGTAGATCGCTTCTCGGCCTTATGGCTAAGATCAAAGTGTAGATCGCTTCTCGGCCTTATGGCTAATATCAAAGTGGATCGCTTCTCGGCCTTATGGCTAAGATCAAAGTGTAGATCGCTTCTCGGCCTTATGGCTAAGCTCAAAGTGTAGATCGCTTCTCGGCCTTATGGCTAAGATCAAAGTGTAGATCGCTTCTCGGCCTTATGGCTAAGATCAAAGTGTAGATCGCTTCTCGGCCTTATGGCTAAGATCAAAGTGTGATCGCTTCTCGGCCTTATGGCTAAGATCAAAGTGTAGATCGCTTCTCGGCCTTATGGCTAAGCTCAAAGTGTAGATCGCTTCTCGGCCTTATGGCTAAGATCAAAGTGTAGATCGCTTCTCGGCCTTATGGCTAAGATCAAAGTGTAGATCGCTTCTCGGCCTTATGGCTAAGATCAAAGTGTAGATCGCTTCTCGGCCTTATGGCTAAGATCAAAGTGGATATCGCTTCTCGGCCTTATGGCCAAGATCAAAGTGTAGATCGCTTCTCGGCCTTATGGCTAAGATCAAAGTGTAGATCGCTTCTCGGCCTTATGGCTAAGATCAAAGTGTAGATCGCTTCTCGGCCTTATGGCTAAGATCAAAGTGTATATCGCTTCTCGGCCTTATGGCTAAGATCAAAGTGTAGATCGCTTCTCGGCCTTATGGCTAAGATCAAAGTGTATATCGCTTCTCGGCCTTATGGCTAAGCTCAAAGTGTAGATCGCTTCTCGGCCTTATGGCTAAGATCAAAGTGTAGATCGCTTCTCGGCCTTATGGCTAAGATCAAAAGTGTAGATCGCTTCTCGGCCTTATGGCTAAGATCAAAGTGTAGATCGCTTCTCGGCCTTATGGCTAAGATCAAAGTGTAGATCGCTTCTCGGCCTTATGGCTAAGATCAAAGTGTAGATCGCTTCTCGGCCTTATGGCTAAGATCAAAGTGGATCGCTTCTCGGCCTTATGGCTAAGATCAAAGTGTAGATCGCTTCTCGGCCTTATGGCTAAGATCAAAGTGTAGATCGCTTCTCGGCCTTATGGCTAAGATCAAAGGTAGATCGCTTCTCGGCCTTATGGCTAAGATCAAAGTGTAGATCGCTTCTCGGCCTTATGGCTAAGATCAAAGTGTAGATCGCTTCTCGGCCTTATGGCTAAGATCAAAGTGAGATCGCTTCTCGGCCTTATGGCTAAGATCAAAGTGTGATCGCTTCTCGGCCTTATGGCTAAGATCAAAGTGTAGATCGCTTCTCGGCCTTATGGCTAAGATCAAAGTGTATATCGCTTCTCGGCCTTATGGCTAAGCTCAAAGTGTAGATCGCTTCTCGGCCTTATGGCTAAGCTCAAAGTGTAGATCGCTTCTCGGCCTTATGGCTAAGATCAAAGTGTAGATCGCTTCTCGGCCTTATGGCTAAGATCAAAGTGTAGATCGCTTCTCGGCCTTATGGCTAAGCTCAAAGTGTAGATCGCTTCTCGGCCTTATGGCTAAGATCAAAGTGTAGATCGCTTCTCGGCCTTATGGCTAAGATCAAAGTGTAGATCGCTTCTCGGCCTTATGGCTAAGATCAAAGTGTAGATCGCTTCTCGGCCTTATGGCTAATATCAAAGTGGATCGCTTCTCGGCCTTATGGCTAAGATCAAAGTGTAGATCGCTTCTCGGCCTTATGGCTAAGATCAAAGTGTAGATCGCTTCTCGGCCTTATGGCTAAGATCAAAGTGTAGATCGCTTCTCGGCCTTATGGCTAAGATCAAAGTGTAGATCGCTTCTCGGCCTTATGGCTAAGATCAAAGTGTATATCGCTTCTCGGCCTTATGGCTAAGATCAAAGTGTAGATCGCTTCTCGGCCTTATGGCTAATATCAAAGTGGATCGCTTCTCGGCCTTATGGCTAAGATCAAAGTGGATCGCTTCTCGGCCTTATGGCTAAGATCAAAGTGTAGATCGCTTCTCGGCCTTATGGCTAAGATCAAAGTGTAGATCGCTTCTCGGCCTTATGGCTAAGATCAAAGTGTGATCGCTTCTCGGCCTTATGGCCAGCTGATCAAAGTGGATCGCTTCTCGGCCTTATGGCTAAGATCAAAGTGTAGATCGCTTCTCGGCCTTATGGCTAAGATCAAAGTGTAGATCGCTTCTCGGCCTTATGGCTAAGATCAAAGTGTAGATCGCTTCTCGGCCTTATGGCTAAGATCAAAGTGTAGATCGCTTCTCGGCCTTATGGCTAAGATCAAAGTGTAGATCGCTTCTCGGCCTTATGGCTAAGATCAAAGTGTAGATCGCTTCTCGGCCTTATGGCTAAGATCAAAGTGTAGATCGCTTCTCGGCCTTATGGCTAAGATCAAAGTGTAGATCGCTTCTCGGCCTTATGGCTAAGATCAAAGTGGATCGCTTCTCGGCCTTATGGCTAAGATCAAAGTGTAGATCGCTTCTCGGCCTTATGGCTAAGATCAAAGTGTAGATCGCTTCTCGGCCTTATGGCTAAGATCAAAGTGTAGATCGCTCCTCGGCCTTATGGCTAAGATCAAAGTGTAGATCGCTTCTCGGCCTTATGGCTAAGATCAAAGTGTAGATCGCTTCTCGGCCTCTTATGGCTAATATCAAAGTGGATCGCTTCTCGGCCTTATGGCTAAGATCAAAGTGTAGATCGCTTCTCGGCCTTATGGCTAAGATCAAAGGTGTAGCTTCACGTCCTCGGCCTTATGGCTAAGATCAAGTGGATCGCTTCTCGGCCTTATGGCTAAGATCAAAGTGTAGATCGCTTCTCGGCCTTATGGCTAAGATCAAAGTGTAGATCGCTTCTCGGCCTTATGGCTAAGATCAAAGTGTAGATCGCTTCTCGGCCTTATGGCTAAGATCAAAGTGTAGATCGCTTCTCGGCCTTATGGCTAAGATCAAAGTGTAGATCGCTTCTCGGCCTTATGGCTAAGCTCAAAGTGTAGATCGCTTCTCGGCCTTATGGCTAAGATCAAAGTGTAGATCGCTTCTCGGCCTTATGGCTAAGATCAAAGTGTAGATCGCTTCTCGGCCTTATGGCTAGAAGCTCAAAGTGTAGATCGCTTCTCGGCCTTATGGCTAAGATCAAAGTGTAGATCGCTTCTCGGCCTTATGGCTAAGATCAAAGTGTAGATCGCTTCTCGGCCTTATGGCTAAGATCAAAGTGTAGATCGCTTCTCGGCCTTATGGCTAAGCTCAAAGTGTAGATCGCTTCTCGGCCTTATGGCTAAGATCAAAGTGTAGATCGCTTCTCGGCCTTATGGCTAAGATCAAAGTGTAGATCGCTTCTCGGCCTTATGGCTAAGATCAAAGTGTAGATCGCTTCTCGGCCTTATGGCTAAGATCAAAGTGTAGATCGCTTCTCGGCCTTATGGCTAAGATCAAAGTGTAGATCGCTTCTCGGCCTTATGGCTAAGATCAAAGTGTAGATCGCTTCTCGGCCTTATGGCTAAGCTCAAAGTGTAGATCGCTTCTCGGCCTTATGGCTAAGATCAAAGTGTAGATCGCTTCTCGGCCTTATGGCTAAGATCAAAGTGTAGATCGCTTCTCGGCCTTATGGCTAAGATCAAAGTGTGGATCGCTTCTCGGCCTTATGGCTAAGATCAAAGTGTATATCGCTTCTCGGCCTTATGGCTAAGCTCAAAGTGTAGATCGCTTCTCGGCCTTATGGCTAAGATCAAAGTGTAGCTTCTGGATCAAAGTGTAGATCGCTTCTCGGCCTTATGGCTAAGATCAAAGTGGATCGCTTCTCGGCCTTATGGCTAAGATCAAAGTGTAGATCGCTTCTCGGCCTTATGGCTAAGATCAAAGTGTATATCGCTTCTCGGCCTTATGGCTAAGATCAAAGTGTAGATCGCTTCTCGGCCTTATGGCTAAGATCAAAGTGTAGATCGCTTCTCGGCCTTATGGCTAAGATCAAAGTGTAGATCGCTCTGCTTATGGCTAAGATCAAAGGGAATCGCTTCTCGGCCTTATGGCTAAGATCAAAGTGTAGATCGCTTCTCGGCCTTATGGCTAAGATCAAAGTGTAGATCGCTTCTCGGCCTTATGGCTAAGATCAAAGTGTATATCGCTTCTCGGCCTTATGGCTAAGCTCAAAGTGTAGATCGCTTCTCGGCCTTATGGCTTTATGGCTAAGATCAAAGTGTATATCGCTTCTCGGCCTTATGGCTAAGCTCAAAGTGTAGATCGCTTCTCGGCCTTATGGCTAAGCTCAAAGTGTAGATCGCTTCTCGGCCTTATGGCTAAGATCAAAGTGTATATCGCTTCTCGGCCTTATGGCTAATCAAAGTGGATCGCTTCTCGGCCTTATGGCTAAGATCAAAGTGTAGATAGCTTTCGGCCTTATGGCTAAGATCAAAGTGTATATCGCTTCTCGGCCTTATGGCTAAGCTCAAAGTGTAGATCGCTTCTCGGCCTTATGGCTAAGATCAAAGTGTAGATCGCTTCTCGGCCTTATGGCTAAGATCAAAGTGTAGATCGCTTCTCGGCCTTATGGCTAAGATCAAAGTGTAGATCGCTTCTCGGCCTTATGGCTCAAGTGTAGATCGCTTCTCGGCCTTATGGCTAAGCTCAAAGTGGATCGCTTCTCGGCCTTATGGCTAAGCTCAAAGTGTAGATCGCTTCTCGGCCTTATGGCTAAGATCAAAGTGTATATCTCCTTCGGCCTTATGGCTAAGATCAAAGTGTAGATCGCTTCTCGGCCTTATGGCTAAGATCAAAGTGTGATCGCTTCTCGGCCTTATGGCTAAGATCAAAGTGTAGATCGCTTCTCGGCCTTATGGCTAAGATCAAAGTGTATATCGCTTCTCGGCCTTATGGCTAAGATCAAAGTGTAGATCGCTTCTCGGCCTTATGGCTAAGCTCAAAGTGTGAGCTAATCAGGTAATCGCTTCTCGGCCTTATGGCTAAGATCAAAGTGTAGATCGCTTCTCGGCCTTATGGCTAAGATCAAAGTGTAGATCGCTTCTCGGCCTTATGGCTAAGATCAAAGTGTAGATCGCTTCTCGGCCTTATGGCTAAGATCAAAGTGTATATCGCTTCTCGGCCTTATGGCTAAGATCAAAGTGTAGATCGCTTCTCGGCCTTATGGCTAAGATCAAAGTGTAGATCGCTTCTCGGCCTTATGGCTAATATCAAAGTGTAGATCGCTTCTCGGCCTTATAGGCCTTAGCATCAAAGTGTAGATCGCTTCTCGGCCTTATGGCTAAGATCAAAGTGTATATCGCTTCTCGGCCTTATGGCTAAGATCAAAGTGTAGATCGCTTCTCGGCCTTATGGCTAAGATCAAAAGTGGATCGCTTCTCGGCCTTATGGCTAAGATCAAAAGTGAGATCGCTTCTCGGCCTTATGGCATCAAAGTGAGATCGCTTCTCGGCCTTATGGCTAAGATCAAAGTGTAGATCGCTTCTCGGCCTTATGGCTAAGATCAAAGTGTAGATCGCTTCTCGGCCTTATGGCTAAGATCAAAGTGATATCGCTTCTCGGCCTTATGGCTAAGATCAAAGTGTAGATCGCTTCTCGGCCTTATGGCTAAGATCAAAGTGTAGATCGCTTCTCGGCCTTATGGCTAATATCAAAGTGTAGATCGCTTCTCGGCCTTATGGCTAAGATCAAAGTGGTACTTCTGGCCTCTCGCTCGGCCTTATGGCTAAGATCAAAGAGCTTCTCGGCATATCGCTTCTCAAAATCTCGGCCTTATGGCTAAGATCAAAGTGTAGATCGCTTCTCGGCCTTATGGCTAATATCAAAGTGTAAGATCGCTTCTCGGCCTTATGGCTAAGATCAAAGTGTAGATCGCTTCTCGGCCTTATGGCTAAGCTCAAAGTGTAGATCGCTTCTCGGCCTTATGGCTAAGATCAAAGTGTGATCGCTTCTCGGCCTTATGGCTAATATCAAAGTGTGATCGCTTCTCGGCCTTATGGCTAAGATCAAAGTGTATATCGCTTCTCCGGCCTTATGGCTAAGATCAAAGTGTAGATCGCTTCTCGGCCTTATGGCTAAGATCAAAGTGTAGATCCCTCGGCCTTATGGCTAAGATCAAAGTGTAGATCGCTTCTCGGCCTTATGGCTAAGCTCAAAGTGTAGATCGCTTCTCGGCCTTATGGCTAAGCTCAAAGTGTAGATCGCTTCTCGGCCTTATGGCTAAGATCAAAGTGTATATCGCTTCTCGGCCTTATGGCTAAGCTCAAAGTGTAGATCGCTTCTCGGCCTTATGGCTAAGATCAAAGTGTATATCGCTTCTCGGCCTTATGGCTAAGCTCAAAGTGTAGATCGCTTCTCGGCCTTATGGCTAATATCAAAGTGGATCGCTCTCGGCCTTATGGCTAAGATCAAAGTGTATATAGCTTCTCGGCCTTATGGCTAAGCTCAAAGTGTAGATCGCTTCTCGGCTTTATGGCTAAGATCAAAGTGTATATCGCTTCTCGGCCTTATGGCTAAGCTCAAAGGTCGTTCTCGGCCTTATGGCTAATATCAAAGTGGATCGCTCCTCGGCCTTATGGCTAAGATCAAAGTGTAGATCGCTTCTCGGTCTTATGGCTGAGATCAAAGTGTATATCGCTTCTCGGCCTTATGGCTAAGATCAAAGTGTAGATCGCTTCTCGGCCTTATGGCTAAGATCAAAGTGTAGATCGCTTCTCGGCCTTATGGCTAAGCTCAAAGTGTATATCGTTTCTCGGCCTTATGGCTATGATCAAAGTGTATAGCGCTTCTCGGCCTTATGGCTAAGCTCAAGGTGCAGATCGCTTCTCGGCCTTATGGCTAAGATCAAAGTGTATATGGCTTCTCGGCCTTATGGCTAATATCAAATTGGATCGCTTCTCGGCCTTATGGCTAAGATCAAAGTGTATATCGCTTCTCGGCCTTATGGCTAAGCTCAAAGTGTAGATCGCTTCTCGGCCTTATGGCTAAGATCAAAGTGTATATCGCTTCTCGGCCTTATGGCTAATATAAAAGTGGATCGCTTCTCGGCCTTATGGCTAAGATCAAAGAGTAGATCGCTTCTCGGCCTTATGGCTAATATCAAAGTGGATCGCTCCTCGGCCTTATGGCTAAGATCAAAGTGTAGATCGCTTCTCGGCCTTATGGCTAAGATCAATGTGTAGATCGCTTCTCGGCCTTATGGCTAAGATCAAAGTGTATATCGCTTCTCGGCCTTATGGCTAATATAAAAGTGGATCACTTCTCGGCCTTATGGCTAAGATCAAAGAGTAGATCGCTTCTCGGCCTTATGGCTAATATCAAAGTGGATCGCTCCTCGGCCTTATGGCTAAGATCAAAGTGTAGATCGCTTCTCGGCCTTATGGCTAAGATCAATGTGTTGATCGCTTCTCGGCCTTATGGCTAATATCAAAGTGGATCGCTTCTCGGCCTTATGGCTAATATCAAAGTGGATCGCTTCTCGGCCTTATGGCTAAGATCAAAGTGTATATCGCTTCTCGGCCTTATGGCTAAGCTCAAAGTGTAGATCGCTTCTCGGCTTTATGGCTAAGGTCAAAGTGTATATCGCTTCTCGGTCTTATGGCTAAGCTCAAAGTGTAGATCGCTTCTCGGCCTTATTGCTAATATCAAAGTGGATCGCTCCTCGGCCTTATGGCTAAGATCAAAGTGTATATCGCTTCTCCGCCTTATGGCTATGATCAAAGTGTATATCGCTTCTCGGCCTTATGGCTAAGCTCAAAGTGTAGATCGCTTCTCTGCCTTATGGCTAAGATCAAAGTGTAGATCGCTTCTCGGCCTTATGGCTAAGCTCAAAGTGTAGATCGCTTCTCGGCCTTATGGCTAAGCTCAAAGTGTAGATCGCTTCTCGGCCTTATGGCTAAGATCAAAGTGTATATCGCTTCTCGGCCTTATGGCTAAGCTCAAAGTGTCGATCGCTTCTCGGCCTTATGGCTAAGATCAAAGTGTATATCACTTCTCGGCCTTATGGCTAAGCTCAAAGTGTAGATCGCTTCTCGGCCTTATGGCTAATATCAAAGTGGATCGCGTCTCGGCCTTATGGCTAAGATCAAAGTGTATATCGCTTATCGGCCTTATGGCTAAGCTCAAAGTGTAGATCGCTTCTCGGCTTTATGGCTAAGATCAAAGTGTATATCGCTTCTCGGCCTTATGGCTAAGATCAAAGTGTAGATCGCTTCTCGGCCTTATGGCTAAGATCAAAGTGTATATCGTTTCTCGGCCTTATGGCTAAGCTCAAAGTGCAGATCGCTTCTCGGCCTTATGGCTAAGATCAAAGTGTATATGGCTTCTCGGCCTGATGGCTAATATCAAAGTGGATCGCTCCTCGGCCTTATGGCTAAGATCAAAGTGTAGATCGCTTCTCGACCTTTTGGCTAAGATCAAAGTGTAGATCGCTTCTCGGCCTTATGGCTAAGATCAAAGTGTAGATCGCTTCTCGGCCTTATGGCTAAGCTCAAAGTGTAGATCGCTTCTCGGCCTTATGGCTAAGATCGAAGTGTAGATCGCTTCTCGGCCTTATGGCTAAGCTCAAAGTGTAGATCGCTTCTCGGCCTTATGGCTAAGCTCAAAGTGTAGATCGCTTCTCGGCCTTATGGCTAAGATCAAAGTGTATATCGCTTCTCGGCCTTATGGCTAAGCTCAAAGTGTAGATCGCTTCTCGGTCTTATGGCTAAGATCAAAGTGGATCGCTTCTCGGCCTTATGGCTAAGATTAAAGTGTATATCGCTTCTCGGCCTTATGGCTAAGCTCAAAGCTCCGCTAATACGGAGTAGCAATTTTATAAATCAAAATGCCAATTTCATGCTAAACGATTACTCAGTCTATATAGACAAAAAAAAAAAATGAGTCAGTAAATAAATGAACCCATTTTAAAGAAAATAAAATTGTCTGTAAGAGCCCTACGTCAGCCACGATCAACTCTTTAGAATGGATATATTGGTCTGATAGTTACCTAAAGTTTTAAAGAATATTTTGAGAGCGGAAGGAATAAGTTAGTAATAATAGAAATAATAATAATAGGAATAATTATATAAAATGTCCATTTAATTTATCGTTTTTTTTGTTATCTTTAGTAATATTTAAATTAATTAATTTACTTATTAATATAAAATACTGTTCACTTAGAGTTGTTAGTCTTTTCCCTTTTTAATGTCGCGAATGCCTAGGTTAAAATTGTTGGTTGCTTTAATACTCTAATTTTATAAATTTTAAGCAAACAGGTGCCGAGCCAGAGATCGATCTTTCGCCGACGGAATCACCGTAAGTCCAATCTTTTTATTAATAATGTTTAAAATATAGAGTAAAGCAACTAGAAATCATACAGTTTAGTCACCAATACAAAATCCGAAATTTATTAAAGATTGAGAATTTCAAACCAACGCCTCTAGACTGTGGCAAAAAGAAAAAGTCACAACCAAAGTGAACAATCAAAACAAATAATTTTTAAACAAGCAAATATTTTGAAACTGAAAAAAATGGAAATTAATAGTTTAACGGAATTATTTAGAATTTAGAAAAGCGAATTAAAATTATAATGTTTTAAAATTTTAAAAAGTTGAACTCAATGCTAACGCTCCCGCTGTCGTAGGTAAAAGGGGTCACCTGAACTAAAAGTTCAAAGGAGGTGATCATGGTTGGGTGGGCAAAAGCGGACTCCTTCAACACCTAAGTTCGCCTGCATACCATCTAGGCTGCTATCCTCTATCCTTTCTTTCTTTCTTTCTTTGATCATGTTTATCTGTCTTCTCTTCCGGTTTTGTAAATTCTAGTTCCTTTTGTCGCAGCACGTTTTTTCTTGATTTTTGTTATTATTGTTAGCTATGATGTGTGAACAAGACCTCCACCCCCCAAAGCCGACGAGCTAGAGCCGGAAATTAACAACGTGCAAAGCTTCACACAACATAATCAAACGATCCCCATTTTGGTTGCACGCTACATTTATAATAAATAATAATAATAAAAATAAGTGGCGCCCAACGTCGTGGCTGCATTGAATTAAAATCAATTCAATGTGACTCACAGACAGATATGATCAATCTATTTTTCTATAACTTTCATTTTTTTTCACAATTGATCAATAATAAAGTTTCTTAACCTCCTGGAAATAGTTAGAGTGAAAAAATTTTTCCCTTCCTACCACGGTTTAGGAACTTGTTTAATTGATTACTTAGGGACAATGAAGTGAGTAAACAATCTATTGAGAAAATAGGATGATTTTAGCTTAGGCTAATCACCTGGCCATAGATCAAATACAAACAACATTGGACTTTCTATCTAATAACAGTATTTTGATAATAGATTCTTGGAGTTTAGGAGAAAAGTTTCAGAACTAAGCACTAACCAAGAGGAAGTGTCAAAATGCTGGAATTATTTCAGCTAATGGAATTTGTGACTTGTCACGAACTACAGGAACATCAGCGTATTCAATAAATAAGAAAACCTGATCCTCAAAGAGTGATACGAAACAAATAACATTACTTAATAAAATTAAAGGAACAAATTTTAAAGTTCAACACCTTTTATTTCATTAACTAGAATGGTAAAGCAAACAAATTTCGCAATCCTTTGACAGCGGGAAGTTATGCAGAGAGTTGAATTACCTTATGAGAATTTTTATATTTTTATATCCTTATATTATTATATTTTTTTCGATTTAATGTTGATTAGAGTTTTAGTTATATAGTATATGTATTTTATCTTACTTTGAGTATTTATTTTCGAATTTATTGTTGTCTCGATCAGAAAATATGGGCTTAGATCGTTCGCCCGAAGCTGCAGATACAGCAGTCATATGTGCGATATGCAAGGAAAGGGTAGATTCGATAGAAATTTATAGAACCAATTGCAGCCATGAATTTCATCGAGAATGTTTATCAACTCATTTTAAAACTAGTGACGCGTGTCCAGTTTGTAACATAACATGCCGTCCATCTAAGAGTACGTCAGCCAAGAAAACCGTGACTCATAATACACGATGGCAAAGCAGAATGGCGAATGAGAGAGGAGCAGAAGAAACGGAAATAGTTAGTCACGGGATAGAAGAAAGACCAAGCACATCTAGAGCCGCTTTCCAAGATATGGAAACTCGACTACTTAATTCTCTCACAGAGAAAATGTCCGAGTTAATCCAAAATACTGTGGTAGAGTGTGTGCAGCGCTTAATGGTCCCTCAAGCACAAGCGATTTCTAGTAGGGGGATTCTCCTCAGGAAAGAGCCGATCTACCAGATGAAACGCGTTATAATCAAGGTACATCAAGAGGAACCTCACAGCATTCAGTGAGAAGTGCTGCCTCAGATCTATCTCAAAGGCCAGATAAAGTTGTACATAACTACTTAACGCCTGGAAAGTCAAGTTTTCAGGAGTTGGGGTGTCAGTTGACAACTTCATTTATAGAGTTGAGGCCCTTACGCACCAAACATTAGGTGGAAACTTCGAAGTGCTTTTGCTCTAATATAAGTGTTTTATTTGAAGGAAAGGCAACTGAGTTTTATTGGCGACATCACAAAGTGGTAAAGCATGTACGATGGGATAGACTTTGTGATGCACTGCGACTACAGTTTAGGCAAGAACGGGACGATAGTGACGTAGAGGAGTTAATCCGGAACAGAAAACAGAAGGTCAATGAGTCTTTTGATTTGTTTTACGAAGGCATTTCGAGCCTGTTAGATCAGCTAGAACAAACAGAAAACTCGTCAAGATACTCAAAAACAATTTACGACCAGAAATCCGCCACGAAATTTTAAATCTGGAAATAGGGACTGTCACTGAGCTTCGAGAAATTTGTCGACGCAGAGAAGCGTTTATGGAAGACGTCAAACAGATGCAAGGCTTCGCAAAAAGTAATCCTTTCAAAAGAAATGTAGCAGAGCTGTTAGTCGAAACTGATGAGCAGTCTGAATCCGAAGAGGCAATAGCAGATGTAGAGATAGAAGCTTTAGCGTTAGTATGTTGGAACTGTAAAAAAGCAGGGCACAGATATCAAGACTGTCTGTCAGATAGGAAAGTTTTTTGTTATGGCTGTGGCGCGGCCAATACTTATAAGCCCACTTGTAATAGCTGTTCAAAAACGTACAAGTCAGCACGTCGAAGTATATACACAAACCGAAGACATCGGCTGTGCTGAGAAATCAAGCGACGAACACAGACCAATAGATAATAATGAATTATCAAAATTAATACCGGATATGTCAACACATTCAACAGATTTTCAAAATAATGTAATAATTCCCTTATCGAATAGATTTAAATCTCGTAGTTCCAAAAGAATAAAAGCATTTTGGGAAAAAGTAAAGATTTGTAAGTTGGGAATAAAACAGTTATGTGCAGTCTCAAAAAGTTCAAAAGATCCTCGCCCATTTATACCAGTTACTTTGTTGAACCGTACAGTAAACGGTTTGTTGGATTCAGGGGCAGCCATAAGTTGTCTAGGTGGCACGCTAGCTGTACAAATATTAGACGAAGGCATAACGTTCAAACAGATAAAATGTCAAGTCAGTACTGCAGATGGAGCTACACAAACAATCGTGGGGTCTATGAAGGTAGAGGTAGAATACGGAGGTGAAAAAAAAATCAATGGAAATATTTATTGTCCCATCACTGCAACAAGATTTATACCTTGGTATAGATTTTTTGGAAGTTATACGATCTATTACCTTCCAACTTGCAGGTCGAAGAAGTAGTGCTACCATCTATTGATGACAGTGCTGATCAGCACGAACTAACAGTTGCGCAAAAATTCAAACTGTCTAATGTTGTAGGAGCATTTCCGTCCTTTGCTAAAGAAGGGCTAGGAAAGACACACCTTATAGAACACTCAATCGACGTAGGAGATGCAAAACCAGTAAAACAACGTCATTTTCCCGTTTCACCAGCCGTAGAAAAAGAAATGTATACAGAAATAAATAGAATGTTAAAGTTAGGAGTGATAGAAGAATCAAACAGTGGTTGGTCTTCTCCGATTGTTATAGTTCGAAAGCCTGGAAAAATAAGAATCTGTTTAGATTGCAGAAAAGTCAACAGTTTTACGGAAAAGTCGGCATACCCATTACCACAAATAAGTGGAATTCTAAGCAGACTTCCCAAAGCAAATTTTATAACTAGCTTAGATCTAAAAGATGCATATTGGCAAGTGCCATTGGAAGAAAAGTCTAGAGAAAAAACAGCTTTTACAGTACCTGGCCACTTTACCAATTTAAGGTCATGCCGTTTGGTTTATGTAATGCGGCCAGTACCATGTCTCAATTAATGGACAAGGTGGTGCCTCCACATCTGCGAAACGAGGTATTTGTATATCTGGACGATCTTTTAATTATCTCACCGTGTTTATAGAAGTACTTCGAGAGATAGCTCTACAAATTAAGCGTGCAGGCTTGACAATCAACGTAGGCAAAAGTCACTTCTGTATGCAACGTGTGCGTTATTTAGGCTACATAATAGGAGATGGCGGAATAAGAACTGATCCAGAGAAAATATTGGCTATAAAACAGTTTCCCGTACCAAAGAACCTTAAAAGTTTGAGGAGTTTTATGGGACTTTGCGGATGGTACCGGAAATTTGTTCCGAATTTTGCATCTCTGTCTTCAGCGTTGACGGACGCGATGACCACTAAACGGAAGTTTCATCTGGGCGAAGAAGCATTGCAGGCTTTTGAAATTTTAAAACGAAAGCTTTCAGAATCACCCGTCTTACACAGCCCAGAGTTTACCAAACCGTTTTTTATTCATTGCGACGCAAGCAAAACAGGAGTAGGCGGAGTTCTAGTTCAGCTGTCGGCAGAAGGGGATGAATGTCCGATCGCATTTGTTTCAAAAAAACTGAACAAAGCACAGCAAAACTACACCGTTACACAGCAAAAATGTTTGGCAGCCATAGTATGTCTAAAAAGTTTTCGAGCCTATGTGGAAGGTCACGAATTTACAATAGTGACGGACCATGCTTCTCTAAAGTGGTTAATGTCGAATAACGATTTAAGTTCGAGGTTAGCACGATGGGCGTTATCATTACAAAGATTCCGGTTCAAAATTGAACATAGGAAAGGTTCCTTAAATGTGGTACCAGACGTTTTGTCGAGGATAAACGACGGGGAGATTGCGTCCATAGAACAGCGACCCAATGCCCTAATCAATTTAAATTCCGAATATCTTAAGTCGAAAGACTACCTCGAGCTTATAGAACGTATCGAAGCGAACAAGAGTAAATTTCCTGATTTAAAAACAGAGGCAGGATATGTTTACCGACGAGCAGAACATAGTACAGGAGATCTAGTTCACGATGAACATGCTTGGAAGTTATGGGTACCGAAAGAATTGGTGAAAGATATTTTATATAAAGCACATGATGATCCCCTTTCTTCTCATGGTGGGATACATAAAACTATAGAGAAAATACGACAGTTTTATTTTTGGCCAGGGTTAGTGCCAGATGTCAAGGCTTATGTGAACGCATGTGATATTTGTAAGCAAACAAAAGCTCCGAATCGCGTGTTAAGACCCCCAATGGGAAAAGCGTCGGTTTCAGAAAGGTTTTTCCAAAAATTATACATTGACTTTTTAGGTCCTTATCCTAGGTCTAGGAGCGGAAATATTGGGATATTTATTGTTTTAGACCATTTTTCCAAATACATATTCCTTAAGCCAGTAAAAAAGATTACGGCTGAAATCGTAATCAAATACTTAGAAGATGATCTGTTCATGACATTTGGGATACCAGAAACCATTGTTTCTGACAACGGTTCTCAGTTCAAGTCAGCAGCCTTTCAAGACTTAATAAAACGCCACGAAATATCACACACGCTCACCGCCTACTATTCACCACAAGCAAATGCGTCGGAGCGTGTAAATAGATCGGTTCTCTCTGGGATTAAGTCATATGTACGACCAGACCAAAAGGATTGGGACGAATACCTCAACAGAATATGTTGTGCTTTAAGATCTTCAGTACACTCCAGTATCGGTACTACCCCCTTATTATATGGCGTTTGGCCAACATATGATTACAGCTGGTTCAACTTATGCACTGTTAAGGAAACTTAATTTATTAGAGGATCGCTCATTGACCTTTAATAGGGATGACTCGTTTGAGATTGTTCGCAGAGCAGCGAGTGCTCAAATGACAAAAAACCATGAGCAAAATGAACGATCATATAATTTAAGATCCCGAGAAGTTAATTATATATGTACCTGGACAAGAAGTCCTTCGCCGTAACTTTAAGCAGAGTTGTTTCCAGACGGGTTATAATGCTAAATTAGGCTTATCATTTGTTAAAGCACGAGTGCGTAAAGGTAGGAAACTCATGCTATGAGTTAGAAGATTTGCAAGGTCGATCATTGGGTACGTATTACGCAAAAGACATACGTCAATGAAAGTCGCTTTAGGTTGGATTAGCCTTGGGATCGTTTGGACCCCTAGTCTAATTTTAGCAGGGGGGGAATTTGTAGCAGCAACTCTAATAAAAAAAAAAATATATATTGAAGAATTGAAGGAGAGAAAAAATAAATTTATAAAAGCTCCCCAAAAGTATGCTATGAAGTATGCAAAAATATTTCAAGTAGTTGGCTACACTACACAGTGCACAGTGGTGGCGCCCCACAGTGGTGGCGCCCATAGGCCATAAATCAAAAAATTCATCACAACAAATTTTTGCAGAGTATTTGCCAACTGACTCTAAAATGTCCAAACTTTTAAGTGGCAAACCGGTTTTTACTAGATTTGTAACGGGACTTTCAGAAAAATTCCTCAAAGTTGCGAACACGTGTTCATCGGTGCGACGAAAATGCAGTCTGTCAGCTACGTTGAAAATAAAATTGAACTTTGAAGTGGTCAAACGTTTGCTATTGTGCTCCGATTTAATTGATTTAAAATGGATTTTAAAGTTGAAGGTATTTACTTTAAATCCATTTAGTAATAATAAACTAATATGTTAAATCGTTATTGTAAAATCAATGTTGTAAAAACCATGTTTTTTGTTCATTTTGTGTGCGTCTTTTTCATGTTTACATAGACTTTTAGTTGTGACCCCCTCGCTCCCCCCAATGTGAGTATTATCAATGTATTAACCAATGTTTTTAGATAATGAATATGTTAAGTGTAGCTGCAAATAGTTGCAAATGTGTCCGTAATCTTCAATATACTAACACCGCCTTTATATTTTTACTGGTTAAAATCGACACTCGAGTTGCTGCTTTTCCTTTGTTTTTGTGGTGTTGTTTTTGTTTTCTTCATTTGTGATTGTGTTTGTGTTTTTATACACTTTTGTATATTTTTTTGTTAACTTTTATCTTTTGTTATTTTTATAGGCGATTCTTATAACTGTGTGTTTTCACGCAGACATATATTTGATCTTTTGGTGCTCCGAAAAGGGCACAAATTTTGAAAAAAACTCGGAGTGTGATTAATTTAGTAGAACTTGACATTACAAACAATGATTGTACAGCCGATTTAAATGAACTTAAGAAATGTATTGGTTACATTTGTAAGAAAATAATTGAGTTCATGGGTAAATACAGGCGTAATAAGAGTTTTTTTGAAAAATATCAATCGAATTGGCTGAACACCAAAGAAAATGTTATTGTGAAACCAGAAGCCAGTTTTTCTAAAGAAATGGTTGAGAGTGCTGATCGTGGGCGACCGAAAAATGATTTTGCAGAATGTTCAAAGAGAACAAAGCGTCGTCGAATAGCGAATCTTGCAAAACTTGATGAAAACATAGAATAATTTTACTTCTAATTTTTTTGTATAATTATAAAACTTTTATTGTTAAGTTTCGTAATAAAAATGCTTCTAATGGATACTGGATTAACAAAACATCAATATTTGCTGATCCGTGAGTTCGTTAATTGCGAAGCTTCCTATAATTGTAGCATGCTTTTAGGTGTATTTTTTGGTTTTTGCCTTCCTGTGGGCGTAAATATTATCGACCACGCCTATTTTTTACATTTTACCAATTCTTAATTTTTAGAGAACTTACAGTATCAATTTCAAAACGCTATTACCACTAGAAGTATTTATGGCCGCCGCTCCATACAAGCCCGACCACTGTGCTATGGGCCAATTGTAATTAGGAAAAAAATACCTAGAGATCACCAAGGGCCTAGAAGGAAGCAGAGCTTGAGAAAACGAAAGTGCAAGTCAGCATAAGCGAAAGAAGTGGCGCCCGAGGAAGGCTGAAACGTGAAAACGAATAAAGTAGAAAAATCTTTAAAAGTGGTTGGAGACATCTAAAAAGAAATTCAAGGAAAACGCTGGAGTTTTCAACATCCTCGGGTAAACTCTTAGGGGCTTAAATAAATGCCAAAATATTTAAACTAGAAAATATAAATTTTGTCAGAATTACACTAACTGGGACCTGGCAGACAAGGGGACAGAGAGCAAGAGCCCGTCACCGGGAAAAATCCCGGTCAGGGTAGATTCAACAGACGTTCAACAAGCATCGGCAGATCGAAGAACTCGGCCGAAATCCTCATTTAAATTTAGTGAAAAATAAGCCCAACTAAAAGCAATATTTACAAGAATAGGCCTTGCAACTCCGCTAAGACGGAGTAGCAATTTTATAAATCAAAAATGCCAATTTCACGCTAAACGATTACTCGGTCTATATAGACCCATAACAAAAATGAGTCAGTAAATAAATGAACCCATTTTAAAGCAAATAAAATTGTCTGTAAGAGCCCTACGTCAGCCACGATCAACTCTTTAGAATGGATATATTGGTCTGATAGTTACCTAAAGTTTTAAAGAATATTTTGAGAGCGGAAGGAATAAGTTAGTAATAATATAAATAATAATAATAGAAATAATTATATAAAATGTCCATTTAATTTATCGTTTTTTTTTTGTTATCTTTAGTAATATTTGAATTAATTAATTTACTTATTAATATAAAATATTGTTCACTTAGAGATGTTAGTCTTTTCCCCTTTTAATGTCGCGAATGCCTAGGTTAAAATTGTTGGTTGCTTTAATACTTTAGTAGATGGAGTAGTCGGATAGCCTTTTTCAGTTGTTAATCAATAAGTTTTTATTTTATGCGTTTCATTTATTTTAATTTCACCATTCGCGTCCGTACAATTCTGCGTTTCAAGGAAAAAGTGAAGTGCGTCGCTTCTCTTCTCTCTCTACTCCTCTTGTTCTTGCTAGAGGGCGCTAAGTGAACTACAACTGTTTAACTTACAATACTTACAATAGATGGCGTTGAGCCATGATCGATAAACGATATATACAATTACACAGAGTCTTACACACTAATTATAACTACACGTACTACATATTACTACAACTCGGCCGTTCTGACATTGAGGATCTCCTGATACTCGTTGATTTGCTTCTTGTTACAATATTGCTTTGACCATACTTATTTATAATTCTATTGTTTACAAGTTTATTTTTATCTTTTTCTACATTAATATTATCATTTGAATTTACATTATCACCTTCTTTATTTACATAATTTTTTGGAGTTATATCGATATTTTCTTCGTTGTACTCATCACTTTCTTCACTTAGTTCATTTTCAGACATTGCAACACTTTTTGAATTGATCCATTGTTTAAGATTATGTATAGCCCATATTCCTGAATACGGTATTTGTGACTGTTGAAAATTTTCCACGTCTTCAATTAAGTATCGATCATTGTCTAAGACTTTTGACACTACGTATGGTCCTTTAAATTTTGGTATAAGTTTACTAGATGCGCCTAGCAAGGAATTAAAATTTTTAACTACTACATAATCGCCTACCGCAAGACTTTAGGTTTTTGGCGTTTTGCATTTACATAGGTATTATTATATGCTTGAGCCTTTTCTTGGCTTTTCTGCGCATTTCGTCTAATTTCTTCTAAGTCCCTTATCGTTTGGTTATTTGGATCTATGACGTTTTCTTTCAGACTATCGACACTATTTCCTTTCTGTTTTACCCCAAAAAGCATTACGCTTGGACATTCATTTGTACTTCTATTTCTTGTATTGTTCATAGTGTATTCCACTTTGTATAGAACTTTATGCCATGCCTCGTTATTTTCTGTATCTATTATTTTAGCCATCATCGGACCTAAATCTCTATTTACTCTTTCTACTTGTCCATTAGCTTGTGGAGACGCTGTAGCTACTTTAATGTGGTTAACGTTATTTTCTTTTAGAAAGTCTTCGAACTCGTTAGAAGTGAAACAACTGCCTCGATCAGATATTAAATTTTTGGGCCTACTATATGCAATAAAATAGTTATTTAAAGCTTCAATTGCTTCCTTTGAACTTGTCGTTTTGGTTGGGTATAGTTTAACAAACTTCGTACATGCATCTATTACTACCAGTATATGTCTCTTTTTCGTATCTTTACTATTGATGGGTCCATAGTGGTCAACATGTAATACTTCAAATGGATCACTGCCTTTTGGAATCGAGTGTAAAAACCCCCTCTACTCTACCCGACTTATTAGAAAACGCAATACACTTGAGACAATTGTTAATGTGATTTGTTACTTTTTTTCGTACGTTCGGAATCCAATAAGTTTTCGTAATCGAGTCCACCACTTTGTCAACACCTACATGTCCCATCTCATCATGATATTTGAAAAACACATTGGTTTCCATCGACATTGGCACATAAAACATTAATCTCTGACTTTTTTTTCTATAAACGACACCATTGCGCATTTCATAATATTCACTTTCCTGTTCAGACAATTTATTCTTTATATTTCTTATATTTGGATCCTTTCCCTGGCATATTATTAAGTTTTCTTCAAACGTGTTTGTTTCTATTATCATTATACTATTACTTCTACTTAATGCATCCACATGCTGCATTCTTTTCCCTGACCTATGTTCAAGAGTGTAATCATAATTTTGTAGTTCGAGAGCCCACCTTGCAATTCGTGGATTTAATTCTTTTTTGTTTAAAGTTAACGTAAGCGAATTGCAATCTGTTACTATTTTAAAGTTAACCTTTAAATAAACTCGAAACCTTTTCAACGCATTGATTATTGCAAGTGTTTCTAACTCGAAGCTGTGATACCTTGACTCAACTTCTGTCGTCCGTTTTGAAAAGTAAAAAATTGGGTGTAACTTCGCATCATTCTTTCGTTGTAACAATATTGCACCGTACCCTAGCGAGCTTGCATCACAATGCAGTTCGGTCTCATCTTTCGGATCATATATTGCTAATATTGGTGCTTCTACTAGTTTTTCTTTTAGCATATTGAAAGCTCCTAACTCTTGTTCTCCGAACATGAATTTTTTATCTTTCCTTGTAAGGTCATATAATGGTTTTGCCACTAGAGCGAAATCCTGAATGAATCTTCTAAAATATGAGCATAGACCAATATAACTTTGTACTTCGTGAACCTTGGTTGGCACCGGAAACGATTTAATGGCTTCTATACCTGACTCATTTGCTTTTATACCTTCTCCTGTTACTGTGTAGCCTAAATAATCTATAAACGACTTCAAAAACTCACACTTGTCTTGTCTAAGTTCTAATTTATTTTCTACTAAGCATTGAAAAACTTCTTTCAAGATATTAAAATGTTCCTCTAGTCCTTCTGTAGCAATCATTATATCATCAAGATATATGATAACTTTGCCTTCTCGTACCATATCTTCGAATATTTTATTTATAAATCTTTGAAACGTAGAAGGAGCGTTTGTCAACCCGAACGGCATTCGAAGATATTCGAATTGTCCTAATGGTGTTATAAATGACGTATACTTTGTAGAATCACTATCCATAAAAACATGGTTAAAGCCACTCTTTAAATCTAACTTTGAAAATAACTTTTTATTTACTAACCTATCTAACAAATCATCTATCAGTGGTATGGGGTAACTATCTTTTGATGTAACTTTATTTAAACGGCGGTAATCTACACACATTCTTAATTCCCCTGTCTTCTTTTTAACAAGTACTATCGGCGAAACATATTCTGACTCACTTGGACGTATATATCCTTTAGCTATATTCTCATCTAGTATCCTTTGTACCTCTGCCTTTTCAGCGTACGATAGTCGTCGAGGGGGGCATCGAAACGGTTTTTCGCTATCAACAATAATTTTCATATACCTTTTAATTTTGGGTTCAACTGGCCTAATAGGTTTAACATAATAATTCTCAAACAGATTCTCTAATCTCTTCGTGTTCACATTATTCATCTCTTCTCCCACCTTGTATTCTTTTTTTATTTTCACAGTCTACATCGATCAGCAACATTTGCGTTTCGAAACTTTTTGCTTCAACGTTTCCACTAAGCATTTCGTTTACATTGTCTGTCTTTTCTCGAAATTGCATTTTATTTACTTTATCTTTAGTCTGAGTCTCTCCTATATTGTTATGTCTTCGACTTTCTGCACTACTTTTGCTTTGCACATTAGCTAATTGTTCTCTACCTTGTATGTCATTTAATTTGCCTTTACTTATAATTTCATTCACGTTGTTTTGTCTTTGTTCTTTTTACATTTCCTCTTACTTTGTCATCTTCTAACTTTTCTTTACTTTGCATGTCTTTTAATTTGTCTTTACTTTTAATTTCATTCACGTTGCTTTGTCTTTGTTCTTTTACATTACTTTTACTTTGCACATACTCATTGCTTATATTCTCATCAACCTGAATTAACTTATAATTACTCATATTTAAAAAATCTCTGCCTAAAACCACTGGGTGCCTTATGGATTCATTACTCACAACAAAAGATTCGATAGTTATAACTTTATTTGAATTTTTAAATAAACAAGTAATTTTCCCAAGTACGTTCAATTTACTTTCATTAATACCAAAATAAGTATTAGCCGATTCATTGTGGCTTAACTGTAATTCTTTAGGAATTGCAGATCTTCTTAAAATTGTTATCGGACTCCCTGAATCTAAGAGGCACCCTATGGAGACAAAATTTGACTTACATTACAAATTGTCCTTTGGTGTTGTCTTCTTGTATAGTGAACATTCTCTAGCCAAATGTCCCACTTTGCCGCACGCATAGCACGCTCCATCTGGACGCTTCGGCTTTCGGCACTCTGCAGCTATATGTGTTAAATTTAAAATTGTGGGTCGAAGTCTTTGGTACAGCTCCAGAGTGACTTTTCCCCCAGTAGGACGTGGCATCTCAATATCACGGAACGCATCAAGAATGCTGGTGTAGCAAAACGTTGTAGCTTGCCTTGGTTTCTGAGTTCAACATTCGGTATACCCTCCAGAATATACTGCACCATTTCGTCATCGGTAATATTTAACTTGTTTGCCAACATCCGTTTGTCATAATAATAGCTTGCAAACACTTCGTCATTGAGCCATTTACGTTTTTCTAAGCTTTGACATAGCTTTACAAGATTGCCTTTCGTTCCGAATCTGATTTGCATTTGTGAAAAAATGTCATCTATGTCTCCTGACAACAGTGAGGGTTGTGACAACAGCCAATAGTTTGCTTTTCCTTTGGCACGAGCACAAATAAGCGGGCGCATAATATCGTCACTGATATTGAATTCCGCTCGCACATTTTTAGCCACTGTCAACCACTCATTTACATTTTTTTCTCCATCATATTCAGGTATAAACTCCTTAGCAGTGTTGAAATCAACATTGCTATGTTGTTTCGTGGCGTTTACATTATTAATTGCGTTTGCTTTGCAAAAACGAACAGCATCCAACTTATTGTTCACAAATGAACATGTACCGTGAGCGATTTCTTCAGTGTTGCCAGCTTCGCACATTAGGTGATCGTTGCCAGATTGTTGAATTTGAATTTCATCACGAAGTGTAATGACGTCGTCAATATTGCTCGCTGTTGCCATCTCGCTGTTTTCGTCGTCAGCCTTTTCCGTTATTCCGTCGTTAGGCGCTCCGCTGGCCGGCAAAACGGTAGTTTTGCTGCTTAGGGGTGCTTCGCCACACAGACTTCCTGCACTTGCACTTGTTGACGGTAGCATACTTTAAATTTGCAACACTAAAGCCGATTTGCTGCCTTTGGTTGGTAATTTAAGCTTTTCGCACCAAAACTTTAAATCGTGTAAACTTAAGTCACTTAAATCGCCGCTTAAATTTTGTATGTCCATATCATCCATAATAGTTTTAGAAAACTTTGACGAAAAATAAACGTAGATTCACGACCACTTCTGAATTTTAGTAGATGGAGTAGTCGGATAGCCTTTTTCATTTGTTAATCAATAAGTTTTTATTTTAGGCGTTTCATTTATTTTAATTTCACCATTCGCGTCCGTACAATTCTGCGTTTTAAGGAAAAAGTGAAGTGCGTCGCTTCTCTTCTCTCTCTACTCCTCTTGTTCTTGCTAGAGGGCGCTAAGTGAACTACAACTGTTTAACTTACAATACTTACAATAGATGGCGTTGAGCCATGATCGATAAACGATATATACAATTACACAGAGTCTTACACACTAATTATAACTACACGTACTACATATTACTACAATACTCTAATTTTATAAATTTTAAGCAAACAGGTGCCGAGCCAGAGATCGATCTTTCGCCGACGGAATCACCGTAAGTCCAATCTTTTTATTAATAATGATTAAAATATAGAGTAAAGCAACTAGAAATCATACAGTTTAATAACCAATACAAAATCCGAAATTCATTAAAGATTGAGAATTTCAAACCAACGCCTCTAGACTGCGGCAAAAAGAAAAGTCACAACCAAAGTGAACAATCAAAAAAAAAAATAATTTTTAAACAAGCAAATATTTTGAAACTGATTTAAATAGAAATTAATAGATTAACGGAATCATTTAGAAATTAGAAAAGCGAATTAAAATTATAATGTTTTAAAAATTTTAAAAAGTTGAACTCAATGCTAACGCTCCCGCTGTCGTAAGGAAAAAGGGGTCACCTGAACTAAAAGTTCAAAGGAGGTGATCATGGTTGGGTGGGCAAAAGCGGACTCCTTCAACACCTAAGTTCGCCTGCATACCATCTAGGCTGCTATCCTCTATCCTTTCTTTCTTTCTATCTTTGATCATGTTTATCTGTCTTCTCTTCCGGTTTTGTAAATTCTAGTTCCTTTTGTCGCAGCACGTTTTTTCTTGATTTTTGTTATTATTGTCAGCTATGATGTGTGAACAAGAACTCCAACCCCAAAGCCGACGAGCTAGAGCCGGAAATTAACAACGTGCAAAGCTTCCCACAACATAATCAAACGATCCCCATTTTGGTTGCACGCTACACCTTATGGCTAAGATCAAAGTGTAGATCGCTTCTCGGCCTTATGGCTAAGATCAATGTGTAGATCGCTTCTCGGCCTTATGGCTAATATCAAAGTGGATCGCTTCTCGACCATATGGCCAATATCAAAAGTGTATATCGCTTCTCGGCCTAATGGCTAAGATCAAAGTGTAGATCGCTTCTCGGCCTTATGGCTAAGCTCAAAATGTAGATCGCTTCTCGGCCTTATGGCTAGGATCAAAGTGTAGATCGCTTCTCGGCCTTATGGCTAAGATCAAAATGTATATCGCTTCTCGGCCTTATGGCTAAGCTCAATGTGTAGATCGCTTCTCGGCCTTATGGCTAATATAAAAGTGGATCGATTCTCGGCCTTATGGCTAAGGTCAAAGTGTAGATCGCTTCTCGGCCTTATGGCTAATATCAAAGTGGATCGCTTCTCGGCCTTATGGCTAAGCTCAAAGTGTAGATCGCTTCTCGGCCTTATGGCTAAGCTCAAAGTGTATATCGCTTCTCGGCCTTATGGCTAAGATCAAAGTGTATATCGCTTCTCGGCTTTATGGCTAAGCTCAAAGTGTAGATCGCTTCTCCGCCTTATGGCTAATATCAAAGTGGATCGCTCCTCGGCCTTATCGCTAAGATCAAAGTGTAGATCGCTTCTCGGCCTTATGGCTAATATCAAAAGATTAGATCGCTTCTCGGCCTTATGGCTAATATCAAAGTGGATCGCTTCTCGGCCTTATGGCTGAGCTCAAAGTGTAGATCGCTTCTCGGCCTTATGGCTAATATCAAAGTGGATCGCTCCTCGGCCTTATGGCTAAGATCAAAGTGTAGATCGCTTCTCGGCCTTATGGCTGAGATCAAAGTGTATATCGCTTCTCGGCCTTATGGCTAAGCTCAAAGTGTAGATCGCTTCTCGGCCTTATGGCTAAGATCAAAGTGTATATCGCTTCTCGGCCTTATGGCTAATATCAAAGTGGATCGCTTCTCGGCCTTATGGCGAAGATCAAAGTGTATATCGCTTCTCGGCCTTATGGCTAAGCTCAAAGTGTAGATCGCTTCTCGGCTTTATGGCTAAGATCAAAGTGTATATCGCTTCTCGGCCTTATGGCTAAGATCAAAGTGTAGATCGCTTCTCGGCCTTATGGCTAATATCAAAGTGGATCGCTCCTCGGCCTTATGGCTAAGATCAAAGTGTAGATCGCTTATCGGCCTTATGGATAAAATCAAAGTGTAGATCGCTTCTCGGCCTTTTGGCTAAGATCAAAGTGTAGATCGCTTCTCGGCCTTATCGCTAAGATCAAAGTGTAGATCGCTTCTCGGCCTTATGGCTAAGATCAAAGTGTAGATCGCTTCTCGGCCTTATGGCTAAGCTCAAAGTGTAGATCGCTTCTCAGCCTTATGGCTAATATCAAAGTGGATCGCTTCTCGGCCTTATGGCTAAGATCAAAGTGTATATCGCTTCTCGGCCTTATGGCTAAGCTCAAAGTGTAGATCGCTTCTCGGCCTTATGGCTAAGCTCAAAGTGTAGATCGCTTCTCGGCCTTATGGCTAAGATCAAAGTGTATATCGCTTCTCGGCCTTATCGCTAATATCAAAGTGGATCGCTTCTCGGCCTTATGGCGAAGATCAAATTGTATATCGCCTCTCGGCCTTATGGCTAAGGTCAAAGTGTAGATCGCTTCTCGGCTTTATGGCTAAGATCAAAGTGTATATCGCTTCTCGGCCTTATGGCTAAGATAAAAGTGTAGATCGCTTCTCGGCCTTATGGCTAATATCAAAGTGGATCGCTCCTCGGCCTTATGGCTAAGATCAAAGTGTAGATCGCTTCTCGGCCTTATGGATAATATCAAAGTGTAGATCGCTTCTCGGCCTTTTGGCTAAGATAATCAAAGAACCGCTTCTCGGCCTTATCGCTAAGTGTAGATCGCTTCTCGGCCTTATGGCTAAGCTCAAAGTGTAGATCGCTTCTCGGCCTTATGGCTAAGCTCAAAGTGTAGATCGCTTCTCGGCCTTATGGCTAATATTAAAGTGGATCGCTTCTCGGCCTTATGGCTAAGATCAAAGTGTATATCGCTTCTCGGCCTTATGGCTAAGCTCAAAGTGTAGATCGCTTCTCGGCTTTATGGCTAAGATCAAAGTGTATATCGCTTCTCGGCCTTATGGCTAAGATCAAAGTGTAGATCGCTTCTCGGCCTTATGGCTAATATCAAAGTGGATCGCTCCTCGGCCTTATGGCTAAGATCAAAGTGTATATCGCTTCTCGGCCTTATGGCTAAGCTCAAAGTGTAGATCGCTTCTCGGCCTTATGGCTAAGATCAAAGTGTATATCGCTTCTCGGCCTTATGGCTAAGATCAAAGTGTATATCGCTTCTCGGCCTTATGGCTAAGATCAAAGTGTAGATCGCTTCTCGGCCATATGGCTAATATCAAAGTGGATCGCTCCTCGGCCTTATGACTAAGATCAAAGTGTAGATCGCTTCTCGGCCTTATGGATAAAATCAAAGTGTAGATCGCTTCTCGGCCTTTTGGCTAAGATCAAAGTGTAGATCGCTTCTCGGCCTTATCGCTAAGATCAAAGTGTAGATCGCTTCTCGGCCTTATGGCTAAGATCATAGTGTAGATCGCTTCTCGGCCTTATGGCTTATATCAAAGTGGATCGCTTCTCGGCTTTATGGCTAAGATCAAAGTGTATATCGCTTTTCGGCCTTATGGCTAAGCTCAAAGTGTAGATCGCTTCTCGGCCTTATGGCTAAGCTCAAAGTGTAGATCGCTTCTCGGCCTTATGGCTAAGAAAAAAGTGTATATCGCTTCTCGGCCTTATGGCCAATATCAAAGTGGATCGCTTCTCGGCCTTTGGCGATGATCAAATTGCATACCGCGCCTCGGCCCTATGGCTAAGGTCAAAGTGTAGATCGCTTCTCGGCTTTATGGCTAAGATCAAAGTGTATATCGCTTCTCGGCCTTATGGCTAAGATCAAAGTGTAGATCGCTTCTCGGCGTTATGGCTAATATCAAAGTGCATCGCTCCTCGGCCTTATGGCTAAGATCAAAGTGTAGATCGCTTCTCGGCCTTATGGATAATATCAAAGTGTAGATCGCTTCTCGGCCTTTTGGCTAAGATCAAATTGGGATCGCTTCTCGGCCTTATCGCTAAGTGTAGATCGCTTCTCGGCCTTATGGCTAAGCTCAAAGTGTAGATCGCTTCTCGGCCTTATGGCTAAGCTCAAAGTGTGATCGCTTCTCGGCCTTATGGCTAAGATCAAAGTGTATATCGCTTCTCGGCCTTATGGCTAAGCTCAAAGTGTAGATCGCTTCTCGGCTTTATGGCTAAGATCAAAGTGTATATCGCTTCTCGGCCTTATGGCTAAGATCAAAGTGTAGATCGCTTCTCGGCCTTATGGCTAATATCAAAGTGGATCGCTCCTCGGCCTTATGGCTAAGATCAAAGTGTATATCGCTTCTCGGCCTTATGGCTAAGCTCAAAGTGTAGATCGCTTCTCGGCCTTATGGCTAAGATCAAAGTGTAGATCGCTTCTCGGCCTTATGGCTAATATCAAAGTGTGATCGCTTCTCGGCCTTATGGCTAAGATCAAAGTGTAGATCGCTTCTCGGCCTTATGGCTAATATCAAAGTGGATCGCCTCGGCCTTTTGGCTAAGATCAAGTGGTGTGGCCTTATGGCTAAAATCAAAGTGTAGATCGCTTCTCGGCCTTATGGCTAAGATCAAAGTGTAGATCGCTTCTCGGCCTTATGGCTAAGATCAAAGTGTATATCGCTCTCGGCCTTATGGCTAAGCTCAAAGTGTAGATCGCTTCTCGGCCTTATGGCTAAGATCAAAGTGTAGATCGCTTCTCGGCCTTATGGCTAATATCAAAGTGTATCGCTTCTCGGACTTATGGCTAAGATCAAAGAGTAGATCGCTTCTCGGCCTTATGGCTAATATCAAAGTGGATCGCTCCTCGGCCTTTTGGCTAAGATCAAAGTGTAGATCGCTTCTCGGCCTTATGCCTAAAATCAAAGTGTAGATCGCTTCTCGGCCTTTTGGCTAAGATCAAAGTGTAGATCGCTTCTCGGCCTTATCGCTAAGATCAAAGTGTAGATCGCTTCTCGGCCTTATGGCGAAGATCAAAGTTTAGATCGCTTCTCGGCCTTATGGCTAAGATCAAAGTGTAGATCGCTTCTCGGCCATATGGCCAATATCAAAGTGGATCGCTCCTCGGCCTTTTGGCTAAGATCAAAGTGTAGATCGCTTCTCGGCCTTATGCCTAAAATCAAAGTGTAGATCGCTTCTCGGCCTTATGGCTAAGATCAAAGTGTAGATCGCTTCTCGGCCTTATGGCTAAGATCAATGTGTAGATCGCTTCTCGGCCTTATGGCTAAGATCAAAGTGTAGATCGCTTCTCGGCCATATGGCCAATATCAAAGTGGATCGCTTCTCGGCCTTATGGCTAAGATCAAAGTGTAGATCGCTTCTCGGCCTTTTGGCTAAGATCAAAGTGTAGATCGCTTCTCGGCCTTATGGATAAGATCAAAGTGTAGATCGCTTCTCGGCCTTATGGCTAAGCTCAAAGTGTAGATCGCTTCTCGGCCTTATGGCTAAGCTCAAAGTGTAGATCGCTTCTCGGCCTTATCGCTAAGATCAAAGTGTAGATCGCTTCTCGGCCTTATGGCGAAGATCAAAGTTTAGATCGCTTCTCGGCCTTATGGCTAATATCAAAGTGGATCGCTTCACGGCCTTATGGCTAAGATCAAAGTGTAGATCGCTTCTCGGCCTTATGGCTAATATCAAAGTGGATCGCTCCTCGGCCTTTTTGGCTAAGATCAAAGTGTAGATCGCTTCTCGGCCTTATGGCTAAGCTCAAAGTGTAGATCGCTTCTCGGCCTTATGGCTAAGATCAAAGTGTAGATCGCTTCTCGGCCTTATGGCTAATATCAAAGTGGATCGCTCCTCGGCCTTATGGCTAAGATTAAAGTGTAGATCGCTTCTCGTCCTTATGTCTAAGATCAAAGTGTATATCGCTTCTCGGCCTTATGGCTAAGATCAAAGTGTAGATCGCTTCTCGGCCTTATGGCTAATATCAAAGTGGATCGCTTCTCGACCATATGGCCAATATCAAAGTGTATATCGCTTCTCGGCCTAATGGCTAAGATCAAAGTGTAGATCGCTTCTCGGCCTTATGGCTAAGCTCAAAGTGTAGATCGCTTCTCGGCCTTATGGCTAAGATCAAAGTGTATATCGCTTCTCGGCCTTATGGCTAAGATCAAAGTGTATATCGCTTCTCGGCCTTATGGCTAAGCTCAAAGTGTAGATCGCTTCTTGGGCCTTACGGCTAAGCTCAAAGTGTAGATCGCTTCTCGGCTTTATAGCTAAGATCAAAGTGTATATCGCTTCTCGGCCTTATGGCTAATATCAAAGTGGATCCCTCCTCGGAATTATGGCTAAGATCAAAGTGTAGATCGCTTCTCGGCCTTATGGCTGAGATCAAAGTGTATATCGCTTCTCGGCCTTATGGCTAAGATCAAAGTGTAGATCGCTTCTTGGCATTATGGCTAATATCAAAGTGGGTCGCTACTCGGCCTTATGGCCAATATCAAAGTGGATCGCTTCTCGGCCTTATGGCTAAGATCAAAGTGTAGATCGCTTCTCGGCCTTATGGCTAAGATCAAAGTGTAGATCGCTTCTCGGCCTTATGGATAAGATCAAAGTGTAGATCGCTTCTCGGCCTTATGGCTAAGGTCAAAGTGTAGATCGCTTCTCGGCCTTATGGCTAAGATCAAAGTGTATATCGCTTCTCGGCTTTATGGCTAAGCTCAAAGTGTAGATCGCTTCTCGGCCTTATGGCTAAGATCAAAGTGTATATCGCTTCTCGGCATTATGGCTAAGCTCAAAATGTAGATCGCTTCTCGGCCCTATGGCTAATTTCAAAGTGGATCGCTCCTCGGCCTTTATGGCTAATCAGGGCCTTATGGCGAATATCAAAGTGTAGATCGCTTCTCGGCCTTATGGCTAATATCAAAGTGGATCGCTTCACGGCCTTATGGCTAAGATCAAAGTGTAGATCTCTTCTCGGCCTTATGGCTAAGCTCAAAGTGTAGATCGCTTCTCGGCCTTATGGCTAAGATCAAAGTGTATATCGCTTCTCGGCCTTATGGCTAAGCTCAAAGTGTAGATCGCTTCTCGGCCTTATGGCTAAGATCAAAGTGTATATCGCTTCTCGGCCTTATGGCTAATATAAAAGTGGATCGCTTCTCGGACTTATGGCTAAGATCAAAGAGTAGATCGCTTCTCGGCCTTATGGCTAATATCAAAGTGGATCGCTCCTCGGCCTTTTGGCTAAGATCAAAGTGTAGATCGCTTCTCGGCCTTATGGCTAAAATCAAAGTGTAGATCGCTTCTCGGCCTTATGGCTAAGATCAAAGTGTAGATCGCTTCTCGGCCTTATGGCTAAGCTCAACGTGTAGATCGCTTCTCGGCCTTATGGCTAAGCTCAAAGTGTAGATCGCTTCTCGGCCTTATGGCTAAGATCAAAGTGTATATCGCTTCTCGGCCCTATGGCTAATATCAAAGTGGATCGCTCCTCGGCCTTATGGCTAAGATCAAAGTGTAGATCGCTTCTCGGTCTTATGGCTAAGATCAAAGTGTAGATCGCTTCTCGGCCTTATGGCTAAGATCAAAGTGTAGATCGCTTCTCGGCCTTATGGCTAAGCTCAACGTGTAGATCGCTTCTCGGCCTTATGGCTAAGCTCAACGTGTAGATCGCTTCTCGGCCTTATAGCTAAGATCAAAGTGTATATCGCTTCTCGGCTTATGGCTAGGATCAAAGTGTAGATCGCTTCTCGGCCTTATGGCTAATATCAAAGTGGATCGCTCCTCGGCCTTATGGCTAAGATCAAAGTGTAGATCGCTTCTCGTCCTTATGGCTGAGATCAAAGTGTATATCGCTTCTCGGCCTTATGGCTAATATCAAAGTGGATCGCTTCTCGGCCTTATGGCCAATATCAAAGTGGATCGCTTCTCGGCCTTATGGCTAAGATCAAAGTGTAGATCGCTTCTCGGCCTTATGGCTAAGCTCAAAGTGTATATCGCTTCTCGGCCTTATGGCTAAGATCAAAGTGTAGATCGCTTCTCGGCCTTATGGCTAAGATCAAAGTGTAGATCGCTTCTCGGCCTTATGGCTAAGATCAAAGTGTAGATCGCTTCTCGGCCTTATGGCTAAGATCAAAGTGGATCGCTCCTCGGCCTTATGGCTAAGATCAAAGTGTAGATCGCTTCTCGGCCTTATGGCTAAGATCAATGTGTAGATCGCTTCTCGGCCTTATGGCTAATATCAAAGTGGATCGCTTCTCGGCCTTATGGCTAAGATCAAAGTGTAGATCGCTTCCCGGCCTTATGGCTAAGATCAAACTGTAGATCGCTTCTCGGCCTTATGGCTAAGATCAAAGTGTAGATCGCTTCTCTGCCGTATGGCTAAGATTAAAGTGTAGATCGCTTATCGGCCTTATGGCTAATATAAAAGTGGATCGCTTCTCGGACTTATGGCTAAGATCAAAGTGTATATCGCTTCTCGGCCTAATGGCTAAGCTCAAAGTGTAGATCGCTTCTCGGCCTTATGGCTAAGATCAAACTGTAGATCGCTTCTCGGCCTTATGGCTAAGATCAAAGTGTAGATCGCTTCTCTGCCGTATGGCTAAGATTAAAGTGTAGATCGCTTATCGGCCTTATGGCTAATATAAAAGTGGATCGCTTCTCGGACTTATGGCTAAGATCAAAGTGTATATCGCTTCTCGGCCTAATGGCCAAGATCAAAGTGTAGATCGCTTCTCGGCCTTATGGCTAAGCTCAAAGTGTAGATCGCTTCTCGGCCTTATGGCTAATATCAAAGTGGATCGTTTCTCGGCCTTATGGCTAAGATGAAAGTGTAGATCGCTTCTCGGCCTTATGGCTAAGCTCAAAGTGTAGATCGCTTCTCGGCCTTATGGCTAAGCTCAAAGTGTAGATCGCTTCTCGGCCTTATGGCTAATATCAGAGTGGATCGTTTCTCGGCCTTATGGCTAAGCTCAAAGTGTAGATCGCTTCTCGGCCTTATGGCCAAGATCAAAGTGTAGATCGTTTCTCGGCCTTATGGCTAAGATCAAAGTGTCTCAGAAGCGAGCCTTTTTATACCCTTCGACCATTGAAAATGGTCAAAAAAGGGTATACTAACTTTGTGCAAATGTATGTAACAGGCAGAAGGAGGCGTGGCAGACCCCATAAAGTATATATATTCTTGCTCAGGATCGCAAGCCGAGTCGATTGAGCCATGTCTGTCTGTCTGTCCGTCTGTCTGTCTGTCTGTCTGTCTCTCTGTCTGTCTGTCTGTCTGTGTGAACGCACAGATCTCAGTTATTAATAAAGCTAGAGTTACCAAATTTGGCAGGAAGACTCCTGTGTACTATAAGCAGATCAAGTTTATTTCAAATGTTAGGTGCCACGCCCACCGCCTCCGAAAATCAATAATTTAACTTTTCAACTCAATTTGTAAGCGCTGTATCAAAGATACAACTTTCTGACTTCAACATATACTAAGCTGAATGAAATATCTACGTAGTCTCCAAATTACAATCCGATCGGACAATAATCACAGAAGTTATTTAAGAAAGTATGAGCATAAAATCAAGTGCTTCTGTCAGCTAACAAGGGAGGCGGGCGAGCGCCATCTGTTGGGAATAATTGTAAAGCATGTGCATATGCATATGTGTATAAATTTAACAAATTAAACTGCTTGGGAACATAGGTCGAAGGGTATCCCACTGTCGCGTGCTGCGCGACAGTTGCTTTTCTTACTGGTTTTTATTAGTTCTGTTCTTTTTGTTTTAAGATCAAAGTGGATCGCTTCTCGGCCTTATGGCTAAGATCAAAGTGTAGAGCGCTTCTCGACCTTATGGCTAAGCTCAAAGTGTAGATCGCTTCTCGGGCTTATGGCTAAGATCAAAGAGTAGATCGCTTCTCGGCCTAATGGCTAAGATCTGCTCTTTTCAGAAGCGGGCTTTTTAGATCTGTTTTTTTTTTATACCCTTCGACCATTGAAAATGGTCAAAAAGGGTATACTAACTTTGTGCAAAATGAAAATGTATGTAACAGGCAGAAGGAGGCGTCGGAGACCCCATAAAGTATATATATTCTTGCTCAGGATCACAAGCCGAGTCGATTGAGCCATGTCTGTCTGTCTGTCCGTCTGTCCGTCTGTATGAACGCACAGATCTCAGCTATTATAAAAGCTAGAGTTACCAAATTTGGCAGGAAGACTCCTGTGTGGATCAAGCAGATCAAGTTTATTTCAAATGTTAGGTGCCACGCCCACCGCCCCCACAAATCAATAATTTAATTTTTGAACTCAATTTTTAAGCGCTGTTTAAAAGATAGAACTTTATGACTTAACATATACTAACCTTAATGAAATATCTACGTAGTCTCCAAATTTCAGTCCGATCGGACAATAAACACAAAAGTTATTTAAGAAAGTATGAGCATAAAACCAAGTGCTAACAGCTAACAAGGGAGGCGGGCGAGCGCGTAGCACGAGCGCCATCTGTCGGGATTAATTTCAAAGCATGTGCATATGCATATGTGTATGAATTTAAGAAATTAAACTACACGGGAACATACTAGGTCGAAGGGTATCCCACTGTCGCGTGTTGCGCGACTGTTGCTTTTCTTACTGGTTATATATACGATTAAGAGTAGTATTCGGTCAGCCTGAACGTTCATGATCGCTTTTCGGCCTTATGGCTAAGATCTGATCTCTCAGAAGCACATATTCGCCTATCCCTTCGTGGGATGCTTCCGCTGCACCATATGTATGGATGCTTTCCGCGGAGCACTCCACCAGGACGCTAGGCGTATATGGCACGTACGCTGCAGCATGTCAGCACATTACCCGGCGCCACCCACAAGTGGTCATTAAATATCGTTACCGGGTATGTGACACTGATATGCCGCGAGGAATGAAGCAGCTCAAGGCCCATGTGTCCACGAGACACCCCGAGGTCATCATTGATGTCCACGGAATGCTCGTGGAGGCGGCAGCCACTGCTGCAACCACCGCCGTGTCACTACCTGCCTCCTCCCTGGGACAACAGCACAGTCTTGCGCTGAGCTCCGTAGCTTCGAGAGCCAGCGTAAGTGATAGGCCCGCTCCCATTAGTAGGCACCTACGCGTGTCCCGTGGTCACGGTTTGTAAGCGGACGCATAGGCAGGACTGTTGTGTAGAGGTGCCGAAATATCGATGCTAACATCGATATATCGATGTTTCGTCTATCGATGTTTTCAGGTCCGTTACTGCTCCAAACACTTTAGACAGATGTACATAACATTAACATGTACATCTGTGTAAAGTGTACATGTTAATGTTATTTACATCCGTGTAAAGTGTTTCTTGACTAACTGTGTATGTATAATAAGATATATTTAAGATTCGACTGTTGAAACAGATCTTCATTGATTTTTAAGTTCCTATTATTATCCTATTTCTTAATTTATGATGGTGCATATGAAATGAAATCTCATTGTTTTTTAGTTTTTTAATATTATTTTTTGATTTTTTATATTAAATTTAAAATAAATTGAATTTTTTTTTTCTTATTTTTCAAGTGTAAATAAAAATATTAATTTTTCCGATAATATCGGGAAAAATCGATTTAATTCGATGTTTTTGGTAAAAATATCGAAACATCGATGTCTCCAAACATCGATATTTCGGCGCCTCTACAGCACAAGCGGTTGTTTACCAACACAAGTGAGTAGAGCCGGAGCAGAAATCGATGGCACAATCATCATTATATGAATAATTATTTATTTCAGAGCTACGGTTTTCTACCCCTATTTAGACCATATTATATCTTCAATGAGTGCAAGATTTAATGGGGTATTTTTAAAAATTTTGCCTCTAGAGGGACTGATTCCAAAGCTACACAAAAAGTTACCATTGAGGAAATAGTCAATGCTGCAAGAGAATACAAAGCAGATTTAATAAGCTGCAATGATACCGAGCTGGCATCTGAAATAACCCTTTGGCACCAGCATTGCAAGAGATCTGCATTTCAACAAGCACAAACAGCGATTGATGCTTTGAAAAGCATAGAGGCAAATAATTACGGATCTTTTTTTTCCGAATGTTGCGACACTACTCCAATTATTTGCCACAATACCAGTGACTTCAGCAACAGCAGAGCGTTCTTTTCAGCGCTCAAAGGGCTAAAAAAATTCCTAAGACTTAACATGTCTAAAAATCGACTCAACGGTTTGGCTTTAGGATACACATATAAATATGTTAAAATCTCGCGTGATGAAGTTGTGGATCTTTTCGCTATACTTAAGCGACGGCGACTTGCAACATTGGATTCATTGGAAAAATGAACGAGCAAAAAAATGGCACTATTATATAGTATTTAAATATATTTAAAAATGGCACTGTTATATAGTGCGCGAATAAATATTGTTTGGTTAAAAATTAGCACTCCTAAAAAAAAAAGAATAAAGTGGTTTTTGATTTTCATTTTTCTTGCAAATCCTAGATCCGCCACTTCCTCCCATAATGTAAATATATTCTTAATCAGCATCATCAGGGAGTCAATCTAGCCATGTCCATCTTTCCGCTTGTCCGTCAATCTGTTGCAAATCAAATTAGTCTCTTAGTCTTAAAGATATGTATATAAAGTCGGAACAAGTTGGATCGGTCCGATAATCGTATAGCTGCCATACAAACTACCATATTTCTATGTCCATATGTATATATATGTATGTATATATAATGTGCAATTAACATTTCATCAAATTCGGACCACTATAACATATAGCTGGTATTGAAATAAATATTTTGGATGAAGACCAGTTTTGATTTTATCAATATCTTATCTTATTAGTGCCAATCAAAGTTATACAGAATATTGAACTTAAACAATACTATTCCAATCTAGAGGATTATATCCCTGACGAACTTAAGAGTCCTTAAAGCTTTGTCTTCCAATTCCAAAATTCAATTTATGGATTTACATTAAAAATAATTAGCAACTCAGGACGCACTAACTAATTTATTAGTCGGCGGCCGAGCACCACAAAAAATAAAAGCCCAAAATGAAAAGGAAGAAAACGAAATGCGAACCTCAGCGTTGATTGTCCTTGATGGATGACGATGTGATGGGTGTGACTGAAGCGGGCGGTGTTCGTAGATGTGATGGTTGTAGTGATGATGATGCTGATGGTGATGGTGGTGATGATAATGGTGGTGGTGGTTCCGTAGCCGCTAAAAGCAACAGCGTAAGCATTTAGCAAAGTTTCAAATCTAAAAAATTGAAGCGACAGCGACGGGCGGCACATTGCAATTTATATGCAAACAAACAAATAAGCTCGACAAAGCGCCCGTCGAGCAAGCAACCACCCGACGCTGTGCCACTCCTCTCAGTCTCTCCTTCTTGTCCTCCTCTACAATCCTGTTATAATACTCAGCCCAGTCAGGCGCAGGTCTCTTTCTGGCTGCCTTGTTTCGTGCTGACTGCTGCCGGCTGCTGCATGTCCTCAATCTCCCATCCCTTACCCCCTCCCACTATTACTTGTTCTCATTCCTATTTCCAGTGCGCTGTGTCTCCGTGTTCTCTTCTCCATTCTCTGTTTGTGTGTTTGTTCGTTGAACATTTCAATCAACGCTCGAGTGAAAATTGAAAAAAATAAAGACCGGGATAATGTGACTAGCGATGGGTGGGGGTGGGTGCGACAATTGGTACGAGTTGTTGGCTGTGCTTGTGGTTTGCCAGAGAGAAGGCCATGCCGGTAGGCGGGGGTAGGGGAGGTCTCTGTGTGGTCTCTGCCTAAGCGGAAATGGATGCGCAACACTTAAGTGGCACAAATTGTGTGCCATATGTGGGACGTTGCGCGCCATGAAACTATCCATGACAGAACTACTCCACACACGTACAGGTGTGTGTGCACCGTCACTTGTATAGGTAATGCGCATTGTTGCGAGATGTTGCTGCAGCCTTCACCGTACGGTGGAAGGAAAATCACAGAAATACTTTGGCATAAAGACAGTGAATTGAGAATTGACAGCGAAAGCAGCTTCAATAAAGCATGCAAAATGTCATGAGAAGTTTGGCAACGTTGCCGCACTCCATCATGAGAATATGATATTATTTACTGTTGTCTATCTTTTCCAGGATTAAGTCAGGGAAGATTGTTCAAAAGAATCTCAAATTTAAATAGTTCATGAGATGGTAGAATTTATAATTGATGATGTTGGATAACTATTGCACCAGAAACATCACTTGAAGTACGAGTAGCAGCAGACGAAGTGAAGTTTAACACGGCAGCATAATCAACAATTTCCAGCAATAAATTAGTGAAGATCGTTAAATAGTCACATTCGTAGGGCTTGACCCTCAACTCTGCTCTAAGGCAGGACTTTGTCGTCAGCAGGATCGTCGTGCCGGTGAAGTTTGGCAACGTGCCTGCATTAAATTTAAATTCTGTCGTTGGCTGAATGCGAGCAGTGTATCACTCACAATTGGGATGGATTTCACTTAAAATCTAAATGAATGCAGCGGGGCCCCTGCAGTGGCAACAGCCGCTGCTACACGGCGTTGCTCCATCCATCCAATTTCGAGGCATTGCCATAACAACCGGTAACCGAAAGCACATTTAAAAGCCGAGCAAACCAAACAAATTTCATAAAAAGCTACAAAAAACATAAAAAACACACACACACACACACACATACATACACAAAACGACCAGCATCAAATCCAAAGTGTAAACATTCACAGCCTTTGTGCAAAAGAGATAGTGGGGAAAGAAGGCGGAAAAGTGGGTGGTAGGAGGGGAATGGTGCATACAGTAGACAATGGGCTTCACAGCAACAGCTTCCTTCCGAGCTGACGCGCTGTGGTTGCTGGCTTCAGTGCTGACGTTTGATGTGCAGCTAAGAAGGAGCCGGGTATGTGTGTGCGTATGTGTATGTGCGCGGGTGGGTGTGAGCCAAGCACAAGCAGCGAACGTATCTCTAACATAGCACTCAATGACTGACGAACGGTATTTACTTCCAAACAAGTTGGAAAAAAACAAACGACGCTTTTGAAGCACAGCAAGAAAAAAGGGAACGTTATGCGTCAGGCGAATGCGAATGCGAATGCGCATAGTACACTTACATATATAGATACACACACTCGCGCAGTCAGACACTGCAATTGCTTGGCAACAGAGGCAGCAGTTGCATGCAACGACTCTTTGGTCCTTTGGGGAGTGTCGCTAATGAAGTCGCAAACAGGCAGTCGCTGTCGCTGTCGACGCCGCCGCCGACGCTTTGCATATTCATTAAAAAAGGGGGCTAAACGCAACTCTATATATCCCCATCTGTATCCGTACATCCGCACATCCGCAACGCCTTTATTGTAATAGAAATTATAAGCTCGTAGTCCCCCTGCCCATCCCCGCGCACACAATTGCCGGTCTGTCGTTCTAGCAACACGTTGTCCATTTCCACATTCTACATTTCCCACTCAGGCACCCATTTTCCTGAGCGTCTTTTGTTCTCACAGGGAATATTGGTCTCTGCCAGGGGCGTCACTCGTCGCAGCAGCCGGCAACAGTAGTACGAGCTAGTCCTAATGAAGTGTAGCAACGTTGCACACATGCCAGTCTGAAATTTGGCATCAACGCGAATGCATTTTAAGATTAAATAGTGCACAATTTAGCGCTACAAGTTGCTGCACATCTAAGATAAAAAGCTCGTTTTTTATAGCCTTTTAGAGGGTATATTAATTTTGGCCAGGAGTTTGCAACGCACCTTGGGAGACATCTCAAACCCCTTAAACTATAGATATTCTAAATCAGCATCAACTGAGGAATCGAACTAGCCCTGTCCGTGGATCTGTGTGTCCGTCTACATGCAACTTGGCACACATGATTCTTATTGCTGCACGCTGTACCATATCTACAAATATAAAATGAGCGTTTTTATTATACCATTCGACCATTGAAAATGGTCAAAAAAGGGTATACTAACTTTGTGTATGTATGTAACAGGCAGAAGGAGGCGTGGCAGACAGCATAAAGTATATATATTCTTACTCAGGATCACTAGCCGAGTAGATTGAGCTATGTCCGTCTGTCTGTCCGGATGTCCGTCTGACCAGATGAACACACAAATCTCAGCTATTATAAATGCTAGAGACACCTAATTTGAAATGAAGGTTCCTATGCGTAGATCAAGTTTATTTAAAATGTTAGCTGCCACGCCCACCGCCCCCGCAAATCAATAATTTAATTTTTGAACTCAATTTGTAAGCACTGTACAAAAGATACAACTTTCTGATTTTAACATATACTAAGCTGAATGAAATATCTACGTAGTCTCCAAACTACAATCCGATCGGAAAATAAACACAGAAGTTATTTAAGAAAGTATGAGCATTAAACCAAGTGCTTTTGTCAGCTAGCAAGGGAGGCGGGCGAGCGCCATCTGTCGAGATTAATTTCAAAGGATGTCCATATGTATATGTGTACATATGTACATAGGAACATACATAGGTCGCGTGCTGCGCGACTGTTGCTTTTCTTGCTGGTTTTTTAATGAACGATTAATTTTAAATAGAAGACTAAACAAATTTTATTCAAAGTGTGCACCATTACTATACTCGTATTACATTACTATATACATTTTGACCACCTTTCTGGCTACTTGTGGATACCACGCCAATAAAACTGTTCGTCCTTTAAAAAAAACCAATCAGATATGCAATTTTTGATTTCTTTATCAGCCAATGCGTGTCCCATCGAGGAAAACAAAAAGTGGTCGGAAGGGCCAAGTCTGGTGAATATAGCGGTGGGGTAGGGGTTTTGCCTTATGTGCCGGTGCATTGTCGTGTAGTAAGATTACTTTTCGGTGTTTTCTGGCCCATTCTGGACCTTTTTCGATGACTGCACTCTTCGAATTGATCATTTGTTGCTTGTAGCGAATAGTATTAACTGTATCACCAGGTTTTAGAAGCTCATTATAGCACCCCTTTTTCGATCCCACTTTAAGTTTTTTGGTGGTCATCCACAGTCTTCATTTCTCTCATCGAAATCAACCGTACAAACCATCTTTTGCATGTTGCTTCCGATCACCAAAGGCCTGGTGAAGTATTCGGTGGGAATTTGAAGAACAAATTAAAGTCTTCCGCATGTCATCACTTTCTGACACATTTTGGCATTTTTTAATTAATAAAAAATTGACCTTGTTTGATCAATGCATTAATATATACGAAATAAGTTAGACAAATGTCACACCAGCCTACAACAAACCAGTAAGAAAAGCAATAGTCGCGCAGCACGCGACAGTGGGATACCCTTCGACCAACGTTCCGGTGTATATGCACATCCTTTGAAATTAATCTCGACAGATGGCGCTCGCGCTTCGCGCTCGCCCGTCGCCCTTGCTAGCTGACACAAGCACTTGGTTTTATGCTCATACTTTCTTGAATAACTTCTGTGTTTATTTTCCGATCGGATTGTAGTTTGGAGACTACGTAAATATTTCATTCAGCTTAGTATATGTTAAAATCAGAAAGTTGTATCTTTTGTACAGTGCTTACAAATTGAGTTTAAAAATTAAATTATTGATTTGTGGGGGCGGTGGGCGTGGCACCTAACATTTGAAATAAACTTGATCTGCTTGATCTACACAGGAGTCTTCCTGCCAAATTTGGTAACTCTAGCTTTTATAATAGCTGAGATCTGTGCGTTCACACAGACGGACAGACGGACAGACAGACAGACATTTCTCAATCGACTCGGCTTGTGATCCTGAGCAAGAATATATATACTTTATGGGGTCTCTGACGCCTCCTTATGCCTGTTACATACATTTGCACAAAGTTAGTATACCCTTTTTGACCATTTTCAATGGTCGAAGGGTATAAAAAACAAAACGAGAGCATCAGTCGCGCGGCACGCGACAGTGGGATACCCCTCGACCTATGTTCAAGTGTAGTTTAATTTGTTAAATCCATACATATGTACATGCTTTGAAATTATTCCCGACAAACGGTGCTCGCGCTTCGCGATCGCCCGCCTACCTTACAAGGCCTTGTAAGCTGACACAAGCACTATATTTTATGCTCATACTCTCTTTCAGTGTTTATTGTCCGATTGGATTAAAATACGTAGAATACGTAGATATTTCATTCTGTTTAGAATATGTTAAAGTTCGAAAGTTATGTATTTTATATAGAGCTTACAAATTGAGTTCAAAATTTAAATTATTGATTTGTGGGGGCGGTGGGCGTGCCACTCAACATTTAAAACAAACTTGCTCTGCGCAGACTATACAGGAACCTTCATTTCAAATTTGGTGTCTCTAGCACTTATAATAGCTGAGATCTGTGTGTTCATCGGACATCCGGACAGACAGACAGACATAGCTCAATCGACTCGGCTAGTGATCCTGCGTACGAATATATATATACATATATATTTATGCTGTCTGCCACGTCTCCTTCTGCCTGTTACATACATTTGCACAAAGTTAGTATACCCTTTTTTTTTTTACCATTTTCAATGGTCTTTGACCATATATAAAATATGATATATAATAAATAATATATAGCCTCACAAAAACAACTATTCTCGTCCCTTTGTAGAAGTTTTCTCTCAGTAGGCTCTCCACAGTACTATTCTCTTGAAAATGTCATCTAAGGCAGTTTGGCGTGATATACTATATGAAATAATTTATTATATTATAAATGTTCATTATCATTTAAATTATTAATATTTAACAATCTCAATTTTCCATCGCTTTTTACGGCTACGGGTACATCGGCTATGTAGATACTTTGAATCAATATGTGGCAGTGTAGTACTGAACGAGAGCAACAGTCGAGCGCACTCGACAATATGATACCCTTCGACCTATGTGCCGATGTAGTTTAATTTCTTATATTCATACTTTTTTGAATAACTTATGTGTTTATTGTCCGATCAAAAATTTGGAGAATAAGTAAATATAAGCTTACCATATAATCATTATTTGTCTGTCAGTTAGCGATGAACATGTGAAAGTCACAGAGTTATATCTTACAAATCAAGAAAGATTAAAATTTTGATCATGCCAAATTTGGCTATAGCTTTGATAATAAATGCGTTCAAACAGAGAGACGGACAGACGGAAATCCGGATAGACAAACGAACATGGCTAAATCGTGTGATTAAAAATGTTATTATTACTTATAGAAAGTTCTGCACGCATATCCAATTGGCTCCCTGGTTTCCTAGTTATCCAGCAAGTTCACTTTGTTGCGATCTCAGGACTTATACCAGGGTTATCAGCCGTTCTCAACAGATTATCCGCCAAGTGGTCGTGCTTCTGCAGAGTCAATTATTGTGTTGCATGCCACGTCGAGGGTAGTTCGATTGTTGCTGCTAAGCTAAACACCACCAACAACAGCGACGTCGACAGCAGCAGCAGCAGCAGCAACTGCATCGACAGCACACATACAATTTCATAATTTTAAAATCGTTCCGAGTGCTCGTCTTGGTTCGGGCTTAGGACTCGCGTCTCCTGAAAAGGGATTCGGATTCGTGTGGCGTGCGCCGTTCGCTGAACGAATACGGCACGCCACCGCAGCCTCGACTGGCGACTGGCTTTCATTTCATTTAATTTTTAACTGTCATCGGCGGCGGTTCGGTGTCAGGACTCAGAAACACTGGCCCTGCATATTATATCCCGTGCTAAAAAATCCGTTTACGTCGTGTAGTCCCATCTCCGGTTAGAAAATAAAACTTATTATTTTTTTTAAATTTATTTGCAGTGAAAATTATAAAGTGATTTCGATTCAATCCAACAAACTTGAAAATCGAACCGGTGAGGCTGTTATAAGTTTATTTCTCTAAATTAAGTTATACACGTTAAGAATATTATGAAAGTATCATAATTATATGGAACTTCGGGTTCAATAAAGCAATCGAAATGTAATTGAATTGATTAAGTAAAAACCAGTAAGAAAAGCAACAGTCGCGCAACACGCGACAGTGGGATACCCTTCGACCTAGTATGTTCCCGTGTAGTTTAATTTCTTAAATTCATACACATATGCATATGCACATGCTTTGAAATTAATCCCGACAGATGGCGCTCGTGCTACGCGCTCGCCCGCCTCCCTTGTTAGCTGACGCACTTGGTTTTATGCTCATACTTTCTTAAATAACTTTTGTGTTTATTGTCCGATCGGACTGAAATTTGGAGACTACGTAGATATTTCATTAAGCTTAGTATATGTTAAGTCAGAAAGTTCTATCTTTTAAACAGCGCTTAAAAATTGAGTTCAAAAATTAAATTATTGATTTGTGGGGGGCGGTGGGCGTGGCACCTAACATTTGAAATAAACTTGATCTGCTTGATCCACACAGGAGTCTTCCTGCCAAATTTGGTAACTCTAGCTTTTATAATAGCTGAGATCTGTGCGTTCATACAGACGGACAGACGGACAGACGGACAGACAGACAGACATGGCTCAATCGACTCGGCTTGTGATCCTGAGCAAGAATATATATACTTTATGGGGTCTCCGACGCCTCCTTCTGCCTGTTACATACATTTTCATTTTGCACAAAGTTAGTATACCCTTTTTGACCATTTTCAATGGTCGAAGGGTATAAATATCTTCTACATTTACATTCTAAAAACACATATTCTATGAATATTACTTATTAAAGTGCAGGTAAACATTTGAGTCTCTAAGACCCTATAAACTTACAATACTAACATGAAAAATAATTTCGAGATGCCGTAGTTTATATACACTTGCAGCTCTCCATTGATATGCTAACTTGTATATATTTATATATTTTTCTGTGTTAAAAAACTTCTTAGATTTGTATGAAATTTGACATGTATACAAGCGGTTTCTAGTTCTATTATTGGTAGAGCTACGTTGCGGCATCTTGAAAATGAATGCCAAATATCGTATTATAAAAGTCGATTGACAGAATATTTTAAACATAATGAGAACGATAAAACTGAGGCGGTGCGCGTTTTCTAAATTTTAAATAAGCTAGCGTTTAAAGTGCCCTTAACATAGCTAAATTTTATCGTTCATACAAACAGATATATGTAGCTCAAAAGACTTGGCTCTAGATCCTGAATACATATCTTTGTCGTGTCTACCACGCCTGTTACATAAATGTATTTACATATATGAGACATCTCAGACCCAATAAAGTATATATGTATGTATATTTGCTGAATCAGCATCACCAGGGGAGTAGATCTAGCCATGTCTGCCTGTCCGTCCTTCCGTCTTTCCGTTGCAACGCAAACTAGTCATTCAGTTAGTTAAAAGGTATCTTGATGAAATTTGGCACACATGCTTTTTATTGCTGCACGCTGTTAATAAGTCGAAACGAGTAAGATCGAACCAACATATCGTATAGCTGCAATTGCTTTCAAGTTTTTTAAATTGAATTTTGAAAATAATAAAATGTACATGTATTTCATGCATTTCATTGGCAAAGCACTTAAGTGTAGATGAGTGTGCGTTTTAATGTAAAAAATGCATAGATAAAAATGCATAGATAAAAAGAGAATAGACACAGCTTGTGCTACACACACGCATTGAAATGACGTCACGGCTTGCTCGTTTGTATACAAAATCCATTCGATCAAGGTAACAATTTCTGTGTTTATTTTCCGATCGGGTTCAAATATATGTATGTATGTAGATATTAACGATATGTAGATATTAAAGCTAGCTTATATTGGTCCAAATCTGTTTTACCTTTTATACGACTCTTACAAATTAACTACAAAATTAAATTATCGATTTGCGGGGGCGGTGGGCGTATACAATACAAAAGCATTCAAAATGTAAATAAGCTTGATCTGCGTGTGGTGTACAGGAACCTTAACACCGAATTTGGTATATCTTGCTTTTATGATAGCTGAGATCGCCGCGTTCATCCAGACGGACAGCCGGACAGACAGACGGACAGCTCAATCGACTCGGCTAGTGATCCTAAGCAAGAATATAAGGTATATATTATTGGGTCTCCCACGCCTCTTTCTGCCTGTTACCTATGTATGTATATTTCCATAAAGTTAGCAATTGTCGAGGGGTATACGAATCCGTCGGTAGTTTCTATGGTACGATTTAACGCTTGATATGGCTTTTTTCGACTTATTCCATATCGATATTTTACGTTGTGGCCGCAGTTGTAAGGTAAATTCAAAATCAACGACAATAGTTTATTCTGGACCAGTTCACAAGTTCGACCTTAATCATTCAACTTATTAAGAACTTATATCTATAAGTAATGCATTAAAGCGTTAAAGAATGCGCCGCAAGGGATGAAAACTAAATCTTAGTATTTGTAGTATACGGCGACAATTGCGAACAAACAGAAGAATTATTTACTTAAGCTCCGTGCCCGAAGCCACGCAGAGGCAATCGCTCAATAAACCCTAACAAGGACTCCAACACCCGAACTACAAGTTGAGTGCAAACTGCGAATTAATTTGGGCGCAACTCGAAACGCAGCCAAGCGTCAAGGATTGCAGTCTACAACCCCGCACACAGACACACATTCACACAATCACAAAAAGACATCAATCTCAGCGAAATGCTTACTCGAAAGGGGTCCAAATCAAATTCGATTAGGGTAACGCAGTACCGTGCACATGTACCGGCTCACACGGTCACTCAGAGAGAGTGAGAAGGAGACAAAGTGAAATGAGATTTTGTCAACTTGTCGGCTGCTCCACCCCCTGTGACACCGGGCAACGGGCAACTCCATTACGTCGGGCACGTCCTGTAGGTCCTTGAGTTTAACACATGCCAAAAAAGCCACAAGTGGCACATTATTTTAATTCGCAGTCAAACGATGTACCGTTAACACCGACCGCACACAAAGCCACAGCTACAACATGTGTGACAACACTACTGAGTGTGTTTGCGAGGGTAGGGCAGAGTCAGGAACGGAGCAGGACCCAGAGCAGGCAGAAAAGTTTGACTGCGACACGAACTATGGTAAATGCGGCAGAAATTGGGCCTCTGTCAATGAGAGGTAAACAGGATTACACTGTTGGCACCCCCTTGTGCACACTGTGCCAAGTAAAGCTTCAGGATTGTAGTTTTATTTTTGAAGTGGTCTTTACACTGTGCAACACAAAATTCTGAACCGATTTTCAACAATTGCTGCTGCAAATACTTGCTAAAAATAGAAATTTTGCGTTTTTACTTTTGTCAAATTGGTTCGGATTTTGGAATGAGCCGGTTCGCACCGATATATCTATCGTATAGCTGCCAAACAAACTATCGGCCATTTTTTTGTTTGTTAAGATATTGCGTCAAAATGTACTCCATCGCATTTTTCCTAAGTTGTTCTTTATTTTATAAAAAAATGTATTTTAAACTAACTTTAGATTAATTAAAAACCATTTTTTTTTTATTTATTAGCAATTTAAGTTGAATTGATGTGAAATTTTGCTTTAAATTAGTGTGTATTTAGAATGGAAAATAGCCATCATGGATTGTTTTATATGTTATTAATACAAAGTCCGCAGTAAATGTTTTTGATTGTAAAATTTTTTTAAACGTGTTGTTGATGTATACGATAGACTTTAACTAAGTCATACATATATTTGTGATTCGTGTGGTCTGTAACTTTAGTTGAGTCGAAATGAGACAAAAGATCAAAATGAGAAGTTGTTAAATAAACTTTTCATAATCGACATCGTTACCGTTTTTGGCCATTTGTCCAAAGAACTACATGTTGCAGCTGTATACACAGCGACAACAATCACCAAGAAATTGCAAACAAAATAATGCTGTTTCTTCTTTACATTAAGCTAAAATAATCAAATAGTGACAGCTTTTGGTGGGCTTGGTGAAAAAATGATTAAAAATGGCTCAACCAGACATACGATGCAAGAAACTAGGTTGGTATACGACTGAGTAACAACAATGCATAACTGCGACTTGAGCAAAAGAATATCAATTTATATCACTAATTATAAAGACGTGTAAAAAAAAACTGAAATGCAACCTTCACGACAATCTATCTTTACAATTAGAAGTTACGCCAAAAAATAAGAATTTTTTCTCACTGTGCATTACAAGTATAATTTATAAATTAAAGTGGTCGTCACCTTCTAAAAAAATTTCAACACTATAGATCAATGTTCAGGCTAGGTATGTTTTTAATAACATAAATGTCAATAAAGCAGTGTGAGTTTTCCATACGTCTTCCCCATTGAATTGATAGCAATTGGTTACCCTAAATTTATCGCTCTATTACTTTTATGCAATCAGTTTTCATTGAACCATTGAAAATAGTCAAAAAGGGTATAACTTTGTGAAAATGTATATAACAGGCAGAAGGTCGCGTGGGAGACCTTATAAAGTATATTTACTCTATATATAGTATATTCTTGCTGAGGATCACTAGCCGAGTCGATTGAGCCATGTCTGTCTGTCCGTCCGTCTGTTTGAACCTCATGATCTCAGCTATAAAATGAGCTAGAGACTCCAATTTTGAAATAAAGGTTTATGTGAACCTTCCACAGATTAAGTTTATTTCAAATTTTGGATGCCACGCTTACCGCGTGGGAGACCCCATAAAGTCTATATATATTCTATATCGTATATATTCTTGCTCAGGATCACTAGCCGAGTCGATTGAGCCATGTCTGTCCGTCTGTTTGAACTTCATGATCTCAGCTATTAAATGAGCTTGAGACTCCAAATTTGGAATGAAGGTTTATGTGAACTGTCCACAGATCAAGTTACCCTATTTCAAATTTTGAATGCCACACTTACTGCCCCCGTAAATCAATATATATGTTTTTCAAGTTGATTTGAAAGCGCCGTATAAGAGATACAGCTTTCTGACAATTTTAGAAGTTTTTCAAAATTTTTGTTGGTTAGGTTGAAATTTAGACGTGATTGGCTAGTTTTGACATTGAATTCGCATTCGGAAGGTCTTAAAACATATAGAAACATATATCGAATGAACCGATCATGACTTCCCAATTTTTTGGGGTATCTTAAGTGTTTCTAGTTTTTTGAGGTTAAGTCGAAATTCAGATGTGCTACGTAAATTTTGACTTCGGATTCGGACTTAAAAGGACAAAATACATGATAAAACATATATCGCATGTTCAGATCACGATTCAATATCTTTTGGGAGATATTTTAAGGTTTTTCAGTTTTGTGAGGTTATGTCCAGACGTGATGGCGAAATTCATACCTCGGATTCAGATTCAGCGAGCCAAAATACATATAACTGCATATGCCGCTTCCCAGATCATGAAACTTTATTTTTTTGGGGGGTTGTGTTATTCTTGAACAGCAGCTCACGCCGACTCGATTGAGCCATGTTCGTCCACTGTCTGTCCGTCTGTTGGTTTGTCCCGCCTGGATGAACGCTCAAATCTTAGCTATTATTAAAAGTAGAGACACTAAATTTTACATGAAGGTATATATCATCAGCAGATACAAATTACCAACTCTTGGTGCCACGCTCACCGCCCCTGCAAATCACTAAATTCATTTTTTATCTCGATTTGAAAGCGACGGATAAAGATAAAACTTTCTGACTTCGACATATACATACATAGCCAATATATAATATCTACTAATCCTCTAAATTTTAATCTGATCGAACAATAAACACAGAGGTTATTCAAATCATTAATCCTGAACAGTTCTCTAGCCAGTCTTTCCAAGATGATTTTTGGAGTTTGACGATCCCTATTTAACAAAGACCCTCTATACCTTCTCTTTGTTTGTCCAATTTTACAGCACGGATCATGCGTTTGGCGTCCTCAGTATTCGATTCACAAATACCGCATTGAATCCGTTCAAAAGAACTTTCCATATACTAATAGACTTAAATAACGTAATTTACCTTCCGTAGCTAACAGTGAAACTTTATTTGGGCATGGTATACAGACACCTTCATACCAAATTTGGTGTATCCAGCTTTTAAAATAGGTTAGGGATGCGTGTTGATTTTCGTCAAAATTTTTGCTGACATTCCAATTGTTGTTATTATTTTTACATTCGTGACTTGGAATTTATCATATCCCTTGCTGAGCCTTGCTTGTTCTGATTATGTGGATAACTCTATTTATATATACATACATCTGATCATCCTTTTCTACATTCTTTCGAGTACTTCGAAATAGTTACTGAAAATTGCCATTTTTGACTTTCGTGGCTTGGAACCCCCCTTGCTCATGAGCCTTGGTTTCCGATTCTGTGGACAATTTTTTTTATAGATATGAATGTTTGATTACCCTTTCCACCCTTTTTCCAAGTTATGCCGTTTTCAGAGTCTATATATTGTCGAGGAAAGCAGTTTTTAAAGAAAATATTGGGATGATACATATTAAATTTGAATACATCTCAAATTTATCTGCATCACGCTAAAAAATGATGTCGGGTAGTGTTATTACTGCGGTAAAATGAAGAGTAAATATGGGAGGTATAATATATAGTCGGCCGATCCGGCTGAAAATAGAATTGAATATAAATTTGAGCATATATTTTGTAAATAAACCTAGATCGGGTGTCTGGCCCAATAAGACTGTATGCGCGTGCCTGCTATAGCTATAGACGGCGAAAGACTTTGTCTCTGGAATTGTTAGTGTACATGTAATTGTTTTTGAAAACTGGGCAAAAGGTATAATACTGTGAAGCGTGACTAACTGTGTAGCGTTCGTCTGGTTATTCAAAATTGAGCTAAGGAAAGGAAATTGAGGATATTTGCGAGTAGTAATCGAGTTGATAATTGGCTTCTCTCCCTCTAATTGGCATATCGTATTAAATATAAATTGAAATCTGTTAGAGGCAACTTTGGCAAAATCATGTAACCCAGATAGGATGAGATGTGTTTTATATGGAATAAACATCGATGTGCTTAATGAACAAGTTACCCCCCGTGTTAAGCTGTGAAGCTGTTCGCAAGGGTTGTGCTCTGCCGAGCTGCACTGTTCTCGCCTGACCTCTCGCTGAGCACTAAGAGGGCGAGGGGGAAGGGCAGGCAGCCCATCTCGAGTGTCTGTCTGTCCGCCTGAGGCCTTGTTTGATATACTGTTATTATGTTTCAAACTAATTCCAGTGACAGTCAAGAGTGCGTGTGTGTGTATGTGTGTCTGCGAGAACAGCAGCAGCCAGGGTTGATTTGCTTCATTGGAGAAAGGGTATCAATCAGTCGCTACTGCAATTCAGCACAACATTTATAACAGGAACTTATACAACTGTTGCTGACGGCTTAAATTGTTGGCAAAAAGTTTATATTTTTATTTGCCTCAACACAATCAAAAACAAGCTCAAGTTGCAGTTGCAAGTTGCCGGCGCTGCTGTTTTGCTCCGTCTCTGGTCAATTGCCAGCTGCACGCATTAATCTCAGCAGCAAAGTTGGACAAGTTTCCAACCAAGTATAACAAAAGTGGCCATGTAAAAGTTGCGTCTAGCAGCTGCTGATTGAATATTAAAATGCTGGCAGCCACAAAACACGGATGAGGCAAAAGGACTCGTCGGCGGCAATTAAAGCTGTGCCGCATCAATCAGTGGTGCCGCCGGCTCGACGCGGGGGGTGGCCAGTGCTGACTGCCACGCCTTAATTAGCATAATCTAATTTCAACTTTGTCAGAACGAATCTTCTTTTGCCTGATGCCACCGCTGCTGCTGCTGCTGCTGCTGCTGCCAAAAAAAGCAAATCGAGTGACGGAACGCAGCCAATTTACTGGCGCCCGTTGAAAACTTTTATATTTTTACAACGAAATGAAAAAACAATAAAACAAGAAAACTCAAATTAAAGCAACAAAAACAACAACAACAATGGGAATAAGTGTTAGATCAGGATTTGGCGACTTGCAAGTTACCCTGTAAAAGTTGCTGTATTAAAAGTTGATGTGGCAGAAATAGTGGAAAAGACAGAGAGAGAAAAAGACATAAAAAAATAGAGAGAGAAAAGGAGAGACTAAGAACGGTAGGGGTAGCTGGTGGGAGAAGAAAGGGACGAACCGAATTGAAAAATGTTTCTTGCCTCCGATCTTAGTACACAATCTAGAGACTTTGCTAGCCGAGTAGACCCTGACGTTCTTGTTGCAGAGTATGTGCCAGCTGGATGGCCAAGTAACATCAGCTTTGACAGCAGCGGCGACGGTTTGTTAAAAACTTTTTAAATGCGAAAATGAAAGAGCAACAAGACGAGTATTCCATGGGCGGGGCAGGCAGGTTGAGGAAAGGTATCGGGACAAAGGGAATGGGGCATGGGGGAAGTGGGGGTGGTTTGCGGCAACAGAAACGTTTAGAATTGACAGCAACAGAATGGAGGGTACCGCACTGCGCCTGCCACACGGTGGAGGCGTCAAGTGCCTCAACAGTTTGGCAGGCGAACACGACAATTGCGTTTGTTACCATGTGGGCGTGTGTGAGGTGTATGTATATAGGGGTAAATGTGGGGGGGGGGGTAGGAGGGGTGACTGTGGTTGGGCTTGGCATCTGTTGAAACATTTAATTTAGTGGAATTCGGTGCGACGTATAAGCTTATTAAGAGTGACTGTATGTGTGTGTGTGTGTGTGTGTGTGTGTATTTGTCTCTTTGCAGTATGTGCGTGAGGGTGTTTTTATGGCCCTTGTTTTTCTATGTAAATTTTCCGATTTGACACACGTTGCCCGCCTCAGTTTAAGCACTCTCCACTTGCCCTCTCTTCCCTTTTTTTTCCCCTGGCATTCCTTTCCGCATCCAATTTAACAAAGATTTAGACATCTTTGTACAATTTGCGCCAATCAAACTTTGGTAGCTGAAACTCCAATAGATTTGACTAGAATCTTCAAAATCATTTTGTTAATAACTATGGAACTTATTGCACTGTCTTGCAAAATGTTTTGTAACTACCTCGTTGAGTGGTTGACTTAAGATAGAAAGACGAACATACACAGATATGCAGGCAGAATACACATAAACAAATTCACAAAATCTGTATATATAGAAAGAGTTAAATACAAAGAAATGGAAACTAAATATCTGCTAGATTTCTTACAGAACTTGGTGCAGCATCTGCCTTAATTGCTCTACAATATCGTCAACACAAATGAAGGACACTTCCAGGAGGACTCCTTTGTCGGCACTTTGGGTGAGGGCGGGTGATTGGGAAATCATTTTTAATTGCCATAGGGTGGCGAACAAAGACGCTGAACAAGAAAATGTCAGCAGTTGGTTGACAATGGGGAGGGCGGAGGTGACAACCAACTAACAACTGGTTGGGCGTGCCAAGCGGCACAGGACACTCGCTTGAGCCAAAGACGTTGGCGAAGACAATGCAAATATGGACATAAATCTTGTACAACGTCTTGTTCGAGTCAGCAACAGAGAGCTCCATCTGGAACTAGAGCTGCAACTGGAGCTGGGACTGTCAGCGGAATTGGGAGTGAGAAGCCTCAAGCAAATTGGGACTAAGCAAACAGAAATCTCATTGGGATTCGTCTATGTTTGCTGCCGAATTTACGCAGTGCAAAAGCTTTTAAAGCGATTAAACACAATTGGACCAACAAAATTAAGCGACTTTCTCTCGTGTCACTGCTCTTTTAATACCCTTCGACTATTGAAAATGGTCAAAAAAAGGGTATACTAGGTTTGTGCAAATGTATGTAACAGGCAGAAGGAGGCGTGGCAGACCCCATAAAGTATATACGTATATTCTTGCTCAGGCCATTTCTGTCTGCCTGTCTATCTGTCTGTCTGTCTGTCTGTCTGTCTGTCTGTGTGAATGCACAGATCTCAGCTATTATAAAAGCTAAAAAGCTAGATATAGTAAATATGGCAGGAATATTCCTGTATACTATACGCTGATCAAATTTATTTTAAATGTTAGGTGCCCCGCCCACCGCCCACCGCCGCAAATCAATAATTTCATTTTTGAACTCATTTTGTATGCGCTGTATAAAATATACAACTTTCTGGCTCTAACATATACTTAGCTGAATGAATTATCTTCGTATTCTCTAAATTGCAATCCGATCGAACTACAAACTCAAAAGTAATTTAAGAATGTATGAGCATAAAACCAAGTGTTTGTGTCAGTTAACAAGAGAGGCCGGCGAGCGCCATCTGTCGAGAATAATTTCAAAGCGTGTGCATACATATGTACATATATGTGTACATACAAAAGTGAACAAAAGTATTTTGACAACGCAAAGTAAGATCCACCACCGCTTCTGACTCCAAACTAAGATTAGTAAAGGTAACCAATTTTATTTTATGAGAGAGACAACAACAAAAGCATTAATCGAGCAAAAGCTTGTATTGATAACGGTACATATTTATTTTTTATTATTTTTTTGTTTGCCAGCCTATGATTCTTTGGCTGGAAAAAAGTATTTTGACAATTCAGAGTTTCTTAAACATTTTTAGAAAAAGTATAAATTGGTGATGGTTACAAACTTATTAATAAAAAAACAAACCCTCCTTTTACATCAATAACCTTTTGCAAGCATCCAGTAATAGATGTTACCAAATTTTGTAATGTTTCCAATGAGATATCCTGCCAAAGTCCTTGAACCTCAGTAAGCGTCTTTTCTCGTGTTTTTGATAAATCTGAGCTTTGTTTTCTTTTTATAAAAGCCTACACGTTTTCTATAATATTGAGATAGGGACTTTGAGGGAGCCAATCTAATACATTAACCTCGAAATCTCTCAAAAATGCAGTAATCATATGGGTCTTGTGGCATGGAGCGTTGTCCTGCTGCAGTACAAATGATTGTTCAATGAGCCGGTCACCAGAACTAAATGCGTGGTCATTTAAGACACGCAAATATTAGTCCTTGTTCATTGTGTCATCAATTGGTATCAAATCGCCCAAGCCACGCAACCCCAGAACATTAGCGATCCTCCACTATGTGGTACCCGCTCGCACACCGGCCTAATTTTTGTTACGACCATTCTTTTGCAACCTGCAGTAAATCTTTTTCTTAGATCCGTGGTATTTGTATTTGAAAGAGCTTTCATCTGTCCATAACACTTGTTCCCAAAACGATTGGGGCTTGTTTAAATAGGACTTGGCAAACGACAACCGTTTCAACTTGTCTTTTGCTGAAATGGGTGGTATTGGACGAGCTACATAAGTGTGAAAATCGCATTCTTTAAGTCATCTATCCACAGTTCTTCGACTAACTGATATTTTATGATGCTCATCAAGCTTAATCACCACTGCTTTGGGTGTAATCAGAATATTTTCTTTAAATTTCCTCAGTATTATGTGTTCTTCAATAGGCGTTGTATTGCGTGATCTTCTCGATCTGATCATATTTCAAAGGGAATTCTTTTTTTTTGTTTATATATTGTTTTGGTAATATATTGTTTGTTTTAGCACTTTGTATATTTTGCTAAGGTATTCTACAGAAATATCTGCAATTTACTTAGTAACCATTTCATTTCTTATAACGTCACTTAGGTCGTGTGTTTTCCCCATATTTAAAAAAAACTAATTTAAAATAATGGTTAATTTTAATAAAGACGAGAAAAACAACTTATGAAACCAAAGCAAGTGTTTTGCACAGCAAGCGAATCAACGAAAATGAATATGAAAGTCTTTGTCAAAATACTTTTGTCCAGCCAAAGAATCATAGGCTGGCGTACAAAAAATATGCAAAAATAAATACATATGTATGTACCGTTATCAATACAAGCTTTCGCTCGACTAATGCTTTTGTTGTTGTCTCTCTCATAAAATTAAATTGGTTGCGTTTCTTACTGGTTTAAGCTGCATACACGATCTCATATCTTTGGCCAAGTTAACAGAGTGATGCCATTAGCTGGACTTTAGGTGATATACGCTGTGACGATCTGAAGCGATGTGTATTTTTCTGCGTCACGCCTAATTAGTTTGCTTGCTTTTTACTTTGTTTGTCTGCACACGTTGTTACACCGCATTCACTTACTTAAGAAACACTTTCGGTTGTATTTCAGTTGTACAGATTGCAGCATGAAGGACACTAACAGCAGCAACGGCAGCAGCAGCAGCAGCAGCAACGGCAGTGCTAACAACAACGCCGGCAACAGCAGCATCAACGGCGGCAACGCACAGACTGCCACGCCCACAGCAGTGCAACAAGCAGGTGCAGCAACCGTCACAGGACAACAGGCGATGCAGCAGGAACAACAACAACAGGAGCAGCAGCAGGCAACGAGCGCGCAGCAGCTGACGCCACGCAAGAGCAACATCCACGAGCTGCGGAATCAGGACTACGTTAGTCGCCTCATGGCTGCCACGCCCCCCATATCTGTACTCGGCACCTGTGGGGCCGAACAACTACTTTTTCAGCGACATGCTGCGATCGTTAGTGCAGACGCGAAACAACGAGACGGCACGCGTTCTGCAACTGCAACAGCAGCAACAGCAACAGCAACAGCAACAACAACAACAGCAGCAGCAACAGAAGCAGGCGGCTCTGGTGAGACGCTCGCGGAAGCGTTCCTGGTCATACAGACCTTACTACGAGCAGCTGCGTGAGCGGCGGGATGCAGAGGATAAAACAACAACAGCAACAACAACAACAACAGCAACAGCCGCAGCAGCAGCATCAACAACACCACCACCCCCCAAAAAGCAAATAATTCCGACACTGTAGCGGCAGCGGTAGCAGTTACTGAGAAGCCGCTGGAGCTGACCAACAAGACGGCAGCTACTCCTCTAACTACGGCCACGCCCCTGCCCTATGGGTACTCCAAACAGGAGACGAAGCCCCTCGCTAAAGCAACGGCATTAGGCGGTGCTGTCGATAGCAACATGCAGGATAATACGCCGCCAGCTGCTTCCCTGCCTCCGCAGGATCTGGTGCTGCCACCACCGCCGCCAGTGTGGTATCCACCGCTGTACGCACCCTACGGCATCGATCCGCTGCATTTCTTCATCGACCTGCGCGTCTCGGGCCACATCTACGACCGCAAGAAGGAGAACGTTTCGCCGCTTTCTAATAGCAACAGCAGTAGCAGCGGCGTCTCAGGCGCCTTATTTGGCGCCGAGGAGAGCACGGGGGCACTGCCATTGCTGCTTCTGCAGCCACCGCCGGCTTGGCGGGCAACAATTTGCTGGGCAAACAGCGGCACGGTTCCGCCTTCACCGTGCCCATACCCAAGTCAGCGCAAAGTGACGCCATTAATCTGTGCGCCGGGAGCAATGTCGGGACAGCTGCCGGGGCAGTAGCTGGTGCAGGGCTGGGCAAGTTCGAGCACTACGCCAAGTATTACGATCTGGGCGAGAGCAAGGAGAACCAGCCGGCGGCGAGCACAGCAGCTGCAGCCGCGGCCGCTGCTGCGGCAAATCTATCCAAGACAAGCGCCAGTTACATGCTGCAGCATCTGCCTAGGCTCTATAGTCAGTTTGCGGCACAGCAAGAGGCTGCTGCAGTTGCAGCGGCCGTTGGGGATTTGGACGCCAAGTCTGAATCTGCATCGGTTTGTGCGGATCTCTGTGATGAGGATTCAATGGGACGCGGAAACACGGGCCGCGCTCTCCTTGAAAACAACTGCATGCAAAACGATCGTGAAATTGATGTGGAAATCATAGACTCCATTAAGTATCGTACCGATGGCGAGAGCAGCCGCTGTTCCAGTAATGACGAGGCCTCCATCACGCAGATCGACTAGGATACTCCTGAAATAGATTACTTTGTTCATTACTCAAACTCAAATAAAGAAACCTGTCTTGACACATTGTTATTCAATTAATTAAAAAAGAGTCATCCATAGGAGAAGGTGTGGTACTGCAACCAGTGTTGGGCTTTTGTACCTGGAAGCTCCTCCATATCCTGGATACAGATCCTTCGTCGAGGAGTAACCGATCTGTGCAGTGACTGTGGTATGAATGTGCAGAAGTTTACTCCTTTTCCATACCAAGGCAGTTGACAGTCGCAGTGAATATGCTTGGTAGTTTCGTCATCTTCTCTGCAGACTCTACATTATGTATCCAAGATGATAGTTTCCGTGTGATGGCTACTATGGTAACAAACACGGAGGTGAAGATCCCTACTGGAGAGCAAATTGGTTCTTCGCTTAGCCAACGGATCGGTAAGCACCTTGGCCTGCCGCATACCAGGTCTGAATAGTCAGTAGCGTTCGGACATCCAATTAGCCCAAGTTTTCACCAGGGATGAGACTGTGGACCACTGTACACCACAAAATTCAGGTCCAAGCAACGAAGCAGATGACCCTGCCCTAACTAGCTTGTTCGATACAAGAGTGACCATGTACCCAGAAAAGAGTGACTTTATTCAGTGAGATAAGAGTTTGCAGGCGGTTCCAACAAGCAAGCACAGTTGTGGTTGATTCTTTTTTATACCCTTCGACCATTGAAAATGGTCAAAAAAAGGGTATACTAACTTTGTGCAAATGTATGTAACAGGCAGAAGGAGGCGTGGGAGACCCCATAAAGTATATATATTCTTGCTCAGGATCACAAGCCGAGTCGATTGAGCCATGTCTGTCTGTCTGTCTGTCTGTCTGTCCGTCTGTCTGTGTGAACGCACAGATCTCAGCTATTATAAAAGCTAGAGTTACCAAATTTGGCAGGAAGACTCCTGTGTACTATAAGCAGATCAAGTTTATTTCAAATGTTAGGTGCCACGCCCACCGCCCCCCACAAATCAATAATTTAATTTTTGAACTCAATTTGTAAGCGCTGTATAAAAGATACAACTTTCTGACTTTAACATATACTAAGCTGAATGAAATATCTACGTAGTCTTCAAATTACAATACGATCAGACAATAATCACAGAAGTTATTTAAGAAAGTATGAGCATAAAACCAAGTGATTCTGTCAGCTAACAAGGGGAGGCGGGCGAGCGCGAAGCGCGAGCGCCATCTGTCGGGATTAATTTCAAAGCATGTGCTTATGCATACGAGTATGTGTATGAATTTAACAAATTAAACTACACGGGAACATAGGTCGAAGGGTATCCCACTGTCGCGTTTTGCGCGACTGTTGCTCTCGTTTTAGATAAAATAGCGTGTATGGCCTATCAGAGTAGACATAAGAAAAGACATAACAATCAGTAAATTGACAAATCGGTATACCAGTAAATATCGTGGGGGTCATTGATGGGGTTGCCGTCATCTCAGTCCTTTCGGTCCGGGATAAGAGTTCTAAATTTATCACCAATGAAGAATTCTCTGGTTATAGAATATGTTCTAGTGCAGGATTCCTAAAAAGGTTCAAACCAGCTACTTTTTGTATTTGGATGTACAATGAAGTTACACAAAGAATCGATAGTCAGACAGTTGCGGAGTGCTCCAGTCAGAGAGATGCAAAGCAGTCTCTGCAACTTACTGCACTTGTTTAAGGCAAAAGGCCTATCCACTATGCAGCATCAGCATAGGTAGAAATAGGTCTTACCATCATATCGTACAACCATCAAATTTTACACGGCTTAAGACCCCAAGTTCAGCCAAAGGATCTACTGCAGGCCCATATGGCATGAGTTTCCGTGGCTAAAGTGTTCTTTAAGTAAGAATTCAAATTTTGCTTCAATGGTTACCTTTTGCAGATAAATGTTAAAACCTACGTCCACGTAGCAGTAATTAAGGAACAAATTTAAAAAATATACTGATTTATAAGCCGCATCCTGCAAAGTACGCAACACATACTACGCTAAACATAAAAGTTTTATATCGTTTGGTCATGTGGGTAGTATGTATATCACAGTCGAGCACATTCGGTTGTAGCTTTCGTGCTTGTTATCTAGATTTCACGTGAAAGTTTCTGGAAATTATCATTGAAATTGACCGCGCTGAATATTTGTAATTCGAAATTATTTCAGAGTGAAATAATTAAAAATAAAAATAATTGGACTTCGATTTGAAGTTGAGAGCACAACGACTTTATTAAATCTAAACCAATTAGCAACTAAAGTACCTAAGCTGCTCCTGAGTTTTAGTGGGAGGGAAATGGGTGTGCGAAACGGATTTGAAGAATTCTTCTTGGTGTGCAGGAAACTGGGCAGACGCTTAGCTTGCATATTGGAGTGCAATGAATCGGAGTTCATTGTTCTATTAACTCTTTCCCCTCCAATTCATGCTTGTCTTTAAGCGGTCGCTAGAAGTATGGGTGTAGTTGAACTGAGCTAGCTGATTGTGTGCCTCAGTCAAAGATTGCATGCAGGTTGATGGTGCGAGGGTCGCGGTGACTTTGGCTTCCATTCCCGGTGTGGGTCCTAGTTGCAAGGTTATGCTCCTCTGTCTGCGACTAAAGGTGTGCAAACCCAGGATAAGAATCAGGGCAATGTCAAAGAGCGTTAGCAGAGTTATGCTGTTGACCTTTGCAATCTCCACTCAATGCGTTTTTATGTGTATCTCGTAGAATGGGTCAATGTTGAGCATAGTTCTTAGTGGCGACAGAATGTCGCTAGAAGTTTTGCAATGCACATTAGTTGAGCGAAAGAGATACACTCAGCTACTGAGTAAGGTTTGATCGTAAGGCGTTGAATGAATAGGAAAAGAGGGATAGCGATACATGTGATATATATTGCGCAGTTATGAAATAGGAATTTTGATACGCATGATTTTGTGAAGTCAGTCTGCAATGCGTCACAAATACGAAGAGAACTTGCCGTGCGTTGAAGAGCTATTTTAAATATGGACTTGAATGAGCCATCTCCGACATGTATTATTATTATTTATGTACATATAGTATGTATGTATGTATATTCAACGCTTCCAGTGCTTCGAGTGACAGAACGTTGAGTCGCTCTTTTTTCACAGTTGTAAGCTGCACAAGAGGCGCTCCAGGAGTCATAAAATCGAGTCATATGATAGTTGAACTAGGTAGGTGCCCTCTTGGTGAAGCTTCGTGTTGTTTCAGGTTTCGTTTCCATTGTAGTCATTTAGTAGGATGATTCCCTCATCGATTTCTTCATCTTTTAAATTTCACCGTTAACTCCTTGACTTACGACTCGCGCTTGCTTGAGGGACTCTCAATAATAGTCAAACCCACGCTAACCACCCAATAGAACAATTATAGCCCACTAAAGGCACCGCAAATAGTTGTTAGTCTTACTAATCCTGATGATCTTATTGGGTTAATTACGGAGGTCACTAGTTTATATTATGTTACACTTAAAGTCAATTAAAGCGATACAGCAAAAATCTTTTCCAAAGACTCTGACTCTTAAAGAGCCATTGCTAATCACTTGGATAATATAGGAATTGAATTTCATACATATCAAATAAAGGAAGAGAAACATTATAGAGTAGTAGTTAAAGGGCTTCACCATAGCACCTTAAGCAACGAAATTAGTTTTTAATCAACGCCCGTTTTGAAATATTGGGCTTTGATGCTCTGTAAGTTCATAATCCTAGATCAAGGACTAGCAGAGAAAAGTTATATATATTTGTTTTATTTATTTATTTTAAGTCGACTGTTTACGATTAAAATTAAAATTAAAACTTATACACTACAAATTAAATTTCATTAAGGTAAATTTATATTTTTATATTTAAATTTGAGATGGAGTAAACAAGAATTAGCTGATCCAAATGTGTTTCGAGAAAAGTTAGTTTAATTGCTAGATAAGTAATACAGAATTAACAGTTTCAAGGAAGCTAAAGAGTTAGTGTTGGATACGATAGTTTGTTATAGTCATACAGTTAGGCATAGTTCGATCTACAAAACGGAGGGGTTAGTGGTGGAAAATTACGATTAATTCTTTAAAGAACAGAGAAGTGTAACCGGCTAACTAGGTCATCACTTCAATATCACCTTGTATAAGGTTATGAATAAAGACGACGCCAAGCATGGCTCTACGGTTAGATAAATATGGTAGATTAAGTAATTTAGGGCTACCAATGTAGGGAGGGACTCTTACATTTACATACATCCCAATTAAGGCCACGTAAGGCAAAGATTAGAAAATTATTTATTACAGTTTCAATACGCTCCTTATGAAGCGAGCATTGAGAACACCAAACGCATGATCCGCAGTCAAGGATTGGACGAACAAATGAGGTACAGAGGACGCCCAGATCATCAACTAGGGAAAAACTTTCCAAGGTACAACCATAAAGACTGTATTCGTCATTAATATAAAGCCATGCGCAAAATATAACATAAATAATTAATATAACATACATATTTATTATTAAAACACTTTGTCAACAAAAAGTGAGGATAGAAAGGATGCGCAAAGTATTGGAATGTCCAATGCATACGATGCCAAGATTACGTGCACACTGCCAAATACTGTCGTCGGCATCCCATCTGAGCGCGATGAGGCAAAAGTCAACTCACCAAGCTATGCGTGAGTCCCCAATATCAAGAACAGCCTACATGTATACACTGCACAGTGGGAAAAAAGTCGATTATTTTGGCATTTTTACAATTTTAAAGTTGTTGCAAATTTAAAAAAATATTTAATTTTTTGTTTAACCACATTTCAAACTACTTAAAAAATATTTTTGTTGTTTTTTACCGCCGGCAGCGTTATTGCAATGGTCGATGCAAATTGACTAAATGGAACTAGTTATTTGCTTTAAGTTAATGTTTAAAAATCTTTTATTACTTCAAAGGCGATTTTCTGACAAGCCGAGGCAATAAAAACAAATTTTTAAAATGGAAAAAAACAATTATGGTGTGTTCTATTAGTTTTTTAACACAAAGTCCGCATTAAATGTGCGTTTATATCAATTTTCTGATGTGTTGCTGACATATTTGTTAGACTTTAATTAAGTATTGAAATTGTAATTTGTGTGGTCTGTAACTTTAGTTGAATCGAGTTGAGACAAAAGTTAAAAATGACAAGTTGTTAAATAAACTATTCACAGTTGACATCCATTTTAGTTTTTTGCCCGTTTTTGCCCCTTTTTCCAAAAAACTTTATGTTGCAGCTGCATAAATAGCAACAATAATCGCCAAAAAAACAGTTTTATAAATATTGAATTGGGAAAATATTAATTAGAAGCAACTTTATAAGGATTAACATAATTTAATAATACAAAATAGAACAGCATCGTCTTTACATTAAGCTAAAATGACCAAAATGAGATACATTTTGGAGCACTTCAAGAAAATTAATTAACAATTGCTTGCCTACCACATATCGATATATTTAATTTACTAGAAATAAAATGCAAGAGAAATGTTGTAATACAATTGAGTTACACGAATGCAGGTCCGCAACTCGAGCGAAAGAATATCAATAAATTATTGTTTTTATATTTATCTCCGTATATATAAAATGGACGTGGACTAAAACAAAACCGAAATTCATTCATACTTTCAGTAATACACCACGAAAATTTCAAGTCTGTATCTTGAAAATTGCAGTTGATGCCGAAAAAACTTTTTTCCCACTGTGCACTGTGGAGGGATTCATATGCCAAGTTACAAAGGATGCCAGTGGCACCAGGAATATCTGCGATGGGCAATAGGTACTCCGAGGACACTTCGGGTTATTCAGAATAGGAAAGATAAAAAACGCAACAAGCCATTAAAAATCTCAGCAAAAACAGCAACAGCATCAGTCAACTCGGCAACAACATACAGACCAAATGTTTCACCCTCCCAGAGTTCGCACTGTGCCTACCCAAATCGCAATTATTTTACAGCAGCATCAAGAGAAGCACCCGCAGCAGAACAAGTAAAACACTGAACGTTTAAAACACCTTTAAAAAATGGTTTTTGACATGATGAACATGACTTGGAATATATCAGCTCACCAAATCCATAGTAACGCTTCACCATCACAATGAATACACTCAAGATCCGTATCTGATTAGAATTTTTGGCTTTATATTTGTTCTTGCTTATCCATCACACAGCAATCATAGTAGCGGCGGTGCTGCAGTTTTAATAAAGAGCTATTGCATTTTTCCGCAAAAAGTCACTGAGATGCGCAGCATACAGACTTCCAGTGTATAAGCTGCAGCAGGCCTAGGCAATCTGGAATTTAGTAGCATTTATTGCCCTCCAGGTAGTCGATTAGTTGAAAGAAATTTCATTCACATTTTTCGTTCTTGCAGTCAAAGGTATTTTGTTGGTGGTGACTGGAATGAAGTGCATTGCCTGTGGGGGGCAGATGTAACTTGCCCAAGGGATGTGAACTATGTAGCTGAAGCAATAACTTTTTGTGGGGGTAAGATACTTGCAACAGGTTCACCAACGAGACATCCCAATATAGCTGGCCATACGTCTAACTGCATTGACTTTACTGTCCACCTGGCATTCAGGACTATTGCGTAACCATTGTGCAGAACTGGGACCTAAAATCCGACCATCTGGATCTCTTAGCCACTATCCAACCTGATATTGCCTTTGAGCTGCCTCTGCCTCAACTCCAAATGTTCCTCCCGCTCCTATAAGGTATGGCATTGTCCTAGAAGGCAAAAGAGCTTCTTGTCACTAAAATGCGACTTTGTAGAAGAGCAATCATATATCAGCAATCATATACCATTAGACCGACTTTTTTTGTTACTGTATGGCTAAACAGCTGAAGACCCCATCAAGGAATTGAGAAGTGATTTTTTTAACGAAAATTGGCTTCGATGGACTAACCAATCGATGCCAATTACTCGCTTTGGAAGTACACTAAATATCTCAAGAGGCAAGCGTTTGAGGCAAGTACCGGTTCGATGTCCTGGAGGCGAGCTTTTCAAGCTTTAAGATGATTCACAGTCTGGAGACCCCACTTTAGATGTCAATACGTATTAGGCCAATTAGAGTTGAGGAGATTACTGAGGTTATCAATGCTCAACAGAACAATAAGGCCCCTTGCATAGACAGAGTATGCCATATCACACTTAAGGCTCTAACAAATCGAAGTACACTAGATTTCTTAAGAGGAAACCGTTTGCGCAAGTCCTGATTCGATGCCTTGGAGGCGAGCTTGCCAAAAATGAAGAAGAGCAAGCAGATTCGTTTTCTTATCATTTGGAGGCACTATGGTATAACACAGGCTCTACCAAATCGTGCGATCCTCTTCATAGCGCTCATCTACAATGTTATGTTAAGAGTACGCATGATCTACAAGCCCGCAGTCTGACCCTCAATTCTACAGTCCAAAAAGCCTCTTACTATGTTTAGGAAAGTATGGGAAAGGCTTCTGGCTAGACGGATACCGCTTATTTATCCGTACCTGATAACCCGACGTATGCGTATCATTTTTTGGAGTCACTATGTCGTGTCCAGGTGATATTTTTGGGCTTAAGATCTTTTATGATAGATACTATCTCACTTTGGCTAAATGTTATTGGATTTATTGGTTTTTAGTTACTGCAGGTAGGACAAATGAGTTGCTAGCAGAATTTGGTTGGAATACTTTCTGAAGGTGATCAGCGAATGCATTTGCTCTATCTTTTTCGCTGCGTATCCAGCTTTCAGAGGGGCATCGATTTGACCAGGCGGTCAACATCCTCATCTGCTCAGTTATATGTGGTCGATGCCTGAGAGCAAGTAAGACTGGAGAGTGATCAGATGATAGTTCTGCAAGTGACTCGGCCGTAATATTATTTCTTGGGATCTTTCTTGTTATTGCGAAGTCAATGAAATCCGGGAGCTTATTTGCATCTGCTGGCCAGTATGTAGGTCTACCCGGAGTCACATAATTGAGCTTATTTCGTGGCTTAATGAGCGCGTTGTAAAGTTGTTTGCCCTTTGGGGTCAAAAGGCGTGATGTGCGTGTGCTTGTAATCACCGGCCGCTATGAAGCTCTCACCGAGTGAGTTGAAAATTTCCAAGAATTGGTCCTCGGAAACTACAAAACGAGGTGGGCAGTAGACTGCGACCAGAGTGACAGGGCCGTTGCTAGATTGCATGCTTATGGAAGTGGATTGCAGGCAGTCCATTTCAGCTCTATTCTAAAGGTGGTGTTTGATGCGACTTCTAATAAGTATGCCAGTGGCGCCATGGGCTTTGCCGTCCGCATGGCTTGTGGCGTAGAATAGGTATCTTGGAATATGGAAGTTGTGTTTGTCTGTTAGATGTGTCTCGGAGAGGAGCATGACGGCAATATTTTTTGGATAAGAACTGGGAAAGTTCGAGTTTATGCCGTGAAATGCCATTCCACATAGATATTTAAAGTGGAGACATTATATTGATTTGGATGACCTAAGAAGCTGTATCATCATATTTTGGTTTCGCATAAGCTCTTGCATTGTGGTTTGCATGAATGTCTTAAATTCTTTTAGAGTTTGCTGGAGTGAGATCATCATCGTTTCAATGCCAGTTGATATGTGCTGCGTATGTTCGTTCAAAGTAGCTATTTTCTGTTCTTCCCGCGTAGTAGTCGACTTTTGTGTTATCGGATTCACAGATTTAATTCCCGATTTTAAGGCACTAGCGAAGGAAACGCTAGGATTGGTACGATGTGTTGGAGCGGGTGCCGTGTAAGACGGGCCCCATTGTGACGGAGTGTGACTGCTGTGTGTGGCTTGAGCTCGTGTTGATTCTCCACGTTTGTTAAGGCGGTTCTTAAGTTCCTTATTTACTACACAGCCACGCCATTTCGCTGTGAGACTTTCACCGCAGTTGCTGCACATTTCTACAGAGCTGTCTTTCTTATCCTTCCGGCAGTTCGCTGTGCAATAAGCTTCAATACAATACATACTTCATTAGGCCATGGATTTTAAAAAATTCATGGTCTATTGTGTTTGTCGGAACAGAAATGTGCGTAACAGGCAGAAGGAGGCATCTCCGACCCCATAAACTATATATATTCTGAATCAGTATCAGTAGCCGAGGAGCCATGTCTGTCTGTCCGTCTGTCTGTCTGTATGAACACCTGGATCTCAGAAACTATAAGGGCTAGAGCCATCAAATTTTGAAATTTTTGACCATTTTCAATGGTCGAAGGGTATAAAAATACAAACGCTACAGTCAGGAGCTGACTGTATAAGGCCATGGATTATCATAGTATACCGTAGGCAATAGGTGCATTTCTAGCGCGTACAAAATTTCATTAAATGTGCTTCACTTAATTTTTTTGGCACGAGCTAAAGAATGCATATTGCGTCTTGTCGCTTTGTCTAATATCTCACCATTTTCGGAGACTGCGAGAGATGTTCAGTGGCTGAGTGGACTGTGTCCTGGACTCTAAGGTCAATGATATTGAGCGTGTTCGAGGTTCGATTGCTGCCGCGATCGACATGTGAAATTCTTTTGTTTTTCATAATTTTTCTTAAATAAATTAAAAGCTCAAAAACATTAAAGAAGGGCGGTAGCGGTAGGCGATTTTTAAGTTTTAGTTACGCAATATATGTAATTAGAACTTAGTTTTACTTCGTCGGTACAGAACAGCAACTGCAAATCTAATTGTACATATGTATGTATAGTATATATTCGTGCAATAATGTGTGTTGAAGTGGGACGCCAATACATACATGTGGATATGCAGACATGTTGTATGGGCGTCCCACTCGCGCATTCATAACTTTCTGATATTTTCTAGCATTTTAATTGCAAAATATTGAGATCAAAACAAAATAGAAAACATTCAATTAGAATCTTACTGACCTTGCAAAGTCATAACAGACAAAATACGGAAAGAGTGACGACATTGAAGAACGCATTAGCTCGTGATTTTTTGATGCGTGCTAAATAAAACAAAAATAGTAAACTTTATTTATAAATAATTAATATTATTTATAACTATTATAATTGATTGTCTTTCATATTACATAATAAATATGAAAACAATATAATAAAAATTATTTTTTTTTATTGATATTTAATTAAATAATTTAATTTGTTTGTAGCGGCTATATCACAGCCCGCTTGACTGTAACCTTACTTTTAGTTTATTAGAATAAAATAAATAAACAAATTAAAAATAAAATAAAAATAAATTTGCCGTCCGCCACTCTAACCACTCGGCCATTATCTCACTCCTTGACCCATCGGCAAACCTGCAGTGTGAACCAATTCTGTTACCATACAATGCAAAAAAAAAGTTTAAAATGTTGTGTGTCTGACGCTAGATTTGAACTTCGGTATGCTTGCGTAAATTAGGTCTGCTTAAGTATATAAATTACAACAGGTGTGGCTTTACAGTTAATTACAACATGCGTGGCTTTGCAGTTTTAAAGAGCTTTATTTGCAGCCCGGCACGTCTGGCGCTTGATAAGTATTAAATCGAACTAACTAACTACAAAAGATGCTTAAAGCTACCCTAAGGCCACCAAATTCTCTTGCTCGACGCTCTCCGACCTTTGCTTCGTCTGCGCCTCGTGCAGATGAATACCGCAAAGCAAAGTTGCCGATCGCCAGTGCTTAGCTCCGCTGCAAAGTACACTGTCCAACTTTTGCGGGCTTGGTGACCCAACCAGCAGCATGGTTCGGTGGCTTAACTACTCCCTCCTCAAGAGTGACCGTCCTCGGTCCGCTGAGATTGTCTGTCAGCTGGTTCACTTGGAAGTGATTCCTCTTCTTTGAAGATGGAGCTTCATTAGGATGAGTCCGCAATACAGACACTCAACCCCAGGCCGATCGCAGCGATGGGACTGAAGTCATTCTGGCCATTGTCCCGCACTTTGTTTATCGAAGAATGGGCAAGCTCAGGATGGTGTCGTATCCAGTGGTGTTCAGCAGGAGCACGGAAGCAACCCCTGGGAAGGTGCGCTGAATGGGCTGAGTTGTTGTCGCACCTTACAGCTGCGGGCTGATCGTTGATAATGACCGATCGATTGTGATCGGTTCAAGATAGCTAGGCTGCGTTTGGCAATAGGCAGTGCCGCCTCAGTGTAGGCCGCTGGCACACGTTTGGTTCACGGCCCTTTCGCAGAAGGTTGTTGTTGTTGTCTTCGTGCAATTGGAGACGGGCCAAATCCTGCCACGATGTTGTCTGCGCCATTGTGGAAGTTATTCTCCTGTTGTGCGCTACTGGGAAAATGGTGACCCTTTTGTAAAGAAACATAACTCTAGAGTAATGTAATTCGTTAACAGATTGGAGGACCTTAATTTTAGATAAGTACTTCTAACAAATAAGCAATAATTGTGCCTGTGAGTTGTTTAATAAACATGGACTCTAGGTCAGCGTGATCCAAAAATGGCCGGATTTACTATTTTTGCTTTTGCAAGGGTGATCGTAAGCATGAGATTTCTAATTTCCTTGCTAAGAGAGTTTCGAACAAATGCTCCGAATCTGTCCGTTTGATTTGGAAAGGATCTTGCTTACAGTGTCTGTGAGGCTATTGATCTGAGCTTCAATCTTTGTATCTACAACTACCTGCTCATTGTTTGACTCCACTTTAAACTTCAGTAAACCTTACTGACTCCAAGTCATGGGCATCAGGAGTGCCGGCAACGACTTTAAGAGCCGAGCTCAAGGACTCTAAGCTCCTTGCCATTCTATGATGCACCACAGTAGTGGATATCATGCCCTAATAAGCATTGTATCCACCATCAACAGACTTTTCATCATCGACTGTGGAAACAATTCGGTTAAACTGGCAGTTTCATTTACAATATGAACATACTCAGACAGGTTAGCCGAGTGTCTCACGTAGTCGCATTTATTCCAAACCAGTACCGTCCAGTCCGTAACTGGAAATATCTAAAGAACTAGGTCTACATCCCTACCTGAGGTTGTCCTTATGGACCATCCTTCCATTAATCAGGACTGATGCCCCAAGTCCGCCTCTATCGTTTCCTCCACGTATAAAGGTGTTAACTTGTTTCCAAGTCGCCTGTTTGTCTTAACTAAGACCGGCTCGCCCACACTAAAGACTCTATTTGACCTACTTCGGTTGACACGGTTGTTTTGTACAACCTGTGCCCTCTGTACCCTGTTTTTTATTTCGCCAAGCTTAGCAGTTGAAGCATGGAGAACATCAACTGGTCTTTTGTTAGTGACGGCGTGGACCGACTTATTATACTCTGCTGTGGCATGGAGTATGGCGTCTACGGTATTTGAGATCCCCTTTTGGATTTTCATACACCTTGCGATTTCGAGCAGAGTGCTATGGAATCTTTCAACCTGGTCATTTGAGATGCTATGCAAATGGGGGGGCATTTGCGATACAGACCCCAAAACTGTTCGACAAGAGTGATCGGATTGTTTCCGAATTTAGTGACGGTTCATTGTCACAGTATATTTGCTTAACCTGTGGAAAGATGTTTAAAAGTTGCATCAGGGGTATCTTAACGTCCTCAATTGTGCGGGATGGTATTGGTTGCACCATGGCAAACTTTGAGAACTTTGTCTACGCACGTAAGAAAATATTTTTGTCAGTCGAGAAGATATCGACATGCCTGCATTTCCCCAGTGAAACAGGGGAATTGGGGTTTCTCCTAACTCCTGCTTATTTGGGTGCCGGACATATTTTGCTTTCGAGCAAATCTTACAATCTTGGACTGTTTCATTTGCCAGTTTGGACATTTTGGAAAAATAATAGTCGGCAGTATTTGCTTCACATTTTCCTGTGCGGCTCTATGTGCGCAATTATGTTCCGTGACGACAATTTTCTTTTTTTCTCGCTGTCATCGAAAATGTCTGTAACAATGTTCTTACAATGCCAGAATTTAGTTGACGGGAACGTTCTAACCAAGTCGTCCTGGATGCACGCTAGCACCGGGAAATTGCAACATATTGCATTCACCACCGCTGGATTAATGACTGACTGGATCATTTCTCTGAGGCTGTCTTTATTTGTGAACTGGATTGTGTGGCGGGTTTTCTCGCCGAAGAGCACAAAATGCGCTTTAATGGAAAACGTGCCTCAGGATAACCTGATTCCTGAAACAGTTGACCGGCTTATCTGTTGTCTCGATGGTGTATGTCATTGACCCCTCACTGTGAACCGTGGCAGCATCTGAACGAGCTGCATCGCTGTCGAGCGCGTTCACGTTCTGACGAGACAAGGCATCGGCAACAAAGTTTTCTTTGCCCGGTTTGTATAACAGTTTGGCACCAATCTCATCGAGGCGAGCCTTCCAGCGCTTGATCTTGGCGTTAGGGTTTGATTCGGATACCGCAAACCTGAGGGGCTGATGATCCGTGAAAACATTTATTTCCCTCACTCCATAGAGGTAGTGTCGCAGTTTAACCAGAGCCCCACTATTTCCTAGCAAGCTCACGCTCGTTTGTATATAATTTCTTTCCTATCTTTAAAGTGTTGTGAAAATCATGGTGATCGGACGACCCCTCGAGAAAGTACTGCGCCAATGCCGTAAGCAGAGGCGTCTGTAGTAAAATCAAACGGTTTCTATAGTCCGGATACGCAACATAACATCTTCGGATGGGAGGACGTTTCTCAACTTTTCCAAGGCATGCCTTTGGTTGTCGTTGAGGTCGATCGGATTTTTTTTTTTTGATCGGTATTTGCCTTACAGTTCCATTTCCTCCCTTCAGGATGTCAGTAAGTGCGCGCTATTGCTTCGAAGTCTTTGACGAAGCACCTATAATAACTGGCCAATCCCAGGGAAAGGATCTTATATCAAAAGAGGGTCGTTGGCTCAGCGTATTCCTGAAGGGCTCTTACTTTTTCGGGATCGGCTTTCGTGCCGTCCTTGGTTACAATAAACCCTAGGTACTCGACGCTCGATTTGAAAAAATGGGACTTTTCGTGTGCCACTCTCATGTTAGCGTCGTGAAGACTCTTAAGTACCCAGTCCATGTTTTATGTGGTCGTCCTCAGTTTTTGGAAAGATTATAATGTCGTCGACGTATACGTAACACGATTTGCCAATCTGTTCACGCAAGAACATCGTCGATCGCTCTTTGGAAGATACTTCCTGCGTTTTTCAACCCGAAAGGCAGACGACAGAATTCGTATTTCCCCCACTAACTGAGAAGGATGTCTTTTCCCTGTCTCACTCGGCCAACGTTATTTGGTGGTACCCCGACTTTAAGTCAAGGGTAGTGAAATAGGTGGCTTTACCTAAATTGGCGAGGATCATTGATATGCTCGGCATTGGGTACTGTCAGCAATGGTCTTTTGGTTAAGCTCCCTAAAGTCCATTACCAGACGCTTCTTTTTATTTCCCATCTCGTCTGTCCCTTTTTTGTCTACGACCCATATTGGGGTTGTTGTGGGGGACCTGGACTTCCGAATTATACCGTCCTTAAGAAGGCACTTGATTTCGAGTCAGGCAAAATCTTACACCCAATGGGTAGGGGTATAGCTTTGAATATATTGGATCATCGTCAACCATTACGAATGGTTGCGTTGACCGAAGATGTTAAAAGGAGCGACTCGTTAGGGTCAGCAAATGCTTTGCTCCTATTTTTTAACATTTTGAAGAATGCTGACTTAACAGCAGGCGGCGCATCGATGCCCCAATCGCACTTGTATGGGTGACATCAGAGCATCTAGGGTACTGGATTTCTTTATGTTATCGTGCTATTTTGATAGTGTTGTCCTTCAGGCACAACGAGGCTCCGACTTGCGTTATTGCAGATCAAAAAACACAATGTATGTCAACCATCAAAAGTCGATATAAGTAAGGGTACTTTTTCTAGTAGAAAAAAATGGGGCAGTCTTGCCGAAGATTGGCAAAATGCATTTTTGTGATGAGTGCTAGAACCATGAATAGATTGAACGGGGAACGGGTTTCGACGCAGGGATGATGCCGCAAAGGTTTTTAAGTAGGCTTGATATGAGTTTTATTAGCAGCTCCCGTGTCGATAAGAGAAATTTCATCTGCACCCCCTGCTACTTTCCTCCATATGAATGGTAGCAGGGACCTCCCTCCTAAAAAATTAAGCGAGTCGCTCTCGTAGCCGCCCCTCTTCTGCGTCTTCAGCCTCAGCGACTGCTTCACAAGCGGCGCTATTGTAATCCGCATGGGACTTGTCTTCTTGGCGGCAATATTGTCCACCCTCTGCCGTCTCTGTCCTGATGCCCTATCTGAGTTGGCGGGACGCTTTCCACTATGACTGTGATTGGGATTATGCCTGCCGGAGCCTTGTGGTTTCTGGTATGCTGTGGACTGACGGAATCTAGAGGTTAATGCATCGACGTCCATGGGCACCAGGCTGGCTATCATCGTTCGACTTAGTCCGGCTGGCCTCGTTCTGCGTTTTGTTTCTGCCCTCCCTGCTGTTTGTAAAACGGATTCTTACTTATCTGTCCATTGCTCCTTTGAACGTCCTGCCCTCTCTCCCGCCCCTGTTGTCGTTGCCCAGACCTATTTGCCCTTTCTTCTTACCCTTGGGCAAAGCTTGCTGCGAAAAGCGTACCTATCGTGATTAGCTTCTAGTTCCTGTGCTAGTGCTAGCGCTGAAGGTAAATCGGGAGGGTGTGATGCGAATAAAACGTCCGTAAGATTTCGTTTCAGGCCCGAGATAAAGATTCTGAGGGCGTCAGCTCGGAATATCTCACACATTCCTTTAGCCAGAGCCGTCTCATAGGACATGTTCACTTTGTTTGTCAACAGGGTGAGCTTCTTTTCCACCTCGTCATAGTATTCTAAGATTGATAAGGTACCCTGCCTTAGAGTGCCCATTTCTTGCTCGATGACATGGATGGGGCGTTTATCACTGTAAGTGAAGTCCAATCGGCTAATGATTGCATCCACATTCAACGGAGTGTTAAAAGACGCTAGGACAGAATCTGCTGCTTCCTTGCATTTCTGTCTTATGATCAGGACGGCCTGGTAATGACGAGAACTACCATCATATCTCCTATAAATTTTGTAGGCTGCTAGCGCAGACTGGCGCCAAGACACGTACGAGTCTTGCGTGCCGTGGAAGTCGGATAAACTTTTGACCACGTTTAGGGGTTCGTCACATGAGACGCCATCAACCACCTCAACGTCTTTGTAAATTTCTACCTCTGGTAAGGCTAGGTGTGTTGCCCTAAGACGGCCGGTCAAGTTGTCTAACTGCTTGGAATTGTGCGTTTTGTGTTGCCAATGCCGTGGCAAGCGCAGCTTCCATGGCTGCCTTAAATTGGTCTACGTTCATTTTAGAGTTTCTAAGCACTGATGTTCCTGGAATAGTCGCTGCCCGTGCTATCTCTAAGTCTATACTATCGTCACTGTCCTAGTGCACTGGTTCGCGATATTTTCCACTACCGCTCATTGACGAACCTGTCGATTGCCTATGGAGTCAAACAATATTCCGCAGTCAGCCCAAAATTACGCAATAGAGATTTTACGATATTTTTACCCGAAACAAGTACGCTAGAATTATGTATTAAAAATGTGACCAAAGGTATGCAACGGAATATCTGGTATTATTATTTATTATTGTTATAATCAGTAGGAATCGTTCAGTGTCATCGAACTTAACCTAGTGTTTGGCTTAAAAGAATAGGGTAGGCCTTAACTAATACGAGTATATATAATAAAGGATTATACTATCTTACGACTAAGGAGGTCATGTGTAGAGTTCTTTTCAGCCGTCGGAGGGAAATTGGGTCGACGAGGTTATTCGCCAACGTATTTGGGGGGCAACAAGCCTGTCGGCGTATCGGCTGCTGTGAAAGTTAATTTGGTCTCCCAATGGAATAACTTTTAGGTCCCTTTCAATTACTCGGTTGCTCACATACCACGGTAGCCCAGATGCATGTCATGCCGTCGTGATTGTACAACTCTAAGCCTATTGAGCTGAGTCTTGGAGGCTGTTCCCCACACCTGAATGGCGTAGGTCAATGTTGGACGTAAAATTGTGTTTATTAGGAGAGCCTTGGTTGCCATATGCAGTTTGCTGGAGTGAAGGAGCCAGTCAAGCTTTTAAGCTTCCAGGACGGAATATCTGTTAGACTATGACCAAAAGTATGCGAACGATCATAAATGCACGTGGCCTAATACAACGCGTAACATGTTATATTAAACACTCACTTACATGATATTTCCTATGGCTTAAAATGTCGATGCTCGCGAATGAGCCGTCTAGGTTCTAGGTTCTGAACTGGCTCCCACTAAGCGTAACCTTGCTGCAGCTGTGGCTCCTGTTGCTCCCGCGCTGCAGTCTCCGCTGTCCAGATAGCTTGCGTGCTGATCTGGTGACACACCGCTAACCGAAGAGCTCTAGCGGCTTCGGTGACCAATGTAATCCGGATAGCGCTGTTGTGGTGATCGGAGAGATTGTTTTCGCTATTGTCGCCTTTATTGGCTTGGGTCAACTTGGAACTGTCGAATGTCTCTCTTGAATGAATCACTGAGACCACTGTACGATTACACCTGTGTTTTTTCCGTGTTTGCTGCTGTTACTTAAGTAAGAGCTTTTGTTACAGTTATTTTGAATAAAGTTGGGCGCCAATTACAACAGGTGTGGCTTTACAGTTAATTACAACATGCGTGGCTTTGCAGTTTTAAGAGCTTTATTTGCACCCCGACACGTCTGGCGCTTGATAAGTATTAAATCGAACTAACTAACTACAAAAGATGCTTAGAGCTACCCTAAGGCCACCAAATTCTCTTGCTCGACGCTCTCCGACCTTTGCTTCGTCTGCGCCTCGTGCAGATGAATACCGCAAAGCAAAGTTGCCGATCGCCAGTGCTTAGCTCCGCTGCAAAGTACACTGTCCACACTTTTGCGGGCTGTTGGTGACACCAAGCTTGGTGACAACCAGCAGCATGGTTCGGTGGCTTAACTTATATGTTTAAAGTGAGTTTAATTCGTATCATATCTCACTTATTTATAGTCCGATTTAAATGAAATTTTCACATAACGCCCGTGGCAAGGTATTTGTCATGTAAGATATACAACTTTTGGTTGTTGAGCTTTTTGTATTGTATTGTAGTTTTAAATAGTTATTACTGAATTATAGAGGCGGAAGGGGCGTGTCCAAATTTTAAAAAAACTTTGAGACACTCACAAAATTTGATGACTCTAGCTCTTATAGTTTCTGAGATCCAGGTGCTCATACAGACAGACAGACGGTCAGACGGACAGACAAACATGGCTCAATCGACTCGGCTACTAGTACTGATTCAGAATATATATAGTTTATGGGGTCGGAGATTCCTCCTTCTGCCTGTTACGCACATTTCCGTGCCGACAAACACAATAGACCATGAATTTTTGTAAAATCCATGGCCCAAAAATTTCATGGCACGAACCAAAATTCAAAATTTGCGATACTTTTTGAACACACCTCGTATTTTTCTCAACAAATATGTTAAATACGTCTCCACTGATAATGTATTTTATTGATTATGTTTGGAAATATTCTGTTGAATATTTTCCAAGCAATTGTTAATTGGCAAACTTGAGCTGAGATTGATGGAATAGCAGCAATACTGGCAGCGTCAGAAATCTTCAGGACTTTACACTCATCCACTTCCATTAACCATCTAGCCCTCTCCAACCCGCTTCCACCCAGCTGCAAAGTTTGCAACGGCAAAAGCAATTTCATAAATCATTTGACGTCGTCTTCGTCGAGCGCGTTTCGCCTGCCTCAAGGCATTTTTTTAAATCGTCGCACTGCCTCCAACTTGGCAGCCATCGCGTTTCTGTTCCATCTTCCTCTTACAGTCCCTCTCCTGCTCCGCCCCACACAATTCCCCCGCTTGCCGGCCCTCGTCGCATTACACGCCTGACTACGCTTTGTGTAAATTAAAACTGCTGCCGGCTGCTGACACCATGTCTTCCTGCCTTACCCCCTCCGCTTCCTTTTTCATTTTAAGAATCACAAGGGATTTTTGTTGTTCGTCCATTTGTTTTTTGGTGTATTTTTTATTTGCACACAGGATATTAATTTTTACACCATTCATTGATTCTGTTTGCGCCCGGTTGCGTAATGAACATGCACGAACGTGCATGGACATGCATATTTGTACTGCGCCGTATGACCGCCTTACGCGCTCGCTGGTTCGTTTCCGTTTCCGTTTCGGCTGTGGCATTGTCGCTGCATTTGCAATTGACGATATCGTGCACCAACAGCAGTTCCCGGGTATACTAATGTGTAGATACCCCACAGATAGAGGAATCTTACTTTAACTCTTAACTTTGCCATTGTTTATTTCTAAGAGTGAGTTACAAGTACAAGTGCACTCGAACTTGACTCTTTTCAGGGTAAAAACAAAGTTTTTAGGGTAAAAAATAAAATTTTTACCCTGAAAAAGAGTCAAGTTTCTCGATTAAATTTTGTAACACCAAGTTACGATGCCGCGTTGTTTGATTTAACTAAACAATAAAGCGTGAGTTCACAAGAAACCCATTGATTTTTGTTTTTCTTTAGTAGCCACATACATACACGTGTATATTTATCATATGTAAGATCTGTCGAAATCTGAGGTGATAAAAATTTCTATAACTGACGTTATGTACTTATATATAGTATGTATCCGGTTTAATTTTATTTACCATCGGACTACTATGCCTGTAGTCTTCACACGAATAATCACTCTCAAGTTATGATTGTTCCTCACCCTACACGAACGCTTAATATCGTAAATTAATTTCAAAATTTACACCTTTTGGTATGCATTATTGTTAGAGAAAATACTTTGAAATATTCTGCTAAAATACGCAAGGGTACAAAGTCGTCGGACGCCACGGCGTGGTTAAAGTCGGTCGGGGGGGAAAATTGAATGCATGGAATTCCATGAGTTTGCAAATTTGCAGCCAGACAGCTCGTTTTTATTGTAGACTTCTCCCCTCCTTCTTTCTGCTACACAAGTCATTGAGGGCATGAAAACTGCAGTGGCAGCCAATCAGAGGAACCATCAACAATAAATACCGTTAGCCCTCACCGCCCGCACCACCCCTAGTTCGCATGATCAAAAATCGCTCAAAATCGACTTGTTTGAATTATGAGCTTATAACGGAATGGAAATAGAACGAAGAATATAAAGAGAAGCAGGGTTGGAGAAGTGATGGGGATTACAGCTTGGGAATTGAGCTCTTCTGAACATAATCGTGTGTCGTGGGCAGTAGCCACTTGAAGCATCTAAAAATTGAAATTCAACAATTTGCATGGTATTTACAGCGTAACTTCGACCAGCTGACAGATTTGCTCTTGCTCCTTTCTTTATTCATTCCTTCTTTCCTTTTCACTCTGATTCTTTTGTCTGCTTGCGGTTGTTGTTGGTAATACTCTTGTGCCTGGA
>JAEIGD010000261.1:0-77011 GCA_018903425.1 Zaprionus nigranus
GTATTCCGCGTCTCCCGGTGAACCTTTTCAAAAAAGCATCAGTGGATAAGTCGGTTACCAGATCTAAATGCACCGCCTTTGAGGCAAAACAAACAAAAACGGCAACATACATTTTTACCGGTGGTCTACCCTAATTCGATAGCTAACATAAAACGGCCCACAAGGAGTCTACTCCGCATACTCGAAACGGCCGACCTTCTCGAAGACGATCAGCAGGCAAATTTCCCATTAGTTGCCCCAACAATTTTAGCTTATATCGGAAACAGTGTATGCAATTCCGAACAACTGCAGTGCACAAACTTCGAGCATTTACTACCCAAATTTGAAAGTCCAACTAGAACCTTTGGGCCAGCATGGTAGTGCCTACGATGCAAATAACTGACAAATAGTTGTATAAATCCTGACTTCTTTGTCATTAAAAGCGGAAATTTAGCGTCATAAGAGAGAGGCCCATGTAGCAAACGTCCTCCTACTCGAATGAGTTCAAATTGTATTCCATTTTTGTCAAATACATCAATAAATGGATTCAGCGATTGCAACATTGGTGCTAGAACTACTGATTGTCTCAATAATTTCAATTCGCTTTTGAACGATGTGCTTTGTACTACGGCGATCAGTTTTAGAAATGAAATATTTCTTTCTGATGCCGACACCACGATAGAGTCTGATTTGAGCCCTTTGTAACAGAATCGAAGCACATAAGCCATTATGCGAATCAATTTTGGAAAGTTGGAGTGACGATTAATTAGCTCAACAAAACAATTTGGCTCAGCTTCTATCAAAGTACATACAACTGCACTTTTTTTTATCTTCGGAAGATTTGATTTCCGACGCAATTTCAACCAGGTGAAGCTGAGGCCATTGGTCTTCCTCCAGTTTCAAGAAACTTGGCCCATCGAACCATAACGAGCTAACAATCTCGTCTATGTCGGTTCCTCTCGATACTAAATCTGCCGGATTAGCATCTGTTGGAACGTGACGCCACACAATACCTTTCGACAACTCCTGAATTTCTGCAGTTCTATTTGCTACAAATGTGCCCAATGTGCCAGAATCGCGTTGTAACCAATACAGCACAATCTGTGAATCCGACCAGAAATTCAAGCTTTCTATATTAAATTTCGATAAACGTTGTCGCAATTTGGTGCCAGAGTTTGGCCAGCAAGAGCGCTGCACATAGCTCTAGTCGGGGTATTGTTTTCACGCTTAGTGGAGCTACCCTAGACTTTGCAGTAAGCAATGTAATGCCAACATCTCGGTTGTTGCAAGTTCGAACGTATATGCAACAACCATATGCATGACTGGATGCATCGGCAAAGCCATGTATCTGAACCCTTTGATACGTATTTAGACATACGTACCTAGGGATGCGGATTTTATGTAAATCGCGCAACGTCATGGTAAACTTGTTCCATGTTGTGTAGAGACTCATTGGAATGGCTTCATCCCAGTCTATCTTCAGTCTCCACAACTCCTGCAACAACATTTTGGCCTTGGTAACAATTGGACACAGCAAACCAAGAGGGTCAAACAAACGAGAAGCTGCAGACAATATGTTGCGTTTCGTTGGCTTAGCCGAAGCAAAACTGTCCACATCGAGATGATATTTAAATATATCCTCTTGAGGTGCCCAGCGCATCCCAAGAGTTTTTACGGAACTCTGGTCATCAATTTTTAGAGTCACTTCTTCGCTACCTTTTGTTTTGAATGACAGATCATTACAGTTGGTTGCCCACTTGGCAAGTGGAAAACATCCTGATTCCAATATCTTTTTAACTTCGTTGCAAATAGTGTTAAGTTCTTGTATACTATCTGCTCCTGCCAACATATCATCAACATAAAAGCACTTCTTAATCACATCTGATCCAATAGGATGTGATTGTGCGTGCATGTTGGCTAGCTCAAACAAGCAGCGTATCGCCAGAAAAGGTGCAGAAGCTGTACCGTATGTGACTGTATTAAGTCGGTATGCCTGAATATTTTGTGAAGTATTTTCTCTCCACAGAATAAGTTGCAAATTTCTGTCTTTTTCAGAGACATTTATCTGCCTATACATTTTTGAAATGTCAGCAGTTACGGCATACTTATTCAACCGAAAATTAATCAGGATTGAATATAGCTCCCTCTGAATTGTCGGCCCCACCATCAGTGTTTCGTTGAGTGAAACAGCTGTTGACGTCTTACTAGAAGCGTCGAAAACTACACGAAGCTTGGTGGAGGAACTTTCAGGCCTAAGAACGCATTGATGAGGAATATAATAATGCTGTTCTAGAGGAGTTGACTTCAAAATGGACATGTGTCCCAATTCTAAATACTCTTTCATGAAGTCATGGTACATAGTTTTAAGAACTGCATCCTTTGATATTTTACGCTCAAGTTGCAAAAAACGCCTTTCAGCAGTTTGAAAGGACAGGCCAAGAACCTTTGGATCGGTCTTGAAAGGGAGATCCACTTGGAAACGACCAGAAGATAACTGCTTTACAGTTTTCTCGAAAAACAGTTCACAAGCCTGTTGTTCAGCTGTTTGGCGAACAGCCTTTGATTCGAATGGAGATTGATCCAATTCCCAGAAACGGTTAACTAACGAATCGAGAGAACAATTAGTTTGGGCCATTAAACACCCACTGAACTGATGCCTAGGCACTTGTCCAGTACATTTGCCTGCTACTATCCATCCTAGCAGCGTTTTTTGCATTATAGGAAGTTCAGAACCTAATTTTATTTGCCCAACGCACAATAATTCGTAGATCAATTCTGCTCCCAAAAAGAATGTCCACCTTAGCTGGTCTATTGAATTCTGGGTCTGCCAGTTTTATATTTTTGGGTATTTTCCAATTTGAAATACCCATGGAATGTCCAGGCTGTGTTGTCGAAATGGATTTCAATACCCAACATTCAGCCGAAAAATTGTGAGAGTTTATGCGCGACTGAACAGAGGCACATATCTTATTTTTGCTATCTATTGTTGCACCGCCAACCATCGAGATAGCTAAAGATGTTGGCTCCCGCTTGAGCCGTAAAATCTGGGCCATGCTCTCAGACATCAAATTGATTTGGGAGCCACTATCAAGTAAGGCCCGTGTAGGATGCAACTGACCAAATCTGTCTTTAACATTAATGACAGCTGTGGCGAGAACAATTTGTTCATTGTTTGATACATGCCCTGAATACGAATCTGACATAGTCGCTTGAAGACTGGATACCTCACCTTGAGCAGGAGTAGTATACCTGTGAAGCAACGCATGGTGAGGGTTCGAACAAATTCGACATTTTGATGCCTTACATTTTGACACCATATGACCCACAATCAAACAATTTAGGCACAACTTTTGTGTTTTGACGAATTCAAAACGTTGCATAACTGATATAGCAGCAAACGATGGACACGTATCAAGATTGTGCGTTTCTGACTTGCAAAAGACGCACACAGACGATGATGAACGCCCTCCATCAGCACAAGCAAAGGACGATTTAGACTGATGGGGCTTCTTAGCGTCAATTCGCGACCTTGTTTTGTCCCGAGTTGACTCTTCTGCTGACAGATACTGATATCTTTTATTCAATTGTCTAGCACAATCTTCCCAAGACGGCAGCATATCATAGTCAAGATGCTCTTCAAAACGAGATTTGGTAACATGGTCTACCTTTGCCATGACCATGTGAATTATCATTGCATTAGCAATGTCTTTGTCGTTTCCTAACGACGACAACGAAGAATAAATAGCAGACACCGTATCTATGATCGATCTTAAACTCGATGCAGATGGTTTTGTCATGCTAGGTATATCAAACAATTGTGAAACTGTATCAAAGAAATATAAGACATTTGTTATCATACACTGCTTTGAGACTAGCGAGGGCCTTTGGGTAGTTACAATCCGGTAATTGGTACGGCTTAACTACCCCTAATGCTTCATCTGCCAAACAAGAAACTAGATGATTGAACTTTTCGACGTTTGACAAGGAATTATCGTCATCGACTAAACTTTCAAACATGCACATACAATTTTTGTACTCCGAATGTTTGCCACTAAATTTTGGCAAACGCATTTTCGGCAACTGAGATCGTTGGCTCGAAGCTATGGAGCAATCATGCTCAGGTCTTGGCCCTGAAGTCGACTTGGATGCGTTAATATACAAGGCTTTTGTGACGACACACAAGTCCTCTAATGGCCCTCTAGAATCATTAAGAGGGCTTAAATTATCCAGATCAGTCTGTAGATCCATTGCCTTTTGTATATAACCTTCTAAAAGCTCTAATCGGCACGCTAACTCTGTTTTATCAGACGAAATGGTCTTTGCTTTAATTGCTGTTTGCATACGAGCAATAACAGCACTAACCTTGTCAAATCTTTGCAAGCACATTTGTAATTTTGCACTTGTCTTGCTGATTTGTGGCTTTTCACTTGTCTTTTCGGACTCAGACATGTTGAATAAAGAAAACACTTAAAAAATTCAAAAGGAATAATTGTCACAAACTTTGTGAGCTACCCTCGCAACAGCTGACTATGTAAATCTAACTTGCTTATACATACACACGCGCAAACTATGCGTTGTGTGAGCAAACAAACGAAAGTGATCCAAGCGATCCGAAATAAAGCAGGCTAAACTTTTGCTGTAACTACGTTTGTAGGCAGCAATGTAAAATGCGGGGTGCGGGGTATGCAATGCAACAAGAGAATATATTCACACGCACTCTAAGTGGTGTGTGTATCAAACAAACGAAAAGAGAAAAAAAGAGAAAACGAAGTAGACAGCAATAGAATATGCGGGGTGCGGGGTGACAAAAAGGCAAGCGTCGCCAAATGCTAGCGGCGCCGAATGCAAGCGAAAGAGAAGACGCAAGATTCAAAGCGCACGCAAAGAAACGGTCCGAGTTCAACGGACGCAACGACGAAAGGAAATATGTATGTAGGTGTGTATGTGCAAACGCAAATATGTATGTATATGCTTATAACTTTATGTATTAACGGCTGTTATAAAATTCGGGGTTATATGTAAATATGTATATGCATACATATACATATATGTAGCAAAAGCGAATTTGCAAAAATACCGCGATAATTTTGCGTTGGCACAATGACACCCACAATTAATGACAATTTGACCACCAGAAGTTTTATATTTAAATACAAAATGTAAATAAATATTGCCGTTTTTTTTGTTTATCTATGTTTATATCAAGATCATGCAATCGAATATTACTTGCTAGTATATATAAGAGCCAATATATGTGTGTATGTTCATATGTGTATAACTCAGAACTGTTTTGTTCTATTGTATATAATATTTGGCGGTTATTTTTGTGAGGTATGCGCTAAATAATACTACATATGGTATTAAAGTATTAACATACATACATACATACTAGCTTATATATTTTTCATGCAAAGGTTATTAAAGTAAGTGCCAGGAATTGAGCTGTTTACTAATTTTTATAATTTTATGTTGAACAAGCGACAATACAGTAAACTGTAAGCTCAATTTTTGACACTAATACCTGGAGACTGTCTAGGGAATCAATAGACATGGAACGACGGCTATTTTCCATTAGGTCCAGCGGCGACAACAAAAACGGCTTGGCAGTTGGTTCCAGCGGCGACAACAAAAACGGCTTGGCAGGATGGCACACTTTTTTATTAAATGTCTTTTTTTTTTAATTTAACCCACACACGAACGCGCAAGCAATAGCCAACCAGCACACAATAATTATCAACAATTTAAATTGTTTATTAAACACACCGAAGTCCCTGCTCGGGCGCCAATGAAAAATCTCTAAGCGTTTTTAGAGAGTCGAGAATTAAACAAAGAAAATTGAGACGCGGTGGTTTCGATAATTAAACAATTTTTTATTGCTGCTGGTGGCACACCTTTGCTGCTTTCTTAGCAAGATCGAACTATATACATACTACTAAAGCGGTGACCACAACTCGGCCACGCACTCTCAAATTTGCCGTCGGCAATTGCCGATCGATTCAAAGCAAAACGAGAGATGACACTTCTTGTGTTCTCTTAACTATAATTAATGACAGTTCTTGTGTTCTCTTAGCTACTACTTAACTACTTATTTTAACATTTGAGCTCCAACAGGTGTTATATTCCACAAACCACCATAGGCGCTTAGCAATGATTTTATCAAGCACCTTGGAGATACATTGGTTATGAGATATGGGTCGATAAGATTCGGGCCTAGTTTTATCTTGATTATTTTTATAGATAGGAATAACTAAGCTTGTTTTATATTGTTGTGGTATATATGAATTGAAGATATTATTGAAGTGATTGGTTAATCTGTTTTTTAAGATTGGCATTGCATGCTTAATCATCGGATATGATATCCTGTCCAATCCTGGTGTCCTTTAAGGGAGTTAACAGAGCTAATTAGTTCGATATTTGCTTTGGAAGTAACAAAGGTGTGCGAGAAATTGGTATCACTTGATGAATCGGACCAGAATTGGGCGAATGTATTGGCTATGGTGTATGGATCATTACTTGTTGACATAGAGTAGGGGTTGTATATAGCATGTATTGATTTTGATGGGAAAATACCACAAAAGGAACGGATGTTAGACCAAATTTTAGAGCTAGTTGTTTTTTGGTTTATTTGGGATGTGAATTCTGCTATTGCTAATCTTTTTGCTTCCCTTATATTGCGTCTGAAGATAGCATTTTTTTTTCCTAAAGTCAATTATGTTTTCAGTAGTTATCAACCTATTAGGTTTGTACCATGCCTTGTTTTTTTTTTTTTGAGCGTCTCTAATGTGCTATTCCACCAAGGAACTTTACGTGGTTGCTTCCAAAGGGACGTTTTAGGGATAGCTTTATGGGCAGATTGTAGTATAATTTTGTTTATATTTGCAGCTTCTTTGTTAACTTCAAGTGAAACTGGGATTGTATTGTCAAAGGTTGGAAGTAGCTTTACATAAAGTTCCCAATTGGCTTTATTTAATTTAAAGTTGCTTCTAGGTGGAGTAGGGCGTTGGTGTATTTCAAAAATGTCCAAAATTAACGGAAAATGGTCACTACCCGATAGGTCGTCAGATCGTGTCCATTTTGTATAAGAAGCAAAGGGATAAGTCAATGTGTGTAAATGTGTTGTGCGTAGTGAAATGAGTTGGAGACTTATCGTTGAAGAGAATAAGGTTATTAGTGGTAATGTATTTGTGTATAATTGTACCTCGTCTGTTGTGTCTTGTCGAACCCCATGTGGGATGCCAGCTATTAAAGTCACCAGTAATAATTATTCGTGAGTTGGGTAAATTAAAAAAAAGGAGTGGATGGAGATATATATGATGAGAAAATTGTTATTTTGTTTAATGAATCTATTTCTATTGCAACTGTTTCAAAGTCAAAGTTAGTAAAAATTTGTGTATGTTGAATTGATTTATGTACTAATAAAGCAACAACTCCGAACCTGTTTGTTGACGTGTTGCTTATCATATTAAAATTAACTGGGATTGGTATGTTCTTATTTGTGCTAATGTGTGTTTCTTGTAAAGAGATTATATGAGAAGCAGTTGTAGTTATTGATATAACCTTTGATGTTCCATTGGAGGATTTTTAAAGACATTGGGTAGATAGAGTTTTAAAGTATAAGTGGTAAATGTGGTTTTGTACTTATGGTAAGTGAGCTAATTTGGGTGTAACTTAAAATTTAAGATTTATCTGATTGTTCTTCTTGTGACATTGTTTATTCTGAGTCATATTTATGGGAGTTGTTTGCAGTGTTCCGTTTGGGTTTTTGGATGCAGCTTTAAGTTGGCGGCTGGTCCTTTTTTGAAGTTGCTCTAGGAGCAATTTTTATTTTTTTACCTGTGGGTAACGGTGTGGGTGATTCTGTGGGTAAAAGTGGTGTTGGCGATGGACTTGATGTTAATGGAGTTGATGATCCTTTTGTTGCTGTTGCTGTAATTGTTGTTGTTGCTGTTGTTGTTGATGGATTGATATTGGCGTTGCTCGACGGATTTGTAGCAACTGTTGAAGCAAATGAAATGTCTCCAATGTGTCTTGATTTGTATATGCTGTGGGCCGTTTTGTTGTCAACTTTTTCTATTGCCATTATGGCATTTATTTCTTTTTCTTTTTAGGAATGTTGGGCAATTTCTATCCAGTGAAGAGTGGTTGTTATTTAAATTTTTCTCGGTGCAGTTGATGCATTGTAGACCATTTGTGCATTGATTCATTACGTCGACGTCGCAATGTTGTGACTTCCCGCATGAAGTGCATGTAGCGTCAGGTGATTGGCATGTTTTAATGGTGTGTCCTAGACGTAGGCATTTCTTGCATCGCATTGGTAATTGTATATAAGGTCGAACGGTAGTTTTCTGGTAGCCAATTCGTATGTCTGTGGGAAGGTTGTGGGATGCAAAGGTCAGAATGATGAGACCGGTTTCAACTCTTTCGCTTCCTTTTGTAATTTGTTTTGTAATTTTATTTACTGCCGAAACATTTTGGGATTTTAGTTCAGATTGGATATCTTCTTCTGAAATCATCCTAAGATCATTGCAGTAGATCACACCTTTGGTGAAATTGAGTGTTTTGTGTTCTGTAATTCTTATGTTGATATTTTGGCCAAGGGATGTCAGCTTTAATAGTTTGTTTGATTGAAGAGTGTCCTTAGTTTTTGTCAGTATTAAACCGCTCCTTAGTTTTTTGCATATTTCGACTTCACCATTGCATGTAAAGTCGATCATTTTTTTGATAAGGAATGGGAAAACTATCAAGATTTTCGGGTTTGGAGTTGTTGTTGATGGCATTGTTGTTGTTGGTATTGTTGTTGCTTGGTACTCTCTCCATTATTAGATATTTGGGTCCAGGAGCAAAGATGAATGAGTTGTTATTTACATGAGTTGTTGATTTGTCTGGAGGATCCGGTGGTTGTCCCATTGTAAGGGCAGTTGGGTGCGCCTTGCGCACTGTTGTTATCCTAGTTATAGTGGTTTTTTTTTACAATTTTCAGACGAATTCTCAGGCCAGAAATAAAGAATTTTTCATTCAATTTGGTTGAGAATTAAAACGTGGTGTACTTAGAACAAAAAAGAAAAACGAAAATTGTTTTATTTTTGAGAGCACGATGCGAAGGGTTCAAGTTCTCGAAACGAACTGAATTTTTAAAATAATTAAATTTATATGTATTTTATTGTTGCCTTTTTGTGAAGGCGCCAGTCTGCTATTATATAATATATAATATTTTGTGACAGCCTTTGTTTTCAGCACACTTATGATATTCTGAAAGCATATTGAGCTATTAAACATCTTTGTTTGCGCCAGTCTGTCGACCTCCGACTTCTAGTTGCACGCGCCGAAATTCTTACCCATTATGCAACTCATAAAATAAAACATTAGTGTCTAAATAACATTTCGTTTAGTCACTAAGCAATGAACACATAGAGACGTCAAACAGCTCTGTCGCTGTTTGAGGCGGATTTTTTCGGGCCGCTGCCCCAGAAGCAGAACAGAAGTATTGAGAATAATGACTTCGGCTGAACGCTCGACCGGGGCAGCTCGCTGTTCGGCTGGGGACAGCTCGTTGTGTGTGCAGCTCCATGTGTGCGTGTATGCATGCACGGCCCGCGTATGAATGTATACGTTGCTTGTAAAGTTTGACAACAGGCAAATGCTTCGGCCACCGCGCTGGCAGCATGAAGTCAATTTAGTGTTTCGGCGTCGAGAGCCTAGGTTCAGTGGGCAAAAATGGTTATCTTGCGTGTCCAAAGCCATGGTCAGAGGTGCCGATGGAGATAGGCCTAAAATGCTATGGGGTGGTTCCCAAGATCAAAATCAACCAAACCATGAAAGTCGATGGAGTCTATAATGGTACAATTCGGTCTGGGATGTCTGCCCAAACGTCGGTGGAAGGCGTGACTGCTACCACCGGCGGACACGGGGGTGAACGCCCCTGTACGTGTCGCCAGCCGTCACATCTCTTTACAGTTGGGAACAGGCCAGGACAGTTGCACAACTACTGCCACAACGTCTAAAAACGCCATGATGTGGCGCGGTACCACAGTCCACGCAGACTCGGACAGCTACCCTCAAGGCAACGAGATAAGTGCTGAGGCGGAAGAAAGCCTCTTGCACTCCCCAGTCAAGGGTTCCAACTCCCCTAGTAGGGAAGGGCCCAAAAAGACGAAGGAGTGCTTGAGAGCCAAAGACCAGTATAAAGCATCCCTAAAAATCAAATCTCGGCTCGCTGGCAGTAAGAAACTCAACCCTGAGGAGAGGAAAAAGCTGGAGTGGGCCGAAGAGAAGATTGAGGAAGGCCGGAAGCACTTTGAGGGCAAAATGGCATTGAAGGCCACTTCTAGCCAATATGCCAACAAGGTCGAGGAGCTGCTGCTCACTAAAAGGCAGAGGTCCGAAGACCAAGACAAGACGTATGTGCCCGTGAGCAAGCGGCCGCGCCAAAAAGCAGAGAAGACCCCCAAAAAACCACTGCCGAAAAGGGAGACGGCGAGCGATGTGGCGCGTCGGCACGTAGTCGTCCCGCTCATCGATCGCAGTAACCCCCAAGGCAAGATAACACCCGAGAAGTGAAAGATGGTAGAGCTGAATCTGTTGAACGCCCTATTCAAACGAATGGAGGAGCCGGAGTCTCAGCCTACCACCTTCGATGGAGCGGGGTGGCTTAACGGGGTCAAGATACTGAGTTGCAAGGATGACCTCACCCTGAAGTGGGTCACCGATACTGTGGCCAAGATGGACACCCTCTGGGAAGGTGCTAAGCTGGAGGTAGTTGACAGAACATGTATTCCGTCAATACCGAAAGCGAAGGTACTCTTCCCGAGGGTCGTACCAAAGGAACAGGCGCTCAAATTACTCAGATGGCAGAACCCGGACGTGCCTACCGCTGACTGGACGGTACTCCACGTTGGCAAGCCGGAAGGCAACGGCCAACAAATCATCCTCCAGATCAGCAAGGAAGCGGAAGATCTGCTGTACCCGAGGTTCGGGAAGATGGCGTGCGGAGTAGGCAACGTGTACCTACAACTCAAAAATCGCCACCCGAATGACACAAATGCCAACACGTTAAAGGCCGGCGAGGTAGAAAAAGACCTCGAGGCATTGACGGACGCGGCCAACAGCCTAGACATAGAGGACGAAGTGGAGGAGAATGGTGACCTGACTATGATAGCCAACCCATCCAAACTGAAGGAATCCGAAAATAGTCATGAAACTAAGGATCCGGCAGATAAATTTCCATAAGAGCAAGTTTGGTCCTTTTGCTATCCTAAAATAAAGGGTTTTCCATAACAGGTGTTTTTGTTAAAAAAAATAGCATTTTTGAGATAAATGACAGAGTTATGAAGAGAAGGTATGCCATTAATACTGATCCAGGCGGTGAGCCAGAAGAGGCACACCCCTAGTTAATAGGCGCCATGGCAATGGGCCTCGTTCGATCACACCCTTATGGGGCAGTGCAAAGACGTCAACAATAGAGTGTGATGTCACTTCGCTTAGGACTTCACGGCTCTTATTGAAAACCCTGTATAACATTAAGATCGCTAATAGGGGAGAGGAACCCACTTACGTAGGTCCCACCTCATCTAGCGTTATAGACTTAACACTCGCGTCGGGAACAAATACCGAAGTCACGGAATGGAGGCTTTTCAGCAAACCCTCCTTCTCTGACCATAGGTATATCCAGTTCGAAGTTAAAGTTGAGTGCACAGTGACAAAAAGTCTTTACAAAAATCCCAGGAACACCAACTGGGCTATGTTTAAGACCAAAGTGACAAGGACACTCCCATCCCCAATACCAATCTTAACAACGATGGATATTAAGAAGTCCGTGAAGACTCTCTGTCATCACCTAACCTGAGCTTTTAACGCTACATGCAAGACCTCAATAACAAGAAGGAAACACAGGCCACCCTGGTGGAACCCACAATTGAAGGCACAACGCACCGACCTACAAGAAATCTTCAAACTAGCCAAACAAGCAAACGAAGATATTGTATGGGACGAATACAGGACATACAATTCTGTGACTTTAAGAAAAAGGTCCAGACAGCCAAGAGGAACTCATGGAGATCCTTCTGCTCTGGTATTGAGAAGGTCACGGAAACCGCCAGACTTAGAAAGCTTCTGTCAAGCCAACCGGCAATTCAGAGCCAACTAAGAACTTAGCGATGGCCAATGGACGAATAGTAGCAGGGAAGCGACTAATGCCCTTCTAAGCGAGCACTTCCCCGGATACACAGATGTACTAGATGCACAACAATCAGTGCACACGAACCCAGTGTATGACATACCTGGGAATATAATCACACCACACAAAATCCAGTGGGCCATAGAATCCTTCGAGAGCTAAAAATCCCCTGGGCTAGATGGTATAATACCAGCCTTGCTGCAGAAGACCAAAGAAAAGGTCACTCCATGGCTGGAATCAATATTCAAAGCATGTCTAAGACTGGCACATGTACCTGTACCCTGGAGGACAGCACGTGTTGTGTTCCTTCCAAAAGCAGGAAAATGCAGTCACTGCAACCGAAAGACTATAGACCGATAAGTCTCACCTGTTTCCTGCTCAAAACCTTGGAAAAAATTCTGGATCTGCACATAAGAGAAGGCATGAAACGACTCGTAGAATCCAACCAACACGCCTACACAAAAGGAAAATCGGTGGAAACAGCACTACACTCCCTAGTAGCTACCATTGAAAAAGCCCTTCACCACAAGGAATTTGCCTTGGGAGCATTCCTGGACATCTCAGGTGCATTCAACAATGTATCTACGGAAGCAATCATGCGAAGCCTGAGGGCTGCAGAAACCCACGAGGCTGTAAACTCTTGGATAGGAAATCTATTGAGTTGCAGAAGCGTAAGAGCCGAATGGGGAACCACCACCACAACCAAAGCAGCGCACTGAGGCACGCCACAAGGCGGAGTGCTGTCGCCGGTACTGTGCCACAAGCCAAATGATTTCGAAGTTATAAAAGTTTCGCCGCAAGATAACCATTTTTGCCCACTTTGCCTCAGTCTCTTGGCTCTCGACACCGAAACTGAAAATTGACTTCAGGCTGCCAGCGCGCTGGCCGAAGCACTTGCCTGTTGTCAACCTTCACAAGCAAAGCATACATTCATATGCGAACTTGTGCATACATATACGCAGACATTGAAATGATCGCATTGCGTAAAGAAATACACCCCATTGTTTCTGTTGTATCTAACTGCATTTTCAGAAAATTGTGAAAACTTTAGAGGGTAACCGTTATTTGAAAGAGCACAACAAAGATTGCTACCATATGTTACCTTCCAGTATTGCAAAGGATCACATTTTTCATTTGAATTTGTTTTCCCCAAGTTATTTTGGATACTTAAATTTCCAAGAATTTTGCTATTCAGAATTCGAGGTAAAAACCATCGATATTAGCAAAATTGACATCGATGTTACCGATGTTTGGAAAAAATCGATGACATCGATGTTTCCCCATCTCTAGCGGTGCTTCACTCAAGCTAGTGTTGGGAAAACCTCGATGTTTGCGTACCTCGATGATTTCGACGGTTTTGCCTAAAAACCTCGATAATATCGATACATCGAATTTTCTAACATGTTGTTCAATTTCTCTCTTAATGTTATATATAATTGGGCAATAAAAAATTTCTGCAAATTTTTGGTACAAGTATTAAGAGCAACATTAGCAAGGACATTAAAAACCGTTCGTAAAGGAGAACGAAAACAAGCTGGTTGAGTTTGTAAAAGATATAACTTAGTTTTATATGCTTAGTTTTATACTACCTAATAAATTATATACTACCACTAAGCATCGAACATATAGAGTACTCAAACAGCGGAATCTACTCATTTGATGCAATACGGAGCAGTGATGCCAAATCATCCCTTTTCGGGACAGATCTGTCCTGTTTTTTACTGCTTCATCCGGAAAAAATGTCAAACATCCCCAACCGGAAAATCTGTCCTTTTTTTAGTTTTTTGTACTGAAATCTTTTTACTAAATTTTACAATTTTTAAAATTTAATTTGTATAATCTTGTATAATTTCAAATTTTGTTTGTTTGCAAACTATGCGGCATCTCTTTTAAGCAAAATGTTATCGATTATGTGTGTAATCGTATGAATATCGGCAATTTTTCGTCACTTTGCCCAAATGCTTAAAGAATACATACAAAAAACGTAAGGAAACAATTTCGTAGGCAACAATTTCGTGTTTTTCCAAAATGCCAAAAGAATTAAGCTACAAACAAAAGTTTCGCGATATCTGGCTTGACCAGCCAGAATTTAAAAATTGGTTATCGTGCGACAAAAATGATAGAAACAAAGGTTTTTCAAATACTGCAAGTGCAATATAAATACAAAAATTGACAAAATTCGTGCGCACATGGAGACCAAAAACACTAAGTGCTGTGTTCAACTTAATAAAATAAACTTTTTGCCTGTTAAGGCGATGATGTATGTCGCCAGGAAGCTGCAATTGCTATGTTTATAGCACAGCATTGCGCTATTGAGCCGGTGGCACACTGGTGGAATTCGCCCTGACCATACTGTCATTGCCCTGGTTGAATGCTGAAGTGGAGCGGGTGTTCAGCCAAGTTAATTTGGTGAAAACAAAAACCAGGAACCGGCTACAGGATGAAACGCTAAATGCCATTTTAGCAGTCAGGTAATTATATATTTATTTTTTAATTTAAATCCATTTTTTATATATATGTACATATTTATATCTAATTTACCTTTAGATTTGGACTGCGTCGTCATAATTTGTGTTGCCACACCTATAAAATGCCAGAAACGTACTTGAAACGGATTGGGACCATGGCAACGTATGAAACAAACGTTGAGGACGAATGCCTGATTGACGAAACTTTAAAACTATTGAATTAAAAGTAATATAAATAAATAAATATAAATAATAATGTCTTTTTTTTCATCCTTTTTTACAAATTTTCAGCCTTTTTTTATCCTTTTTTTTCAATCAGTCCTGTTTTTTCAGATAAATATTGGCATCACTGATGCGGAGACTGGGACCCCTGAGCACGAACACTGTCTTCGTTAGAATCCGCGAGAAGCGCACAGCGGCATCAACTCAGTCGCACAACGACAGCGGAACGATGAGCACGGGTGTATTTGTTTGCGCTCTGCGATCGTTTCAATGTGTGCGTATATGCAAGCACAAGCTCGCATATGAATGTATTCGTTGCTTGTGAAGTTTGACAACAAGAAAATGCTTCGGCCAGTGCCGAAGTCAATTTTCTGTTTCGGCGTCGAGAGCCAAGAGACTGAGACACAGTGGGCAAAAATGGTTATCTTGCGGCGAATAGCTTCGCTTTTTTTATAGCTTCGAAAATATGTGTCTTGATTTATAGCATAATTTTATTTATTAAATACATATTGATGTAATCCAAATTTTTTAGTTTTGGCTGATCAATTTTGTCAAATTTAGTACAAACATAAACGAAAAAAATTATAGTTGTTGCACAACTTTATTTCAATATTATAAATTTGATATGAAAATTATAAATGCACATGTTTTCAGATGTTAAAAGTTATTGCCGCCAAATAACTATTTTTGCCCTGTGCGCTTCTCGCGGTTTCTAACGAAGAGAGCCGATCGCTCACTCGTGAAACACTTCGTGTTCAGGGGTCCCAGTCTCCGCATTGCATCAAATGATGCTTAGAGATACTACACAACCATATTCTTTGTCTGTTCAAATTATATGTATGTGTAAATTTGAGCTGGAAGTTATATCGATTCTAAAATCAATTCATCAATTTTTCCCGATGCATCGATTAAAATTTTGAGAATCGATTTAACCGAAAATTTGGCAATAGATTTAAATTACTACTACAAAATAAGGTACACAATTTGGTTTTTTAGGGATCTTGAGAGGAATAAGTATTTGTGTTTTCAAAATTTAAGTTGGTTAATTGTTTTCTAACAATAAGAGACTTTTAAGATATATATATTTTCCATCTAATATTTCAAGCCAATTCCATTCTATTCCTTATATTTCAAATTTTCGATTTCAATCGATTTTTTCATTAAATATAAAAAAAAAACGATTCAAAGAAAATCGAATTATTTCCATCTCTAGGTTAAATGCAAGGTGAAAATTATTTACAAACAGTTAATAGTTGCTGCTGCTGAAAACAAATAAATTGGTAACGCAACACGTTGAAGGCTGTTATTAATTTAAATATATAATATAGCGTTGGACAAAATAGTAGAAATAGCACTTGCAGCAGGACGAAAAACTAAATTTCTCCTTATGTACAAATTATAAGTTGGGTGTTCCCGCGCTGATCCAGAGACTTCTCTCACTGTCGGTATCGGTGGTTAGACGTTCACGTCTGTAGAGTCTTCTTCTGAAGATTACGTTGGAGGGCTTGACTTTGCCCCCTTAGGTTTATTGACTAGCCTTGTGGCGTAGCAATGTAGATAATAAGTACAATTATTATTTGCGGCTGTAAGCCGGAGCACGTTCTGATTTATTTGGACACAAAACTGAGACTAAAGAGTTGACAAAACATAGAGCTAAGTTTACCCTAACAGGAATGCATCGCGCCACCAAGACGAGTCGGCAAAGCCGACTCAGCATTCCTTGCAGCGTGAAGCAACACTCCGAATAAGAAGTGTCAGCTTTCCGTTGCCGGACGTTCTTTGCGCAGAGCGCTGAACACAATTCTGGCGCGTCAGCATTCTTCATATAGAGCTACTTAGTTGCTATGAATTATTATGTTATGAGTTGTTAACTACTCCCCCTCAAGTTTATGACCGTCCTCGGTCATGTTGAATGTGTCGATGGTACGCTGTATCTTCATGGAGGCTCGTCTTCTCCTTAATGCCAGATAAAGTGCGAAGGAGCCAATTAAACCAATGTTTAGGACCACACCAGCTACGAACCAGAGTTTAGGCGAACCTTCAGATTCCACGTCATCCTTAAAGCTTTGGATGGAGAGTAGGTTCTCGTTATTCATCCGGTGTAGCAGAGGGATGCTGAGCACGGGGTCGTGCCCGACGATGTTAAGTAATGGGGAGCGCACAATGCCTGGCTGCTTGCTTAATGCTTTCCGTAGGTTTATGAACTCGGAGCCATTGATGGTCGCCGTTCTCTCGAAGGTCACCAGGTGGGTTCCCTCGACCAGTATTTCTGGGCTGCCATCGGTGCTAACGCGAGCTGATGCTTCGTTGATAATCACAACGCCGTCATCTACGGGAGTTACTTCCTGCAAGTGGCTGGGTTGAGTGTGGCATTGGGCTGCGCTTCCTGCGTGGAGTGAGCGCGCACAAGATTCGCGCCGAGACCGCTCGCAGAACGTGAAGTGTGTGGTATCTGTGCATCCTGTGAGCGCAAAGGTGTCATGTTTGCATTCGGCCAGCGTATCCTCGTCGAGGCGTAAGATGATGTGTTGGTGAGATACAGGGTAAACGGCGACTTTCTTGCAACTGAACTTGACTCTGGGATAGGCAATTAAAATATGAATGCTGTTCTCGGACTGGAGGACTCTAATCTTGGATGCTTCTATTAAGCTGACGATAGGGGTGTCCTGTTCTACAAGAGACTTCAAGTCGGCATGGTCAAGAATCGTGGGATTTACAATGTTTGATTTGGCCAAAGTAATAGTGAGAATTAAATTTTGAATTTCAGTAGAAAGCATCCTATTTCTTGCCAATAACGCTTCATATAAATGTGGAGTGTCAACCAAGTCGCTTTTACGGGCACTGATCACCTTATTGATGGTGTCAGTTAACTTGTTAATCTGTTTCTGGGTTTCGGAATTTATGGTTATCTGCCGGGAATTAGACTCAACTAGTTTAGCCTCTGTGATCTTTATCTTTAGAAGGTCCGTGGCATCGGGAGTACCCGCCACTACCTTTAAAGCTGTACCTAGGAAATCTAAACTCCTGGCAATCCTATGATGGACCTTAAGGACGGACAACAAAGTTCTAAGATGGTCCGTATCGACCTCTAGTAACTTACGCATATGCGATTGGGGAAAAGACTCGGATAATTTTTCTGTCTCGTCTATCATAACAGCGAATTCGGACAAGTTGCTTGAGTGCTTTAAGAGGTCACGCTGTTCAAAAACCAGCACATCACCATCTACGAGAGAGATGTAGTTGGCATGCGAAAAGACGGTAATCCGTGCATTCGCTAATGCCAGTGTAATGAACATCGTGAGGGTAAACCTGGAATTTAGATTTGGGTGAGACTGTAGTGCTTGGGCTTTCTTAAATTAACCTACTAACTAACTGCAAGGGGAAAGCCTACTTAAGGTTGTCCTTGTGGACCACCCTCCCCTTAATAAGAACAGACGTTCCCAGGTCTGCTTTCACTTTTTGTTCCGTGCATAATGGGGTTAGTTTATTTCCTAACCTCTTGTTGTTCTTTACAAACACGTGTTCTCCTACCTCAAACACACGGTTTTGACGGGAAGGGTTGCATCTTCCGATGCTGTCTTGCTGAGCCTTAGCTAATCTTGCCTTGATTTCCAGGCAGCGCTCGTGGGCCCCTGAGTGAAGAACCTCAATTGGTCTCTCACGAGTAACTGAGTGCACGGTTTTGTTATATTCCACCATGGCTCTCAAGATTAGCTCTACTGTGTCATTTGTCTTTTTGTCCAACTTCAGGCATCTGGCTATTTCTGCCAAGGTGCTGTGGAATCGTTCAACTTGGCCATTGGACACGCTGTGCAGAGGAGGCGCGTTCACAATGTCGATGCCGTAGTTGTTTTTGAGCATTGACGTGATTGTCTCTGAGTTGAATGCGGGCTCATTGTCGCAATAGATTGTTTTGATGTTGGGGAAAAGGTTGATAATCTGCAATAGGGGGGCCTGTGATGTCCACTATTGTCCTAGATGTAACCGGTTGCACTACTGCAAACTTAGAGAATTTGTCAATGCACGTTAAGAACAGCTTCCTGTCGGTTGAAAATATGTCAATGTGCACCATTTCGCCAGTATAACTGGGAATGGGCGTAAACCCGAGCTCTTGCTTCCTCGGGTGCCTGTCGTATTTTGCTTGGGTACATACCCTGCAATTAGCAACCACTTCCTTTGTCATGCTGCCCATTTTTGGAAAATAGTAGTCTCGAAGGACTTGTTTGATATTTTCCTGCGCGGCTCTGTGTGCACGGTTGTGCTCTGCAGTGACAATTTCATACTGTTCGTTTTTATCAGTTATATCTGACACGACATTCTTGCAGTGACGGAATTGAGTGGCTGGGAAATGGGTAATGAGGTCGTGTTGGAAGCTTGCCAGTGTAGGCAAGTCGCAATGAATAGCATTCACGACGTCAGGGTTAACGACTTCTTTGAGAGTTTTTAACAGGTAACTCTTGTCAGTAAAACTGATCAAGTGGCGAGTTTTGCTTCGGAACAGCACTAGGCTTCGCTTAAGCGGGAAACGTGCTGCCTCCAGAATGATCTGGTTCCTAAAGCAATTTAAGGGTTTATCTGTGGTTTCGACCGTGTAGGTCAGGGACAGCTCACTGTGAATAGTTGCAGCGTCTGACTGGGGTTCATCTTGTAAGGCATTAAGATTTTGCCTGGATAGGGCATCTGCCACGAAATTTTCCTTGCCAGGTTTGTAGAAAACCTTGGCATTGTGTTGGTCTATATAGGATTTCCATCTCTTAATCTGAGCGTTCGTGTTTTTGTCGGCAACAGCGAACGTGAGAGGCTGGTGGTCGGTGAATATGTTGATTTCCCTAGAGCCGTATAGAAAGTTTTGTAGTTTACCTAAGGCCCATACAATGGCTAGCAATTCCCTTTCGTTTGTGGCATAATTTTGCTCAGCCTGTCTCAGGGTGATCGGCCTACCTTCTGGCGATAGGACTGCACCGATGCCACTTGCTGACGCATCTGTGGTGAGGTCAAAGGGCTTTTGAAAGTCGGGGTACTTGAGTATGACATCCTCTGATGCCAGAATGTTACGAAGCCTTTGAAATGCGCTGCGTTGAGTTTCATTAAACTCAACACAAATCTTCTTAGACATATGCCTACTCACCGAACCGTTTTCCCCTTTCAGGATGTCAGTTATCGGACGAGCTATGGCTGCAAAGTCTTTAATGAAGACTCTGTAATAGCTGGCCAAACCAAGGAACGATCTAACACTGTAGACACTTTTGGGTTCATGATATTCCTGAATGGCCTTTACCTTTTCAGGGTCGGACTTAGTCCCATCCTTGCTTACGATGAAGCCGAGGTACTCAACACTTTCCTTGAAGAATTTTGTCTTTTCCTGGCTCACCCTCATATTCGCCTCGATCAGGCATTTCAGCACAGTATCGATGTGGCGGACATGGTCGGACTCGTTTTCTGAGAAAATTATGACGTCATCTACATAGACGTAACATATTTTCCCGATTTGCTCTCTCAGCACATCGTCTAGGGCTCTTTGAAAAATGCTGCTTGCATTTCTAAAGCCGAACGGCAGACGGCAAAACTCGTATTTGCCGCCATTCACCGAGAACGATGTCTTCTCGCGGTCGTGTTCCGCGAGGTAAATTTGATGATACCCTGACTTCAGGTCAAGGGTAGTGAAGAACTTTGCCTTGCCCAGATTCGCTAGAATCATGGGAATGCTAGGTGGGGTCTGCCACGCCTCCTTCTGCCTGTTACATACATTTGCATTTTGCACAAAGTTAGTATACCCTTTTTGACCATTTTCAATGGTCGAAGGGTATAAAAATGGGGAGGTGTGCTTGAAGACTTTCATCAAGCATTTGTGTTTGATTTCGGTGGAGCCGTGTATTGAGCTCACCGAGAAAGGGCTGGCGACCGGCATTACATTTTTTCAGCTCCTTTACGGGCCTAATGTAGTTTTTTGCCGCGCCGGTATCGATTAGCATCTTTAAGGTTCTCCCAGCCAGCCGTCGTTCAATGAACGGCAACCGGGAGCGTCCCCTAAAAAATTCAACGAGTCGTCACTGGGAGCGTACTCATTTTCGCTGTCGATTTACTCGACTGCAGCCTTTGCTGCCTTTTCGTACTCTTCTTTGGTCTCTTTTTGCTTAGGAGCCTCTTGGACAACGTTATTAAGACGTTGTCGTCTCGGTCCTGTCATGTTCTGAGGAATTTCTCCTCATAGACGCGTTCGATTCGTTAGGATGATTCTGATTATTCTCAGTGCGCTGCCTGAACCTGGAGGATGAATCGACCTCCATAGGCTGGGGCGCTTGCGCCTGAGTGTCCTTGTTGGTTTGTCCGTTGTTTTTCTGTCGTGTTATGAAGTGGGGATTTCTGTCCTGTCCCTGTTCTTCTTTAATTGGTTTCCCCTGGAAACGGCTCTTGCCGTTTGCCGCCGAATGCGCTCGCTCCTCTACGGCCTTGGCGTAGGAGTTAGCAAACATGCTTCTCCCTATGCTTGCCTCTGCTTCTCTAGCTAAAGCCAGTGCAGATGGCAAGTCTTTTGGTTGGGCCGGGAAGACCACAGCTCTAAGGGCCTTTTTGAGACCTGAAATAAAAGAATGCAGGGCGTCGGCTCTGACCTCAGCGTTAAGCAGGTCTGCACCCTCTTGTTCATGCGACATTACGATTTTGTTTGTGACAAGCGTTAGTTTCTTTTCAACTTCATCGTAGTATTGCATTAATGGTAGGTCTCCTTGCCTAACCATTTCCAATCCTTGCCTCAACAGGCGTAAGGATGTTTTGTCCGAGTACGTGCAGTCTAATCTGGCCAAAATGGCATCGAAGTTCAATACCGTATTATGGGATACGAGTAAAGCTCCGGCTGCGCCACGGATTTTATTCCTTAATATGGCAACAGCCTGATAAGACTGCCAGACTTTATTATGTCAAGGGGAATTTCACACATCGGGGTTGACAGAGACTTTTTCATATGTTACGATTTGCGGTGCTTCCACCTGCAAACTCTGTACCCGCGCAGCTAGGGAGTTTAGTTGAATATGAAACTGGGATTGCTGTTGCGACAATGCCTGTCTGACGGCATTGTCGATAAGAGCTTGAATCTGACTGGGGTCCATAGTATTATCTACCGGGGCACTATCTACCGGGGCACTATCTACCGGGGCACTATCTAACGTCTGACCTACTGCTTGGCCTACTTGCTCCTCCCCCCAGCTATCCTCGCTTTCGTATTCGACCTTAACACTTCTGTAGTTATATGCCCAACTCATTGGTTGTTGGTTGGTACACCACAAATATACTGTTGCCGAGCACAATTGATAAGTGATGCACAGTGGTGGCGCCCATAGGCCATAAATCAAAAAATCGAAGTCAAAATATTCAGGTAAAAAGTACCCAAATTAGCTGTTAAATGTCCAACCTTTTTCAGTCCAAACCGGTTTTCGCTGGAAATCTAACGGTTCCTGCTAAAAATAGCTTTCAAAGTTGTGAACAACTGTTCTTTTGCAAGGCAATAATTGCATGCGTGCTTATTTTGTCATTCAAAGCCAAACTTCAAAGAGTTCAAACGTCAAGATTAGTGAACGGCTTTTATTCATTTAAAATGGAATTTAAAGCTGAAAGTATTTACTTTAAATCCATTTAGTAATAATAAACTAATATGTTAAATCGTTTTTGTGAAATAAATGTTGTAAAAACCATGTTTTTTGTTTATTTAGTGTGCGTCTTTTTCATGTTTACATAAACTTTTAGTTGTGACCCCCCCTCGCTCCCACCAATGTGAGTATTATCAATGTATTAACCAATGTTTTTAGATAATGAAAATGTTAAGTGTAGCTGCAAATAGTTGCAAATATGCCTGTAATCTTCAATATACTAACACCGCCTTTATATTTTTAATGGTTAAAATCGCGACTCGAGTTGCTGCTTTTCCGTTGTTTTTGTGATGTTGTTTTTGTTTTCTTCATTTGTGATTGTGTTTGTGTTTTTATACACTTTTGTATATTTTTTTTTTTTTGTTAATTTTTATCTTTTGTTCTTTTTATAGGCGATTCTTATAACTGTGTGTTTTCACGCAGACATATATTTCATGTTTAGTGCTCCGAAAAGGGCACAAATTTTGAAAAAAACTCAGAGTGTGATTAATTTAGTAGAACTTGGCATTACAAACAATGATTGTACAGCCGATTTAAATGAACTTAAATCAGTAATTGAGTTACTTGATGAAAACATAGAATAATTTTACTTCTAATTTGTTTGTATAATTATAAAACTTTTATTGTTAAGTTTCGTAATAAAAAAAATTATGTATAATAAATTCATTTAAAACTATTTTCGTTTATTGTTGTAATATACTGATTTGACTACTAAAAGTATTCTAAGGCGCTTTCCTTATAGAAGCGCAACCTTATGGCAATCATTTATAGGGCAGCTATGGTCCGATTTTGATAAAATTAAAACAAGAATTCAAGAATAATACAAAATGGCCATGTCTAAAATTCTATGAAAATATGTTGAGAACTGGATAGTCTATAATTGTTTCCCTAAACATTTTCCAATCGTTCCTATGGGAGCTATATGATATAGTCGTCCGATTTGAATAATTTTTACACAATATTTTGAATATATTTTTCTAGATTTACTGTAAAAATTTCATAGTGATATCTCCACAAAAAAGTATTTATGGCCGCCGCTCCATACAAGCCCGACCACTGTGTGATGTGGCAAGAAAGAGTATGCAATAAAATTATACCAAAGTATGCAATAATTATTTATAGGGTATGCAACAATTATTTATTTGTTAAAAGTATGCAATAATATTTTGATAAAAGGTATGCAATAGTTTTTATTAAAAGGGGTATGCAATGAAAATTTTTGGTTTTACAAAAGTATGCAGCACTTATTTTTTAAGGTATGCAATAAGAATTTGCTCTGCCGAAAATATGCAATGCTTTTGAAACTGATTTACACAAAGCACAACTATTACGTGGCCAGTTAAACGAATTATTATTATTTTTTTATGAGATTTCTTGAGTCGTGTCGAAGAAGTCAAATGTAAAACTTACATGATTTCTAACTTAACTACCCTGTTAAATCAGTTGATGAGTTCGAATTCTAGTTGGGCGCCAATTATAAGTTGGGTGTTCCCGCGCTGATCCAGAGACTTCTCTCACGGTCGGTATCGGTGGTTAGACGTTCGCGTCTGTAGAGTCTTCTTCTGAAGATTACGTTGGAGGGCTTGACTTTGCCCCCTTAGGTTTATTGACTAGCCTTGTGGCGTAGCAATGTAGATAATAAGTACAATTATTATTTGCGGCTGTAAGCCGGAGCACGTTCTGATTTATTTGGACACAAAACTGAGACTAAAGAGTTGACAAAACATAGAGCTAAGTTTACCCTAACAGGAATGCATCGCGCCACCAAGACGAGTCGGCAAAGCCGACTCAGCATTCCTTGCAGCGTGAAGCAACACTCCGAATAAGAAGTGTCAGCTTTCCGTTGCCGGACGTTCAGCACGCGCGTCAGCATTCTTCATATAGAGCTACTTAGTTGCTATGAATTATTATGTTATGAGTTGTTAACTTACACGTACTATTTGCATCAAATTGGCATCACATAGAAGGCTGATAACTGTACTTAAATATGCGATCTGTTTTTCCGCAACGCTAACAACTCAGCCAATACAGTATACCAGGGGTGTAAGTTGAAAATGACCGGTTTTATTAGTAGATGTCGCTAGCAATATGTATAAATTTCTATGAATTTGCATGTATGTATTTTTAGGCCATGGATTTTAAAAAAATTCATGGTCTATTGTGTTTGTCGGAACGGAAATGTGCGTAACAGGCAGAAGGAGGCATCTCCAACCCCATAAACTATATATATTCTGAATCAGTATCAGTAGCCGAGTCGATTGAGCCATGTCTGTCTGTCCGTCTGTCCGTCTGTCTGTCTGTCTGTATGAACACCTGGATCTCAGAAACTATAAGAGCAAGAGTCATCAAATTTTGTGACCACATACGTATATATTGCAGTGTCTCAAAGTTTTTTTAAAATTTGGACACGCCCCTTCCCGCCTCTGTAAATCAGAAATAACTACTTAAAACCTACAATATTAACTCAACAACCAAAGTTGTATATCTTATATGACAAATACCTTGCCACGGGCGTTATGTGAAAATTTCATTTAAATCGGACTATAAATAAGTGAGATATGATACGAATTAAACTCACTTTGAACATATATACTTAAGCATACCTACGTGTAATTTACGCAAGCATACCGAAGTTCGAATCTAGCGTCAGACACACAGCATTTTATTAAACTTTTTATTTGCATTGTATGGGAACAGAATTGGTTCACAATGCAGCTTTGCCGACGGGCAAGGTAGTAAGGCAATGGCTGAGTGGTTAGAGTGCCGGACGGCTGCGAGAGAGTGCGTGTGTTCAACTCCCGGTTGAGGCGGGTGCGAATTTTCATTTATTAATTATTTCTTATTTTATTTTATTTTTTTTTTATTCTAATAAACTAAAAGAAAAGTTACAGTCAAACAAATTAAAATCAAGAAGAAGCACATGTAATGAAATTTGGTACGCGCTAGAAATGCATACCTATACCTATTGCCTACGGTATACTATGATAATCCATGGCCTTATACAGTCAGCTCCTGACTGTAGCGTTTGTATTTTTTCTATTGACATTAACCTACAAAAAAACGTAAGTCACATTCCGCCAAAATAATAGCGTCATATTTGTTTACCTCAATGAATATGTCGAGTTTCGTTCCAAGTAAATCGCATTCGCGGCAACCGTTTATTTTTCATATTTCATCAAAAAAAACCAGTAAGAAAAGCAACAGTCGCGCAGCACGCGACAGTGGGATACCCTTCGACCTATGTTCCCGTGTAGTTTAGTTTGTTAAATTCAGACAGATATGCATATGCACATGCTTTGAAATTAATCCCGGCGGTGGGCGTGGCACCTAACATTTGAATTTTATTCTTCAAGTGATTGAAGAGCTAGCGAGTACAAGCATTAGCATTATACTTTTGACAATTCGTGCCAAAATTCTTTGAAACGTTAAAGCGTCTATTTTGCCTTACTTCTAAAGACAATAATAGTTTTGTTTGGAAGGAAAATCATGAAGCAGTGAGAAAGGAGATAATCTTTGCATTGACCCGTAGCCCGATATTAACAATTTTCGATCCACAGTATCCGGTTGAGCTTCATACAGATGCTAGCTCTGTGGGTTATGGTGCGATACTCATGCACAAGATAAACGATAAAAACCATGTTATTGAGTACTACACTAAATGTACAACCCCAGCAGAGTCAAGATATAATGCATATCTTTTGGAAACCCTGGCAGTATTTAACGCAGTGAAATATTATCAACATTATTTTAAGGGTATCAAGTTTACAGTATATACCAACTGTAACTCTTTAAAGGCAAGTCAAAAAAGATTGAGTTAGATGACAAGGTATGTCGATGGTGGTTGTATTTACAATCTTTTGAATTTGATATTATGTATAGGAAGGGAAAACGCATGGCACATGTGGACTTCTTCTCAAGAAACCCGATAACGAACCAGTAAGAAAAGCAACAGTCGCGCAGCACGCGACAGTGGGATACCCTTCGACCTATGTATGTATGTTCCTATGTATGTACTCATATACATATGTACATATGCACATGCTTTGAAATTAATCCCGACAGATGGCGCTCGGCCTTCGCGCTCGCCCGCCTCCCTTGTTAGCTGACAGAAGCACTTGGTTTTATGCTCATACTTTCTTAAATAACTTTTTGTGATTATTGTCCGATCGGATTGTAATTTGGAGACTACGTAGATATTTCATTCAGCTTAGTATATGTTAAAGTCAGAAAGTTGTATCTTTTATACAGCGCTTACAAATTGAGTTCAAAAATTTATTTATTGATTTGTGGGGGCGGTGGGCGTGGCATCTAACATTTGTAATAAACTTGATCTGCGCCGAGTACATAGGAACCTTCATTCCAAATTTGGTATCTCTAGCGTTTATAATAGCTGAGATCTGTGTGTTCATCTGGTCAGACGGACATCCGGACAGACAGACAGACATAGCTCAATCGACTCGGCTAGTGATCCTGAGCAAGAATATATATACTTCTCTGGGTCTGCCACGCCTCCTTCTGCCTGTTACATACATTTGCATTTTGCACAAAGTTAGTATACCCTTTTTGACCATTTTCAATGGTCGAAGGGTAGAAAAAAGTTGTTAAAACCTGGTGAAACGGTGAACACGGATCACTACTGACAACAAATGATCAATTTGAATCATGTGTTGATCGAAAAACGGTCGGAATGGGCCCGAAGACATGGCAAAGTTATCTTGCAACATGACAACTCGCCGTCTCATACCGCTAAACAGGTGAAAGACACATTAAAAACACTTAATTGGGAAATATTATCGCACCCGCTGTACTCTCTAGATTTCGCCCCGTCCGACTATCACTTTTTCGCATCGATGGGACACTCCCTTGCAGAGCAGTGCTTCGCTAAATTTGAAGAAGTCGAAAAATGGCTCCTCAAAAGAGAAAGAGTTTTTTTTGGAATGGTATCCATAATTTGTCTGAGAGATGGGCGAAATGTGTAGAAACCAATGATCAATACTTTTGAATAAAAAAATTTTGAGATTCCTCTGAAAATGAAGTGTTTTCTTTATCGAATAAACCGGTCATTTTCAACTTACACCCCTGGTAATTTATGTATAGTTGGCCATAGTTATTGTGGTTTGTTTGTTTCCATTTACAGTGTGACCAGCATATTATATTCCAGCCCGTCTAAAAATAAAACGGCTTAAATTCTGGCAATGCAAAGTATGCTAAAACGGTCACACTGGGTGTCGGAATAATGTACAAAATTTAGGCAAGTAATTTTAGTTCATCTGGAGACCAGGCCTTTAATGCTGATTTACGAAATATATGAATGTGGGAAACGAACCAGATCAGGGAACTAAAATGAACAAGAAAACAGAGAGCAAGAGAGTAACGCGCAGTGGCAACGCTTATTAACGGAAAAAACCAAAATAAGAGACTTTGAGTTATCGTTTAATTGATATTGTTTTATATCATTACTATCGTTTAGAATCAGGCTGATGAATGTTGAATTCTGTCGCATCACCCTATTTATCCAATGCAGAATTGTTTTTGATGGCAATAACAGACTCTTCATTGCACGCCTTCATCACGGTGCACAATAAGTCCTTGCCATTATCAAATTCATCGGCATTCCCAACCCCCTCCGGTACTTTCAGGTCTTCACGAAGGTCTCCAGTTTCATTCATCAGCAGCAGCCAAAAGGTGTTGGGGACGCTGCGTTTATTCAAAAAGCACAACGGCGGTGACCAAAAGTTGAAGGCCACGCCGTAGAAATTGCAAGCTAATAATCGAAAAAACCGAAAAACGATAGTGACGTCGCATCAGTGTCAGAAGAAGAACGGCAAAACGACGGCAGAAGTAGAAGAAAGGTGAAGCAACCAGAAAAACGACAGTCGCATCAGTGGCAGGAGAAACAGAAGAAGAATAACGGCGCATCGAAATACGGCGCAACATATACGAAGGCCATCGGACGGCGACGGCGACGAGAGAGGTGAAGCAGCAGTGACGAGAGGCGAGGCAGTAGGAACGAACGAGGCGAGGACAACGAAGAGGCGAAAACGACGCTGCAAGTTGTGTATCGGTTGCTGTTAACATAGATTTAACAGAGTTGGCTAAGTAGTGTTGAAAACTTTAAAGAGAGGGTATGTTAAGTAGTTTTCAGCTTGACTGACGCAAAGAAATTACAGTTGATTTTATTTCGTATTGAGAATTTTGCACTGATAAATTTTATATTATTTAGAATGGATCGGATTGAAATTCTTGTGCTGCGCGTTGATGACCTATGAAATAAGCTGTCTGAGTTAAATTTGCAGACAAGTGGTACTAAAAGCATGTGCAGCAGCGACTCCTTGCTCAATACAGGTTAAACAATGAAGAACAAGACATTTCGGACGGTGAGTCAGTAGCAACTGCACCAATGATGACAAATGAAAATAATAGGTCATGGTTTACTTTAAAAGATGTCGAGGGTAGTATTTCAGAATTTTCAGGTACTATAGGTAGTGTTGATGTTGATCAGTGGATAAATGAGGTAGTAGAATGTGGGGGGTACAGTTCAGTGGAACCAATTACAAATGTTTATCTATGCGAAGCAGCTGCTAGATCGTTTGTCAAAAGTCAAAAAAAATATTCGTAGTTGGGAAACATTGAAAACAGTATTGCTAGATGAGTGTCATCAGCAGAAATACATCGAAGATTAAATAGACGATTCTTGTACGCACTGATGGAAATAGCCAAGCCAGCAAAGCTTGAAGATGAGAGTATTATAGACTATTTCGTTAGTGGCATTCAGGATTCCCCTGCAAACAAAGTAGTGCTGTATCAAGCAAAAACGTTAAAAGAGCTAAAAGCTCAATTTTTCCCGATGTATCGATTTAATTTTTGAAAATCGATTTAACCGAAAATTTGGCAATAGATTAAATTACTACTACAAAATAAGGTACACAATTTGGTTTTTTAGCGATCTTGAGAGGAATAAGTATTTGTGTTTTCAAAATTGAAGTTGGTTTGTTTTCTAACAATAAGAGACTTTTTTAAGATATATATATTTTCCATCTAATGTTTCAAGCCAAAAACCATTCCTTATATTTAAAATTTTCGATTTCAATCGATTTTTTTCATAAAATATAAAAAAAAAACGATTCAAAGAACATCGAATTATTTCCATCTCTAGGTTAAATGCAATGTGAAAATTATTTACAAACAGTTAATAGTTGCTGCTGCTGAAAACAAATAAATTGGTAACGCAACACGTTGAAGGCTGTTATAAATTTAAATATATAATATAGCGTTGGACAAAATAGTAGAAATAGCACTTGCAGCAGGACGAAAAACCTGATAACTGTACTTAAATATGCGATCTGTTTTAGTTCGATGTAACCTTTTCCGCAATGCTAACAACTCAGCCAATACAGTATACCAGGGGTGTATGTTGAAAATGACCGGTTTTATTAGTAGATGTCGCTAGCAATATGTATAAATTTCTATGAATTTGCATGTATGTATTTTTTCTATTGACATTAACCTACAAAAAAACGTAAGTCACATTCCGCCAAAATAATAGCGTCATATTTGTTTACCTCAATGAATATGTCGAGTTTCGTTCCAAGTAAATCGCATTCGCGGCAACCGTTTATTTTTCATATTTCATCAAAAAAAAAAAAGTTGTTAAAACCTGGTGAAACGGTGAACACGGATCACTACCGACAACAAATGATCAATTTGAATCATGTGTTGATCGAAAAACGGTCGGAATGGGCCCGAAGACATGGCAAAGTTATCTTGCAACATGACAACTCGCCGTCTCATACCGCTAAACAGGTGAAACACACATTAAAAACACTTAATTGGGAAATATTATCGCACCCGCTGTACTCTCTAGATTTCGCCCCGTCCGACTATCACTTTTTCGCATCGATGGGACACTCCCTTGCAGAGCAGTGCTTCGCTAAATTTGAAGAAGTCGAAAAATGGCTCCTCAAAAGAGAAAGAGTTTTTTTTGGAATGGTATCCATAATTTGTCTGAGAGATGGGCGAAATGTGTAGAAACCAATGATCAATACTTTGAGTAAAAAAATTTTGAGATTCCTCTGAAAATGAAGTGTTTTCTTTATCGAATAAACCGGTCATTTTCAACTTACACCCCTGGTAATATATGTATAGTTGGCCATAGTTATTGTGGTTTGTTTGTTTCCATTTACAGTGTGACCAGCATATTATATTCCAGCCCGTCTAAAAATAAAACGGCTTAAATTCTGGCAATGCAAAGTATGCTAAAACGGTCACACTGGGTGTCGGAATAATGTACAAAATTTAGGCAAGTAATTTTAGTTCATCTGGAGACCAGGCCTTTAATGCTGATTTACGAAATATATGAATGTGGGAAACGAACCAGATCAGGGAACTAAAATGAACAAGAAAACAGAGACAAAAGAGAGTAACGCGCAGTGGCAACGCTTATTAACGGAAAAAACCAAAAGAAGAGACTTTGAGTTAAATGGTGAACGAGAGCACTCGCAAGTTTTTCAATCGCGCTATATACTTATACAACTAGAGCTAAACAATTGTCATCAAACAATTAAATAATAATAATCAAGAACTATTGTCATTAAACAATATAAAGTGTACTATAAACAATTGTCATTAAACAATAAAGTAACAATATAAAAGAAACTCACTACAATTTTGGGGGCTCAAGATTGGCCCAAGTTGTGTATATGTGTATAAATGCGAACATAGTGAGTGCGAGCGAGAAAGAACGTGACGCCGCATCAATTATAAGAAAAACGACAACGACGCAAAAAGTCACGGTGAAGCTGAAGCAATTGGAATTCAATCGACGACGGCGAGTAAAAGGTGTTTGTGACGCCGAGTACATTGGAAGATTTTAGACGACGGAGACCAAAAGGTGTTGGAGATTCCGCATCTAGTGCTCGAAGAAATACGGCAGCAGAAAAAAGGTGTTGGAGACGCTGCGTTTATTCAAAAGCACAACGGCGGTGACCAAAAGTTGAAGGCCACGCCGTAGAAATTGCAAGCTAATAATCGAAAAAACCGAAAAATGATAGTGACGTCGCATCAGTGTCAGAAGAAGAACGGCAAAACGACGGCAGAAGTAGAAGAAAGGTGAAGCAACCAGAAAAACGACAGTCGCATCAGTGGCAGGAGAAACAGAAGAAGAATAACGGCGCATCGAAATACGGCGCAACATATACGAAGGCCATCGGACGGCGACGGCGACGAGAGAGGTGAAGCAGCAGTGACGAGAGGCGAGGCAGTAGGAACGAACGAGGCGAGGACAACGAAGAGGCGAAAACGACGCTGCAAGTTGTGTATCGGTTGCTGTTAACATACATTTAACAGAGTTGGCTAAGTAGTGTTGAAAACTTTAAAGAGAGGGTATGTTAAGTAGTTTTCAGCTTGACGCAAAGAAATTACATTTGATTTTATTTCGTATTGAGAATTTTGCACTGATAAATTTTATATTATTTAGAATGGATCGGATTGAAATTCTTGCGCTGCGCGTTGATGACCTACGAAATAAGCTATCTGAGTTAAATTTGCAGACAAGTGTTACTAAAAGCATGTGCAGCAGCGACTCCTTGCTCACTACAGGTTAAACAATGAAGAACAAGACATTTCGGACGGTGAGTCAGTAGCAACTGCACCAATGATGACAAATGAAAATAATAGGTCATGGTTTACTTTAAAAGATGTCGAGGGTAGTATTTCAGAATTTTCAGGTACTATAGGTAGTGTTGATGTTGATCAGTGGATAAATGAGGTAGTAGAATGTGGGGGTACAGTTCAGTGGAACCAATTACAAATGTTTATCTATGCGAAGCAGCTGCTAGATCGTTTGTCAAAAGTCAAAAAAATATTCGTAGTTGGGAAACATTGAAAACAGTATTGCTAGATGTAAGTGTCATCAGCAGAAATACATCGAAGATTAAATAGACGATTCTTGTACGCACTGATGGAAATAGCCAAGCCAGCAAAGCTTGAAGATGAGAGTATTATAGACTATTTCGTTAGTGGCATTCAGGATTCCCCTGCAAACAAAGTAGTGCTGTATCAAGCAAAAACGTTAAAAGAGCTAAAAGCTCAATTTTTCCCGATGTATCGATTTAATTTTTGAAAATCGATTTAACCGAAAATTTGGCAATAGATTTAAATTACTACTACAAAATAAGGTACACAATTTGGTTTTTTAGCGATCTTGAGAGTAATAACTATTTGTGTTTTCAAAATTGAAGTTGGTTTGTTTTCTAACAATAAGAGACTTTTTTAAGATATATATATTTTCCATCTAATGTTTCAAGCCAAAAACCATTCCTTATATTTCAAATTTTCGATTTCAATCGATTTTTTTCATTAAAATAAAAAAAAAAAACGATTCAAAGAACATCGAATTATTTCCATCTCTAGGTTAAATGCAATGTGAAAATTATTTACCAACAGTTAATAGTTGCTGCTGCTGAAAACAAATAAATTGGTAACGCAACACGTTCAAGGCTGTTATAAATTTAAATATATAATATAGCGTTGGACAAAATAGTAGAAATAGCACTTGCAGCAGGACGAAAAACTAAATTTCTCCTATGTACACGTACTATTTGCATCAAATTGGCATCACATAGAAGGCTGATAACTGTACTTAAATATGCGATCTGTTTTAGTTCGATGTAACCTTTTCCGCAACGCTAACAACTCAGCCAATACAGTATACCAGGGGTGTAAGTTGAAAATGACCGGTTTTATTAGTAGATGTCGCTAGCAATATGTATAAATTTCTATGAATTTGCATGTATGTATTTTTTCTATTGACATTAACCTACAAAAAAACGTAAGTCACATTCCGCCAAAATAATAGCGTCATATTTGTTTACCTCAATGAATATGTCGAGTTTCGTTCCAAGTAAATCGCATTCGCGGCAACCGTTTATTTTTCATATTTCTTCAAAAAAAAAAAGTTGTTAAAACCTGGTGAAACGGTGAACACGGATCACTACCGACAACAAATGATCAATTTGAATCATGTGTTGATCGAAAAACGGTCGGAATGGGCCCGAAGACATGGCAAAGTTATCTTGCAACATGACAACTCGCCGTCTCATACCGCTAAACAGGTGAAACACACATTAAAAACACTTAATTGGGAAATATTATCGCACCCGCTGTACTCTCTAGATTTCGCCCCGTCCGACAATCACTTTTTTCGAATCGATGGGACACTCCCTTGCAGAGCAGTGCTTCGCTAAATTTGAAGAAGTCGAAAAATGGCTCCTCAAAAGAGAAAGAGTTTTTTTTGGAATTGGTTGGTTTGTGTTTGTTGCCGCAGCAGTAGCCCGGAAGCGGAGAGTCATAAAATAAGAGAAATGCGCGTACGTCTTTACTGTGCGAATGTTTATTAAGAAAAACCAACATTAGCCAGCATTCTGTTATAAACTTAACATAACATATTCATAGCATTCAATCAGCTGACATGCATGCATCGTTAACATAAACGATGATTTTCGACACCCTTCCTCAATGCAAGCATGTTTACAAAAATTACTTCAAATTTAACAATTTCGTAAACTCAATATGCTTCTTCTTCGACAAATTCTTGGTTAGTATATCTGCGATCATATTATTTGTCGAATCGTACTGCAACATAACATGCCCTTCCTTAATGATCTGTCGCACAAAATGATATCTTATATCAATGTGCTTGCTGCGTGAATGATGTACAGGATTCTTGGCCAATTCCTGCGCACTCAGGTTGTCACCATTTATAACTGTTGGAGTTCCATCTATACCACAACCGACTTCAATGATAAGCCTGCGCATTACCAAAGCTTCCTTGCACGCCGCTGATAACGCCATGTATTCAGCCTCAGTGCTGCTAAGTGCCACGCTCCGTTGTTTCTCCGATTTCCAGCAAATCGGACCACCTGCTAAGAAATATAGGTAGCCAGTATAGGATTTTTGGTCGACCTTGTCGCCGCCCCAATCTGCGTCAACGAAACCTTCAAATGGTTTTCCACATTTCCTGTAGTGTAGCCTATACTTTACTGTTGATGCCAGATAACGCAAAACATGCTTCACGCCTGCAAGGTGCTCACTATGGGGTTCCTGATTACGTTGAGCCAATTTTGCGATCGAATGCAAAAATATCTGGTCGTGTTGTAAGAGTCAGCCACATGAGCTCTCCAATCATTGATTGATACGTTGTCACGTCAATTCTTGTGCATTGAGCATTCTCGCACAAAACCTGATGCCCCTCTTCTAATGGTGTAGCTGCCGGCCTGCAGCTCTCCATACCGTATCGCTTCAGTAAATCCTTGATATACTGCGAACTATCAAGAGTAATAGCGCCAGTTTCTCCCTCACGTAGAATTTCCATCCCCAGAAATAGCTCCAACGGCCCTTTATCAACGCATTCAAAAGCCTTTGAAATGCTCGACTTTATGTTGATCAAATCCACCTTAGATTTGCATGCTATAAGGAGATCATCAACATATACCATGATTAGCGATAAGTCACCTCTTGCCTCCCTGTTTATATAGGCATGGCTCATTGTCACACGGTACAAATCCAATTTTTCGTAACACGCTATCCAGCTTATGGTTCCATTCCCTTCCTGACTGCTTCAGTCCGTATAACTCTTTCTTCAATAACAACACCTTGTCCGATTGAGTGCCTTCTGCATAGCCCTGGGGTTGCTTCATGTATACTACGTCCTTCAGATCGCTATTCAGGTATGCCGTGCATACATCCATCTGATGTAAATATAACTCCAACTCCGCTGCTAAAGCCAGAATGAAACGCATGCTCTCCAATCGACAAACCGGCGAGAACGTATCCTTATAGTTTACGCCATATTGCTGCGAACAACTTTTCGCAACCAACCGTGCTTTAAAGCGCTGTATTTGCCCAAGTGAATCTCGTTTCAGGCTAAATACCCATTTGCAGCCAATTGCCCGATGCTCCTTCGGTAATTCTGCAAGCTGCCAAGTTTGATTCATAATCAAAGACTCGTATTCCTTCGCCATCGCCTCACGCCAGTACGTTGCCTCTGGTCCTTTCATCGCCTCCTCATAGGATGATGGAACAGTTACATTCTCAGTAACCATAGCGCTGAGTAAATTATATTGCTTCTTTGGGCGACCGGGTCTACCCGTTCTTAGCAACCTTGGTCTCCCTGGACCAATACGCACAGCCTGCTCTTCCAGTACCAACTCCTCCGATGCGCTCGCGTAGGATTCGTCACTGCTACCTTGCTTGGTAGCAATCATTGTGTCAGACGCATCCGTATCGTCATTAGATGTGATCTCATCATTGTCATCTTTCTCAACACCATTAGGCTCCATATGACACTCGTCAACTGACAATTTGTGCATCACACATTCCTCAACTGCCTGCTCCGAAAGTCCAAGCTCGTCAAAAACCACGTCTCGTTTCTCGACTACTTTCCTAAACTCTGGATCATAAAGTCGATAGCCCTTGGCATTTGCCGAATATCCGACCATTCGATACTCTTTCCCCTTGGGTTTGAACTTGCTTCTGTGTTGACCTTTGTCCAGCGCCACTGCGAATGAACCAAAAACTTTTAGATGACTGATATTTGGTTTCTTACCAGTCCATGCTTCCATTGGTGTCTTTCCAATTAATGACCTAGTGGGCGAACGGTTCCGCAAATACACCGCTGTGTATATTGCCTCTGCCCATAATTCTTGACCTCGTCCTGACTGTACCAATAAGCATCTGGCCATTTCCACCAACGTCCGATTGGCGCGTTCAGCCACACCATTTTGTTGTGGAGTATAAGCCACTGTCAACTGCCGTGCAATTCCCATTTCCTTGAAATATTCATCGAATTTCTTGTTGACATACTCTCGTCCATTATCACTTCGTACGCATTTCAGCTTTTTTCCCGTCTTCCGCTCCACTAGATTTTTGTACTCCATAAGCTTGTCAAAGACCTCATCCTTGCCCTTAAGGAAATACACATATGTCCGCCGTGACATATCGTCTATGAACGTCAGAAAATACCTGGATCCGCCAATTGATTGAGTTTCGAATGGACCACATACATCCGTATGCACTAATTCCAGCAGTTCTTGCGCACGACTTTCGCTCGCTTGGCGGAAACGGCTGCACATTCACTTTACTGATCATACACGTCTTGCATGAAGTGTTCTTTGTGCCATCAATCTTATCCATTCCTCGAACTAATCCTTTATTGACCATATCCATAAGACTTGCGTAATTCAAATGTCCGTACTGTTTATGCCAAAGCGACGCATCCGCGTTTACAGCTGCATAACATCTGTTATGTTTGCATTCTATCGTGTATAGACCTCCAGCTCTGTTAACTTTCAGAATACATTTTCCGTTTCGGATAATTTTTGCTTTTTTGCGTCAAAATTAACAGTGCATTTGTTTGCGACCGCATAGCTCACACTTATAAAATTCCCCTTCAGTTTGGGAACATATAAGACATTGAGTAGCTCTACTGTATACGACTCAGTTTGCAACTGCACAGTGCCTATGCCTTCTGCTTGCAAAAATCCAGCATCCGCCAAACCGATCATTTCCGTATGCTTCTCAAACTTCGTGAACATCTGCCTCTCGCAACACATATGACTCGTTGCTCCACTGTCCAAAATCCATTTGAACTTTTCAAAGCTGCTGCCATCCAATGCATTCAATAAGCTGAACTGCTGTTTCCCGCCTGTTACCGACACTGCTTTGCCATCTTCATTCTGTGAATTCGCCGCCTTGCGACAATTCGCTTTTATGTGCCCTTTTTCGCCGCACCTATAACAGACGACACTTCGTTGTTTCTTCTTTGTAGCGAGTTTCGCACATTTTTGCGTCGCAGAAAATGCCGTTGAATTTTCTGTATGCCTTTCCGTATTCTTATTATTATTATTATTTATTTATGCACAGAATTTCGAACGTCGGCAAACTGTCGCGCGTCTCAATGGCGACAACGAAATTCTCATACTCAACTGGCAAACTTGAAAGTAACACGATTGCCTGTAACTCGTCATTCATCGTGATTCCAACTCCAGCTAGTTGATCGACGATCTCACAGAAATTTCTCAAGTATCCAGCCATGCTCTGTCCCTCAGACATGCGCAAACCTAGCAACTTCTTGTATAATGACACCTTCCTCACAGGTCCAGTCGGCTGATGCACCTCACGTAGCTTTTTCCACGCTGCATTCGCCGATGCACAGTTTTTTATATATCCTAACTGTGATACCTTAACGCTCAACGTGATCATTGCCAATGCTTTTCGATCAAGAAAAGACCAGTCAACGCCTTCACCGGCACATGACTGCTGTAAATCGCCCGACGCAACATTCCAAAGCTCAGCATGCACCAACACGCACTTCATTTGGATACACCATGAGTCATAGTTGTTCTCCTCCAGCTTCTCGATCTGGTACAACGAACTCATCTTGTTTTCCCGTCGCAATTTACTGTCTTTCTAATTGTTCCAAAAATAATCCATGACTATTTTTCCATTCACCACATAAACACTCTTAAGTTCATAACACCTCCATCTAGGCTAGGACGAAACCTGGGCCCATAACCTGTTGGTTTGTGTTTGTTGCCGCAGCAGTAGCCCGGACGCGGAGAGTCATAAAATAAGAGAAATGCGCGTACGTCTTTACTGTGCGAATGTTTATTAGAAAAAACTAACATTAAGCAGCATTCTGTTATAAACTTAACATAACATATTCATAGCATTCAATCAGCTGACATGCATGCATTGGTAACATAAACGATGATTTTCGACAGTATCCATAATTTGTCTGAGAGATGGGCGAAATGTGTAGAAACCAATCATCAATACTTTGAATAAAAAAATTTTGAGATTCCTCTGAAAATGAAGTGTTTTCTTTATCGAAAAATCCGGTCATTTTCAACTTACACCCCTGGTAATTTATGTATAGTTGGCCATAGTTATTGTGGTTTGTTTGTTTCCATTTACAGTGTGACCAGCATATTATACTCCAGCCCGTCTAAAAATAAAACGGCTTAAATTCTGGCAATGCAAAGTATGCTATAACGGTCACACTGGGTGTCGAAATAATGTACAAAATTTAGGCAAGTAATTTTAGTTCATCTGGAGACCAGGCACTAAGCAATGAACACATAGAGACGTCAAACAGCCCTGGCGCAGTTTGAGAGTGATTTTGCGGACCGAGACCCCAGAGAAGAAGAAGAACAGAAGCAGACGTCAGCTGATCGCCCGACCGGGGTACTGAGCTGTTCGGCTCTCGTACAAACAGTGCATAGCATCAAAACTGCTTCAGTCGCACAACGACAGCGGAACGATAAGCATGTGCGTACTTCTTTGCGCTGTGCGATCGTTTTCATGTGTGCGTGTATGCATGCACGGTCTGCGTATGAATGTATGCGGTGCTTGTGAAGTTTGGCAATAGGCAAATGCTTCGGCCAGCGCGCTGGCAGCCTGAAGTCAATTTTGTATTTCGGCGACGAGAGCCTAGAGACTGACGCACAGGGCCGTAGTGAGGGGTTTTACGGGCTCCTGTGCAATACTTATCAGGACTCCTACTTAAATTACCTTAATTAATAAATATATTTGTGTTTACCAAAGGAATTAAATTGTACAAATATATCTGCATTAATAATATTTTTATGTTTGTTAAACGTGAGCCCCTGACTGTTGAGAGCCCTTCTGTGCCGCACACCCTGCGCACTTTTAGCTACGGGCCTGGTCAGCATGAAATCGACTGTGTGTTTGTTTTTGTCTTTGTCATCGAGAGCTAAGAGACCGAATTACAGTGAGCCAAAACGGTTATTTGGCGGCAATAATTTTAGCATCAGAAAACATATGTATTTATGTTTAATTTTTGAGAAGATGGGTTGAAAATTCATAATTATATTATATTGTGTAGAGCAAAATCATAATATCAAAAAAAAGTTGTGACAATTATAATTTTTTGTATATGAGTTTACCAATATTGACAAAATTTGGGAATTAAAATAAATATAAGTGAATACATCTGCCTCTCGCAACACATATGACTCGTTGCTCCACTGTCCAAAATCCATTTGAACTTTTCAAAGCTGCTGCCATCCAATGCATTCAATAAGCTGAACTGCTGTTTCCCGCCTGTTACCGACACTGCTTTGCCATCTTCATTCTGTGAATTCGCCGCCTTGCGACAATTCGCTTTTATGTGCCCTTTTTCCGCCGCACCTATAACAGACGACACTTCGTTGTTTCTTCTTTGTAGCGAGTTTCGCACATTTTTGCGTCGCAGAAAATGCCGTTGAATTTTCTGTATGCCTTTCCGTATTCTTATTATTATTATTATTTATTTATGCACAGAATTTCGAACGTCGGCAAACTGTCGCGCGTCTCAATGGCGACAACGAAATTCTCATACTCAACTGGCAAACTTGAAAGTAACACGATTGCCTGTAACTCGTCATTCATCGTGATTCCAACTCCAGCTAGTTGATCGACGATCTCACAGAAATTACTCAAGTATCCAGCCATGCTCTGTCCCTCAGACATGCGCAAACCTAGCAACTTCTTGTATAATGACACCTTCCTCACAGGTCCAGTCGGCTGATGCACCTCACGTAGCTTTTTCCACGCTGCATTCGCCGATGCACAGTTTTTTATATCCTAACTGTGATACCTTAACGCTCAACGTGATCATTGCCAATGCTTTTCGATCAAGAAAAGACCAGTCAACGCCTTCACCGGCCACATGACTGCTGTAAATCGCCCGACGCAACATTCCAAAGCTCAGCATGCACCCAACACGCACTTCATTTGGATACACCATGAGTCATAGTTGTTCTCCTCCAGCTTCTCGATCTGGTACAACGAACTCATCTTGTTTTCCCGTCGCAATTTACTGTCTTTCTAATTGTTCCAAAAATAATCCATGACTATTTTTCCATTCACCACATAAACACTCTTAAGTTCATAACACCTCCATCTAGGCTAGGACGAAACCTGGGCCCATAACCTGTTGGTTTGTGTTTGTTGCCGCAGCAGTAGCCCGGACGCGGAGAGTCATAAAATAAGAGAAATGCGCGTACGTCTTTACTGTGCGAATGTTTATTAGAAAAACTAACATTAAGCAGCATTCTGTTATAAACTTAACATAACATATTCATAGCATTCAATCAGCTGACATGCATGCATTGGTAACATAAACGATGATTTTCGACAGTATCCATAATTTGTCTGAGAGATGGGCGAAATGTGTAGAAACCAATCATCAATACTTTGAATAAAAAAATTTTGAGATTCCTCTGAAAATGAAGTGTTTTCTTTATCGAAAAACCGGTCATTTTCAACTTACACCCCTGGTAATTTATGTATAGTTGGCCATAGTTATTGTGGTTTGTTTGTTTCCATTTACAGTGTGACCAGCATATTATACTCCAGCCCGTCTAAAAATAAAACGGCTTAAATTCTGGCAATGCAAAGTATGCTATAACGGTCACACTGGGTGTCGAAATAATGTACAAAATTTAGGCAAGTAATTTTAGTTCATCTGGAGACCAGGCACTAAGCAATGAACAAGAGACGTCAAACTTTATGCTGATTTGCAAAAGAATATGAAAAAACCCCCCCCCCACTGGAATATTGCGAAGTGACGAACCAAGATCAGAAGGAACTTCTAAAATGAACAAAGTCATACTTGTTTACCTCAATTAATATGTCGAGTTTCGTTCCAAGTAAATCGCATTCGCGGCAACCGTGTATTTTTTCATATTTCATCAAAAAAAAAAGTTGTTAAAACCTGGTGAAACGGTGAGCACGGATCACTACCGACAACAAATGATCAATTTGAATCATGTGTTGATCGAAAAACGGTCGGAATGGGCCCGAAGACATGGCAAAGTTATCTTGCAACATGACAACTCGCCGTCTCATACCGCTAAACAGGTGAAAGACACATTAAAAACACTTAATTGGGAAATATTATCGCACCCGCTGTACTCTCTAGATTTCACCCCGTCCAACTATCACTTTTTCGCATCGATGGGACACTCCCTTGCAGAACAGTGCTTCGTTAAATTTGAAGAAGTCGAAAAATGGCTCCTCAAAAGAGAAAGAGTTTTTTTTTGGAATGGTATCCATAATTTGTCTGAGAGATGGGCGAAATGTGTAGAAACCAATGATCAATACTTTGAATAAAAAAATTTTGAGATTCCTCTGAAAATGAAGTGTTTTCTTTATCGAAAAATCCGGTCATTTTCAACTTACACCCCTGGTAATTTATGTATAGTTGGCCATAGTTATTGTGGTTTGTTTGTTTCCATTTACAGTGTGACCAGCATATTATATTCCAGCCCGTCTAAAAATAAAACGGCTTAAATTCTGGCAATGCAAAGTATGCTAAAACGGTCACACTGGGTGTCGGAATAATGTACAAAATTTAGGCAAGTAATTTTAGTTCATCTGGAGACCAGGCCTTTAATGCTGATTTACGAAATATATGAATGTGCGAAACGAACCAGATCAGGGAACTAAAATGAACAAGAAAACAGAGACAAAGAGAGTAACGCGCAGTGGCAACGCTTATTAACGGAAAAAAACCAAAAGAAGAGACTTTGAGTTAAATGGTGAACGAGAGCACTCGCAAGTTTTTCAATCGCGCTATATACTTATACAACTAGAGCTAAACAATTGTCATCAAACAATTAAATAATAATAATCAAGAACTATTGTCACTAAACAATATAAAGTGTACTATAAACAATTGTCATTAAACAATAAAGTAACACTATAAAAGAAACTCACTACAATTTTGGGGGCTCAAGATTGGCCCAAGTTGTGAATATGTGTATAAGTGCGAACATAGTGAGTGCGAGCGAGAAAGAACGTGACGCCGCATCAATTATAAGAAAAACGACAACGACGCAAAAAATCACGGTGAAGCTGAAGCAATTGAAATTCAATCGACGACGGCGAGTAAAAGGTGTTTGTGACGCCGAGTACATTGGAAGATTTTAGACGACGGAAACCAAAAGGTGTTGGAGATTCCGTATCTAGTGCTCGAAGAAATACGGCAGCAGCCAAAAGGTGTTGCAGACGCTGCGTTTATTCAAAAGCACAACGGCGGTGACCAAAAGTTGAAGGCCACGCCGTAGAAATTGCAAGCTAATAATCGAAAAAACCGAAAAACGATAGTGACGTCGCATCAGTGTCAGAAGAAGAACGGCAAAACGACGGCAGAAGTAGAAGAAAGGTGAAGCAACCAGAAAAACGACAGTCGCATCAGTGGCAGGAGAAACAGAAGAAGAATAACGGCGCATCGAAATACGGCGCAACATATACGAAGGCCATCGGACGGCGACGGCGACGAGAGAGGTGAAGCAGCAGTGACGAGAGGCGAGGCAGTAGGAACGAACGAGGCGAGGACAACGAAGAGGCGAAAACGACGCTGCAAGTTGTGTATCGGTTGCTGTTAACATACATTTAACAGAGTTGGCTAAGTAGTGTTGAAAACTTTAAAGAGAGGGTATGTTAAGTAGTTTTTCAGCTTGACGCAAAGAAATTACAGTTGATTTTATTTCGTATTGAGAATTTTGCATTGGTAAATTTTATATTATTTAGAATGGATCGGATTGAAATTCTTGCGCTGCGCGTTGATGACCTACGAAATAAGCTGTCTGAGTTAAATTTGCAGACAAGTGGTACTAAAAGCATGTGCAGCAGCGACTCCTTGCTCACTACAGGTTAAACAATGAAGAACAAGACATTTCGGACGGTGAGTCAGTAGCAACTGCACCACTGATAACAAATGAAAATAATAGGTCATGGTTTACTTTAAAAGATGTCGAGGGTAGTATTTCAGAATTTTCAGGTACTATAGGTAGTGTTGATGTTGATCAGTGGATAAATGAGGTAGTAGAATGTGGGGGTACAGTTCAGTGGAACCAATTACAAATGTTTATCTATGCGAAGCAGCTGCTAGATCGTTTGTCAAAAGTCAACAAAACATTCGTAGTTGGGAAACATTGAAAACAGTATTGCTAGATGAGTTCGAAGTTAAAGTGTCATCAGCAGAAATACATCGAAGATTAAATAGACGATTCTTGTACGCACTGATGGAAATAGCCAAACCAGCAAAGCTTGAAGATGAGAGTATTATAGACTATTTCGTTAGTGGTATTCAGGATTCCCCTGCAAACAAAGTAGTGCTGTATCAAGCAAAAACGTTAAAAGAGCTAAAAGCTCAATTTTTCCCGATGTATCGATTTAATTTTTGAAAATCGATTTAACCGAAAATTTGGCAATAGATTTAAATTACTACTACAAAATAAGGTACACAATTTGGTTTTTAGCGATCTTGAGAGGAATAAGTATTTGTGTTTTCAAAATTGAAGTTGGTTTGTTTTCTAACAATAAGAGACTTTTTTAAGATATATATATTTTCCATCTAATGTTTCAAGCCAAAAACCATTCCTTATATTTCAAATTTTCGATTTCAATCGATTTTTTCATAAAATATAAAAAAAAAAAACGATTCAAAGAACATCGAATTATTTCCATCTCTAGGTTAAATGCAAGGTGAAAATTATTTACAAACAGTTAATAGTTGCTGCTGCTGAAAACAAATAAATTGGTAACGCAACACGTTGAAGGCTGTTATAAATTTAAATATATAATATAGCGTTGGACAAAATAGTAGAAATAGCACTTGCAGCAGGACGAAAAACCAAATTTCTCCTTATGTACACGTACTATTTGCATCAAATTGGCATCACATAGAAGGCTGATAACTGTACTTAAATATGCGATCTGTTTTAGTTCGATGTAACCTTTTCCGCAATGCTAACAACTCAGCCAATACAGTATACCAGGGGTGTATGTTGAAAATGACCGGTTTTATTAGTAGATGTCGCTAGCAATATGTATAAATTTCTATGAATTTGCATGTATGTATTTTTTCTATTGACATTAACCTACAAAAAAACGTAAGTCACATTCCGCCAAAATAATAGCGTCATATTTGTTTACCTCAATGAATATGCCGAGTTTCGTTCCAAGTAAATCGCATTCACGGCAACCGTGTATTTTTCATATTTCATCAAAAAAAAAAAAGTTGTTAAAACCTGGTGAAACGGTGAACACGGATCACTACCGACAACAAATGATCAATTTGAATCATGTGTTGATCGAAAAACGGTCGGAATGGGCCCGAAGACATGGCAAAGTTATCTTGCAACATGACAACTCGCCGTCTCATACCGCTAAACAGGTGAAAGACACATTAAAAACACTTAATTGGGAAATATTATCGCACCCGCTGTACTCTCTAGATTTCGCCCCGTCCAACTATCACTTTTTCGCATCGATGGGACACTCCCTTGCAGAACAGTGCTTCGTTAAATTTGAAGAAGTCGAAAAATGGCTCCTCAAAAGAGAAAGAGTTTTTTTTGGAATGGTATCCATAATTTGTCTGAGAGATGGGCGAAATGTGTAGAAACCAATGATCAATACTTTGAATAAAAAAATTTTGAGATTCCTCTGAAAATGAAGTGTTTTCTTTATCGAAAAATCCGGTCATTTTCAACTTACACCCCTGGTAATTTATGTATAGTTGGCCATAGTTATTGTGGTTTGTTTGTTTCCATTTACAGTGTGACCAGCATATTATATTCCAGCCCGTCTAAAAATAAAACGGCTTAAATTCTGGCAATGCAAAGTATGCTAAAACGGTCACACTGGGTGTCGGAATAATGTACAAAATTTAGGCAAGTAATTTTAGTTCATCTGGAGACCAGGCCTTTAATGCTGATTTACGAAATATATGAATGTGCGAAACGAACCAGATCAGGGAACTAAAATGAACAAGAAAACAGAGACAAAACAGAGTAACGCGCATTGGCAACGCTTATTAACGGAAAAAACCAAAAGAAGAGACTTTGAGTTAAATGGTGAACGAGAGCACTCGCAAGTTTTTCAATCGCGCTATATACTTATACAACTAGAGCTAAACAATTGTCATCAAACAATTAAATAATAATAATCAAGAACTATTGTCACTAAACAATATAAAGTGTACTATAAACAATTGTCATTAAACAATAAAGTAACAATATAAAAGAAACTCACTACAATTTTGGGTGCTCAAGATTGGCACAAGTTGTGTATATGTGTATAAGTGCGAACATAGTGAGTGCGAGCGAGAAAGAACGTGACGCCGCATCAATTATAAGAAAAACGACAACGACGCAAAAAGTCACGCTGAAGCTGAAGCAATTGGAATTCAATCGACGACGGCGAGTAAAAGGTGTTTGTGACGCCGAGTACATTGGAAGATTTTAGACGACGGAAACCAAAAGGTGTTGGAGATTCCGTATCTAGTGCTCGAAGAAATACGGCAGCAGCCAGAAGGTGTTGCAGACGCTGCGTTTATTCAAAAGCACAACGGCGGTGACCAAAAGTTGAAGGCCACGCCGTAGAAATTGCAAGCTAATAATCGAAAAAACCGAAAAACGATAGTGACGTCGCATCAGTGTCAGAAGAAGAACGGCAAAACGACGGCAGAAGTAGAAGAAAGGTGAAGCAACCAGAAAAACGACAGTAGCATCAGTGGCAGGAGAAACAGAAGATGAATAACGGCGCATCGAAATACGGCGCAACATATACGAAGGCCATCGGACGGCGACGCGACGAGAGGTGAAGCAGCAGTGACGAGAGGCGAGGCACTAGGAACGAACGAGGCGAGGACAACGAAGAGGCGAAAACGACGCTGCAAGTTGTGTTTAGGTTGCTGTTAACATACATTTAACAGAGTTGGCTAAGTAGTGTTGAAAACTTTAAAGAGAGGGTATGTTAAGTAGTTTTTCAGCTTGACGCAAAGAAATTACAGTTGATTTTATTTCGTATTGAGAATTTTGCACTGGTAAATTTTATATTATTTAGAATGGATCGGATTGAAATTCTTGCGCTGCGCGTTGATGACCTACGAAATAAGCTGTCTGAGTTAAATTTGCAGACAAGTGGTACTAAAAGCATGTGCAGCAGGACTCCTTGCTCACTACAGGTTAAACAATGAAGAACAAGACATTTCGGACGGTGAGTCAGTAGCAACTCCACCACTGATGACAAATGAAAATAATAGGTCATGGTTTACTTTAAAAGATGTCGAGGGTAGTATTTCAGAATTTTCAGGTACTATAGGTAGTGTTGATCTTGATCAGTGGATAAATGAGGTAGTAGCATGTGGGGGTACAGTTCAGTGGAACCAATTACAAATGTTTATCTATGCGAAGCAGCTGCTAGATCGTTTGTCAAAAGTCAACAAAACATTCGTAGTTGGGAAACATTGAAAACAGTATTGCTAGATGAGTTCGAAGTTAAAGTGTCATCAGCAGAAATACATCGAAGATTAAATAGACGATTCTTGTACGCACTGATGGAAATAGCCAAACCAGCAAAGCTTGAAGATGAGAGTATTATAGACTACTTCGTTAGTGGCATTCAGGATTCCCCTGCAAACAAAGTAGTGCTGTATCAACCAAAAACGTTAAAAGAGCTAAAAGCTCAATTTTTCCCGATGTATCGATTTAATTTTTGAAAATCGATTTAACCGAAAATTTGGCAATAGATTTAAATTACTACTACAAAATAAGGTACACAATTTGGTTTTTTAGCGATCTTGAGAGGAATAAGTATTTGTGTTTTCAAAATTGAAGTTGGTTTGTTTTCTAACAATAAGAGACTTTTTTAAGATATATATATTTTCCATCTAATGTTTCAAGCCAAAAACCATTCCTTATATTTCAATCGATTTTTTCATAAAATATAAAAAAAAAAACGATTCAAAGAACATCGAATTATTTCTATCTCTAGGTTAAATGCAAGGTGAAAATTATTTACAAACAGTTAATAGTTGCTGCTGCTGAAAACAAATAAATTGGTAACGCAACACGTTGAAGGCTGTTATAAATTTAAATATATAATATAGCGTTGGACAAAATAGTAGAAATAGCACTTGCAGCAGGACGAAAAACCAAATTTCTCCTTATGTACACGTACTATTTGCATCAAATTGGCATCACATAGAAGGCTGATAACTGTACTTAAATATGCGATCTGTTTTAGTTCGATGTAACCTTTTCCGCAACGCTAACAACTCAGCCAATACAGTATACCAGGGGTGTAAGTTGAAAATGACCGGTTTTATTAGTAGATGTTGTAGTGTACATCCCTGATCTTTCGTTAAGATATCGATATTAGTGTTGATGAAGTTTCTAGGGACTAGCTTAGCCCTTTCTCAGCAAACTATCGCATCATTAATATCGATCATAGAAAAATGTTAAGCTTTGCCCTATCTAAGCCCTTGGTCCATCTCTTTTTCTTATCTGACGCCAAGCCAACGTGACCTGCCTCTATCAACTTCAAAGTGAGAAAAATGTATATTCTCTACTTTTTTAAAAAGGCATCATCCACGGGAATTTAGCGAGTTTTGCTGGTTTTATTACCAAGTAAGTACTGTATTAACAGCAGTTACTTATTGCTGGGCAAGCTCTAATAATTTCCTGGTTTTTCTCTAGACACTTGTGTGCATAGCCCTCAGGAGCACCCTAGCGGCACTCCAATTATTTTCGACACAGCCACTGGCTCAAGACAGCGCGTACTTGAGTCGGGCTCGTGCGCTCTGCCGCATTAATTGGATGAATAGTGTAATTCTGACTTATTAGTCTGTTACACATAATTTGTGTATGGTGACGCTGCCCTTTTGCACGAGGTGCGCAAGCACGCCACACATACACATAACCTCTCGGTCAAGCGGCCTTGCGCTAAACAATTGTAAGTAGCAATATAATTTCATATGCCATCTGTGCATATAATAATTATTCGTTACACAATTCTCAGGTTGTTTCCCTTGGTGGAATGAAAGAATTGTGTTGTTTCTGCCAGTACACACAAACATACATTGTTGGCGGCGGAGGCGCCTATCATCTTTAATCCATCATCTATAATTGCATCGACCAGTTTGGGGCGCAGAATAGTGAAAGTGAATAGTGGAAAAAAAAGATAAGATATGAAATAATACACACATGACACACACACACATAAAATCATGTAAAAATTAATCAATCACACACACACACATATCACATGCACACTAATTGACCAATTGTTAAACTCATGCGTTCACCCTTCTCGGATGTTTAAAAATTTAAAATCGAATCTACAAAAAAAAATACTAAAACAAAGAAAGTTAAATTAAAAGCTAAAAATAAAAAAATTGAAAATTAAATTTAATATAAGTGCTAAAATGAATTGAATCTAGTTTTTAATTTCTAAGCATTCATATTATGTATATATAGAAAAATCTAAACGGTCCTTAAATTTAATTTCTGAAATAGGCTGAATAATTTGTCTTCCTCTTCACTTTTGTCAAGTCTCTTTGAACATTTTCTTTGGCATTAGGCCAATGCAGTGTGCTTAACTGATCACGTATAAAGAAATACGAATATAGAGAAAAATTATATGATCAGCTCCTTAACAGTGAATTGATAATTATGCGTGTGCCATAAATATTATTATTTTGTAACAAAAAAAAAAAAAAACAGCAACACACCGTACATCAACTTGGTACCAAGGATCTTGTCGGGGTAAGTGAAAGAAATTTTATTGCACACAATATGAATTGCTAAGTTAATTATACAATTCACTGGCCCATATTTATTAGTAACTTAGATATATTAAAATAAAGAAAATGTTGAAATCGAAAAACTGAAAAGAAAAGAAAAAACTAATGAAGAGAATTGCCCTATGACAAATTTATTGCCATATTTTTGAAACTTTAAATCCGAAAAGGAAACATGTATCTAGACTCCTATTATCTAAATCGAAAGTTAATATCTGAAAGGAAAAATAAACATTTGAATTAAATAGAAAAAGAAAAGGAAGAATAAACTGTTGCAACGCTCTTGCACTACTTTGTAAATGGTATCATGATAAGACAATTAACTCAATCTATTCTAATTATAAATAAATGAAAGAGGTTTATAATGTTTAACTAAATTCAATAATATGTTTCTTTGGATGAAAATGGGCTGAGCTTGCAGATCAGCTGACTTGTTTAGGGGATTTCCTAATAACGTCGCCGAAAGGAAATCAAGGTAGGGCGGGTAAAGAAGGCGGGCTGCACCAACACCTATAGCAGCCTCGTCATCATTTGAATGACGTCAGTACATTTATAACTTGTGTCATAGATCTGAAATAGGCAACGGGACTAAATTTTTTTTTTTTGTAAAGCTATATATTGTTCTCTATCTAACTTAACACCGTTTCTAGTCATCGAACTACGCCAACCGAATGATAACTAGCCGCATCCAGGGTCCCCCTCTGACTAGAAAGAGACACTAGCAGTTGCATAGCAGATGTCTGTATGAAGACGGTAGATACGTGTGTTATATACGTATGTATAGCCCTCCTGTACGCATAATATCTGTTTGTTTGTATTTAAACATCAAATACGACACGTATTAATATCTGCAATTCTACACATGTATGCAAACTGTTAATATATACATATAGGAAAGCTCAAGTATAGTATATTATATATAATTATATATACATAAATTATACTACACTATTACTATATATTTCAAAAATGGCGCCCAACGTGGGGCCGCTACGCGTGTAAAAAATAACATCTGTAATTGCGCACGCAATTACATTCTTACAAAATAGCGCCTCAACCGAATGTTTAGAGACGTCGATCTTCGCAATAATTCCATCAGTAGCGAGACGGCTTTATCTAAGCTTCAAATACTCTGAGTGATAGCAATATATGCAAGCTTCGGTCGGTGAGTTTCACACGAGTTGTGAGGGTCTCTGATTGGAATATGACTGTCAGACGAAATGTGCTTTCAGTTATCCATCAGAGAACTTTCAATCCGTGAGGGAATTTGACTGATCATAAAGCTTGTTCGATTCTATCGTGTGATAAACTTGAATCTCATTAAAAGACTCAAAGGAAGAGTCAGGAGAAATATAACAAAATCAATATAACAAAATCAAAATCAAAATCAATCATATATACAGAATGAAAAAAAAAAAAATATATATATAAATAAATAAACTGGTCTGTATAGTTAGGCCCACGAGTAGTCCAAAGAAACCAATTAACTTATGAAATCTTACGAAATTTAAACAAATAAATAACTAAACCAATCAAAAGAAAAAAAAAATAAATCAAAAATTACATAAATAAATAAACATTTATTAATTTTTATTAATACGTGTGTTGTAGGTGTCATTGATCTCGTGTGAGACTCGAGTTGATTTTCTTTTGTAACTAACTTATGTCTCAGCCAAACATGCCACTTGCACACAGCCCCAAAACCGATTTATTGGTGCCAGAACCACAGGCACCGATAGGTCTCTGTCTTCTATGCGATGAACACATGACAGAATCCTCAAATGTTGTAACAACTGAGTGTGGTCACGCGTTTCATCGGGATTGCCTTCAAAATTATCTCAGAGATACCCCGAAATGTCCGATTTGTGAGTCCACGGCAGGTATTCAATTGATCTTAGATGCAATGCCAGGTCCTTCAGCAATAGTTACAGCTGAGGAGGCGAGAGTGCACGATACTAGGTATAAAGGCCAGCGTAGGCCCGTGTCTCATTCTAGATTAACACAATTGAACAAATCAAATGCTTCAAGTGAAGACAATATATCCAATCCTGACACTCAGCCAACCAAGCGTCCTACTCGAGGTAGACGGGGAAGGGGAGGTACATCACGACCTCAAAATTCTCAAGTGACAGATACACAATCAAAGCCACAAGTAGAAATCGATTACAATAGAATTTTCGAAAGAATGGAAAGTATCATTCAAACGGAATTATCTAATGTGCATCTTCAAGCTAATGTGATACCACCTAGAGTTTCGAACAATACTGTTCAGTCTCGCTCGCCTCAAGCAAACTCATTCTCGCGAAGCGAAGCGCGCTCTATTACAACGCTGAGTCCTGAAAGGGTAACTCAACTGATCCAAGGGTGGGGAGTGAAATATGATGGAGAACCTACGGGTCCATCAGTTCAAGAATTTTTTGTATCGAGTTAACGCTCTCACAGAAGATTGTCTTAGCGGAGATTTTCCGATGCTGTGCAAAAATTTGCACGTCCTTCTCACAGGAAAGGCCAGAGAATGGTACTGGCGCTTTCGTAAAAAGAAACTAGGGTGATCATTTGGGAAGAGTTTTGCTTGTCTCTCAAAAGCCATTATCAGGATTTCAAGGATGATGACATCCTCATGGAAGAAATCCGTGCGCGTAAACAGCGAGAAGGAGAATCATTCGAACTGTATTACGAATCAATTATGAAAATAGCTTCTCGTCTCGTAGAACCGTTTGATGAATACCGATTAACACAGCAATTACTGCGTAACTTATTGCCAGATATTCGGCAAGCTCTACTTTTTGTGCCAGTATCTTCAGTCGCCCATCTCAGACAGCTGATTTATAAACGAGAAAACCTTTTAGGAGACGTGGAATTTCGTCGATCTGCTAAAAACGCAGTTGGTCCTAAAGTTTTTAAAAGAGCTGTCGCGGCCTTAGAAACCGAAGAAGACTCGGCTCAATCAGATTCAGAAGCGAATGCATCTGTAGAAGCAGTACAGTTGGCAAGAAAACCTTTGACTTGTTGGAATTGCAACAAACCAGGTCACACATGGGATATGTGTTTAGCAGAGCGCTGCATATTTTGTTATGGGTGCGGAGCCAAGGACATTTATAAGCCCCAGTGTCCGACCTGCATAAAAAGGGCGGAAAAACCCGAAAGTGGGTCCCGTTGTCGACAGCCGACGAAGGGCCCTTTAATAAAGCCCGCTGTCACAGGGAAATCTGTCGAGGCAGATCGTTCCCAGCGGTTGCCGGTTCCTTTAGAAACGACACTCGCGCAAAACTCACCAGACTTACAACCTTTGAGCCCGTTTCGTCCTTATCATGAGCGGCTAGCTCATTATGAGCGGGTTCGTTCCCGGATTTTCGGAAATATATCTTCTATTTGTCGCAAAATCAAACGCAGTACGTTGCGTTTGCGTAACTTCTGGTCAATAGTCAAAAAGGTCACAACGACGACTGATTGCAGCCATCGTCAACGACCAGGCTGATGGTCGTCTGTATGCTGCTGTTTCATTCTTAGACCTGACTGAAATAGGACTTCTTGACACTGGTGCTAACATCAGCTGTATCGGAGCTGATTTGGCTGGGAAGAGTTGGACAGACTGTCCACACTTCAAACCAATTGTTTCGCATGTTAAAACCGCAGACGGGAAAAGCCATCCAGTTACAGGTATTCTCTGTGTTGACGTGAACTACAACGGCATTTGCAAAAAGATAGATTTTTACGTCATTCCATCCATTAGTAAACGTGTAATTTTAGGTATAAATTTTTGGAGAATTTTCGACCTTGCTCCCGGATTAATTTCTGCCATTGGTCCTCCGAGCTTATTAAGCGAGGTTAATAAGGAAGAGGAGAAGCAATGCCCTTTGACGGAATCTCAAAAAGCTCGTCTCGCTTCAGTCATCAATTTGTTTCCAAATTATGCTGAGCAAGGGCTGGGAAAAACGTCGCTATTGAGTCATGACATAGATGTCGGCACTTCAAAGCCCATCAAACAGCGCTTTTATCCAGTTTCACCTGGAGTAGAGAAGCTTATGTATCAAGAGATCGATAGAATGCTAGCAGATGGTGTCATTGAACCGTCGCAGAGCCCATGGAGCTCACCAATGCGATTAGTTACAAAACCTGAGAAGGTGCGGCTTTGTCTCGATGCACGTCGTATAAATGACTGCACCCGGAAAGACGCATATCCTTTGCCCAACATAGACGGCATATTTTCGAGGTTACCTAAGGCTAACATTATCACCAAGTTAGACCTTAAGGATGCTTTTTGGCAGATACCTCTCACCGAGGAAGCCAAAACTATAACCGCATTTACCGTCCCTGGTAGGCCGTTATACCAATTTACCGTTATGCCTTTCGGTTTGTGTAACGCGCCTCAAACGATGTGTCGATTAGTGGATCAATTGATTCCACCGGATCTCAAGACGTGCGTTTTCGGATATTTAGACGATATTTGCATAGTCTCTGAAGATTTTGATACCCATTTAGCCGTTCTGATTCGTTTGTCTGACGAATTTTCAGTTGTCAGAAGACAATGAAGAGCGCCCTGTTGACTTCATGACGAAGAAACTCAACTCGGCGCAACGCAACTACAGTGTCACAGAACGTGAATGCTTGGCTGCGGTGCTGGCCATCGAAAAATTCCGTTGTTATCTCGAGCTGCAGGAGTTTGAGATAATTACAGACCATGCGAGTCTCCTCTGGCTGATGCGTCAACCAAACCTCAAGGGTAGATTGGCCAGGTGGGCCATGCGCATGCAAGGTTACAAGTTTAGTCTTAGCCATCGTACAGGGAAAGATAATGTAGTACCTGATGCACTATCCCGAATTTACCAAAACGAGGTAGAAGCACTAGAAGTGCTCAAGCCAGTCATAGACTTAGATTCTCCCCATTTTGAGGATGCAGAGTATCGTCAATTACGCGAGGAGGCTTTAAGCCCTGATGGTAATTATCCTGACCTGAAAGTCAAGGATCAATATCTGCACATACGCACACAACACACCGACGGCACAGCAGTTGGTGAGCAGCTGGCATGGAAACTTTGGGTTCCGCAAGCGTTAACCGAGTCTGTGGTCAATAGTTTGCATAACACGGTGACCAGTGCTCATGGCGGCATGGCCAAAACTCTGGAACTCATTAGGCGTAATTTCTTTTGGCCCGGAATGGTCACTCAAGTGAGGGATTATGTACGCAATTGCGACGTGTGCAAGGCTACAAAAGCTCCAAATATCACTTTGAGACCTCCGATGGGTAAAGCTGCCACAACGGATAGACCTTTCGAGCGTCTATACATTGACATTCTCGGCCCGTACCCGCGCAGTAAACATGGAAACATAGGGCTTCTTATAGTTTTGGACCATTTTTCGAAGTTCCATTGGCTGTGTCCTCTGAAAAAGTTTACTACTATACCGATACAGGAATTTCTCCAGAATCAAATCTTTTTGACCTATGGCATTCCTTCATGCGTTGTTAGTGACAATGGCGTTCAGTTCAAAAGCAAAGACTTTAATGCTTGGCTAACGTCATTGGGGGGTTCGTCACATGTACACGGCTGCATATTCACCACAATCGAATGCGTCCGAACGCGTCAATCGCTCTTTGATTGCTGGTATTCGCGCGTTCCTATCGGATAGTCATAATGAGTGGGATAGACATATTCGCGTGAATAACGCGATAAGTTGCGCGCTGAGAAATGCTCACCACAAAAGCATAGGTTGCTCTCCTTATTTCGCGCTTTATGGCTTTAACATGGCAACACATGGCAGCTCTTATAAACTCCTCAACAAGTTTCATCTTTTGGGAGAGGCTGAAGACATATTGTCGCGAGAAGATCAGCTTGTAGCATTAAGGAAGCAACTCAAGGCAAATGTATCTAAAGCGTTTGAAGTTAATGAGAGGCAGTATAACTTGCGCTCACGCGAGGTGTCTTACTGTGTGGGGCAGGAAATCTTTCGAAGAAATTTCGCGCAAAGCAATTTCGCTAAGCAAATTAATGCTAAGTTGAATCTTCAGTGGATCAAATCCAGGATAAAAGCGAAATTGGGATCAGCGTATTATGTATTGGAGGATCTGCAGGGAAGGGAACTAGGTACTTATCACGCGAAGGATCTTAAGCAGTAAAAGCGTCGGGATGTCCTCTTTGAATCTTTTTCAAGTCATTTCCCTGGCTTCAAGGAAGCTTTGAAATGACTTGTGGCTGTAGTGTACATCCCTGATCTTTCGTTAAGATATCGATATTAGTGTTGATGAAGTTTCTAGGGACTAGCTTAGCCCTTTCTCAGCAAACTATCGCATCATTAATATCGATCATAGAAAAAATGTTAAGCTTTGCCCTATCTAAGCCCTTGGTCCATCTCTTTTTCTTATCTGACGCCAAGCCAACGTGACCTGCCTCTATCAACTTCAAAGTGAGAAAAATGTATATTCTCTACTTTTAAAAGGCATCATCCACGGGAATTTAGCGAGTTTTGCTGGTTTTATTACCAAGTAAGTACTGTATTAACAGCAGTTACTTATTGCTGGGCAAGCTCTAATAATTTCCTGGTTTTTCTCTAGACACTTGTGTGCATAGCCCTCAGGAGCACCCTAGCGGCACTCCAATTATTTTCGACACAGCCACTGGCTCAAGACAGCGCGTACTTGAGTCGGGCTCGTGCGCTCTGCCGCATTAATTGGATGAATAGTGTAATTCTGACTTATTAGTCTGTTACACATAATTTGTGTATGGTGACGCTGCCCTTTTGCACGAGGTGCGCAAGCACGCCACACATACACATAACCTCTCGGTCAAGCGGCCTTGCGCTAAACAATTGTAAGTAGCAATATAATTTCATATGCCATCTGTGCATATAATAATTATTCGTTACACAATTCTCAGGTTGTTTCCCTTGGTGGAATGAAAGAATTGTGTTGTTTCTGCCAGTACACACAAACATACATTGTTGGCGGCGGAGGCGCCTATCATCTTTAATCCATCATCTATAATTGCATCGACCAGTTTGGGGCGCAGAATAGTGAAAGTGAATAGTGGAAAAAAAAAGATAAGATATGAAATAATACACACATGACACACACACACATAAAATCATGTAAAAATTAATCAATCACACACACACACATATCACATGCACACTAATTGACCAATTGTTAAACTCATGCGTTCACCCTTCTCGGATGTTTAAAAATTTAAAATCGAATCTACAAAAAAAATACTAAAACAAAGAAAGTTAAATTAAAAGCTAAAAATAATGTGGGTGCTTCAAAATTGAAAATTAAATTTAATATAAGTGCTAAAATGAATTGAATCTAGTTTTTAATTTCTAAGCATTCATATTATGTATATATAGAAAAATCTAAACGGTCCTTAAATTTAATTTCTGAAATAGGCTGAATAATTTGTCTTCCTCTTCACTTTTGTCAAGTCTCTTTGAACATTTTCTTTGGCATTAGGCCAATGCAGTGTGCTTAACTGATCACGTATAAAGAAATACGAATATAGAGAAAAATTATATGATCAGCTCCTTAACAGTGAATTGATAATTATGCGTGTGCCATAAATATTATTATTTTGTAACAAAAAAAAAAAAAACAGCAACACACCGTACATCAACTTGGTACCAAGGATCTTGTCGGGGTAAGTGAAAGAAATTTTATTGCACACAATATGAATTGCTAAGTTAATTATACAATTCACTGGCCCATATTTATTAGTAACTTAGATATATTAAAATAAAGAAAATGTTGAAATCGAAAAACTGAAAAGAAAAGAAAAAACTAATGAAGAGAATTGCCCTATGACAAATTTATTGCCATATTTTTGAAACTTTAAATCCGAAAAGGAAACATGTATCTAGACTCCTATTATCTAAATCGAAAGTTAATATCTGAAAGGAAAAATAAACATTTGAATTAAATAGAAAAAGAAAAGGAAGAATAAACTGTTGCAACGCTCTTGCACTACTTTGTAAATGGTATCATGATAAGACAATTAACTCAATCTATTCTAATTATAAATAAATGAAAGAGGTTTATAATGTTTAACTAAATTCAATAATATGTTTCTTTGGATGAAAATGGGCTGAGCTTGCAGATCAGCTGACTTGTTTAGGGATTTCCTAATAACGTCGCCGAAAGGAAATCAAGGTAGGGCGGGTAAAGAAGGCGGGCTGCACCAACACCTATAGCAGCCTCGTCATCATTTGAATGACGTCAGTACATTTATAACTTGTGTCATAGATCTGAAATAGGCAACGGGACTAAATTTTTTTTTTTTGTAAAGCTATATATTGTTCTCTATCTAACTTAACACCGTTTCTAGTCATCGAACTACGCCAACCGAATGATAACTAGCCGCATCCAGGGTCCCCTCTGACTAGAGAAAGAGACACTAGCAGTTGCATAGCAGATGTCTGTATGAAGACGGTAGATACGTGTGTTATATACGTATGTATAGCCCTCCTGTACGCATAATATCTGTTTGTTTGTATTTAAACATCAAATACGACACGTATTAATATCTGCAATTCTACACATGTATGCAAACTGTTAATATATACATATAGGAAAGCTCAAGTATAGTATATTATATATAATTATATATACATAAATTATACTACACTATTACTATATATTTCAATGTCGCTAGCAATATGTATAAATTTCTATGAATTTGCATGTATGTATTTTTTCTATTGACATTAACCTACAAAAAAACGTAAGTCACATTCCGCCAAAATAATAGCGTCATATTTGTTTACCTCAATGAATATGTCGAGTTTCGTTCCAAGTAAATCGCATTCGCGGCAACCGTTTATTTTTCATATTTTTAAAAAAAAAAAAAGTTGTTAAAACTTGGTGAAACGGTGAACACGGATCACTACCGACAACAAATGATCAATTTGAATCATGTGTTGATCGATAAACGGTCGGAATGGGCCCGAAGACATGGCAAAGTTATCTTGCAACATGACAACTCGCCGTCTCATACCGCTAAACAGGTGAAAGACACATTAAAAACACTTAATTGGGAAATATTATCGCACCCGCTGTACTCTCTAGATTTCGCCCCGTCCGACTATCACTTTTTCGCATCGATGGGACACTCCCTTGCAGAGCAGTGCTTCGTTAAATTTGAAGAAGTCGAAAAATGGCTCCTCAAAAGAGAAAGAGTTTTTTTGGAATGGTATCCATAATTTGTCTGAGAGATGGGCGAAATGTGTAGAAACCAATGATCAATACTTTGAATAAAAAAATTTTGAGATTCCTCTGAAAATTAAGTGTTTTCTTTATCGAAAAATCCGGTCATTTTCAACTTACACCCCTGGTAATTTATGTATAGTTGGCCATAGTTATTGTGGTTTGTTTGTTTCCATTTACAGTGTGACCAGCATATTATATTCCAGCCCGTCTAAAAAATAAAACGGCTTAAATTCTGGCAATGCAAAGTATGCTAAAACGGTCACACTGGGTGTCGGAATAATGTACAAAATTTAGGCAAGTAATTTTAGTTCATCTGGAGACCAGGCCTTTAATGCTGATTTACGAAATATATGAATGTGCGAAACGAACCAGATCAGGGAACTAAAATGAACAAGAAAACAGAGACAAAACAGAGTAACGCGCAGTGGCAACGCTTATTAACGGAAAAACCAAAAGAAGAGACTTTGAGTTAAATGGTGAACGAGAGCACTCGCAAGTTTTTCAATCGCGCTATATACTTATACAACTAGAGCTAAACAATTGTCATCAAACAATTAAATAATAATAATCAAGAACTATTGTCACTAAACAATATAAAGTGTACTATAAACAATTGTCATTAAACAATAAAGTAACAATATAAAAGAAACTCACTACAATTTTGGGGGCTCAAGATTGGCCCAAGTTGTGTATATGTGTATAAGTGCGAACATAGTGAGTGCGAGCGAGAAAGAACGTGACGCCGCATCAATTATAAGAAAAACGACAACGACGCAAAAGTCACGGTGAAGCTGAAGCAATTGGAATTCAATCGACGACGGCGAGTAAAAGGTGTTTGTGACGCCGAGTACATTGGAAGATTTTAGACGACGGAGACCAAAAAGGTGTTGGAGATTCCGTATCTAGTGCTCGAAGAAATACGGCAGCAGCCAGAAGGTGTTGCAGACGCTGCGTTTATTCAAAAGCACAACGGCGGTGAACAAAAGTTGAAGGCCACGCCGTAGAAATTGCAAGCTAATAATCGAAAAAACCGAAAAACGATAGTGACGTCGCATCAGTGTCAGAAGAAGAACGGCAAAACGACGGCAGAAGTAGAAGAAAGGTGAAGCAACCAGAAAAACGACAGTCGCATCAGTGGCAGGAGAAACAGAAGAAGAATAACGGCGCATCGAAATACGGCGCAACATATACGAAGGCCATCGGACGGCGACGGCGACGAGAGTGGTGAAGCAGCAGTGACGAGAGGCGAGGCAGTAGGAACGAACGAGGCGAGGACAACGAAGAGGCGAAAACGACGCTGCAAGTTGTGTTTAGGTTGCTGTTAACATACATTTAACAGAGTTGGCTAAGTAGTGTTGAAAACTTTAAAGAGAGGGTATGTTAAGTAGTTTTTCAGCTTGACGCAAAGAAATTACAGTTGATTTTATTTCGTATTGAGAATTTTGCACTGATAAATTTTATATTATTTAGAATGGATCGGATTGAAATTCTTGCGCTGCGCGTTGATGACCTACGAAATAAGCTGTCTGAGTTAAATTTGCAGACAAGTGGTTCTAAAAGCATGTGCAGCAGCGACTCCTTGCTCACTACAGGTTAAACAATGAAGAACAAGACATTTCGGACGGTGAGTCAGTAGCAACTGCACCACTGATGACAAATGAAAATAATAGGTCATGGTTTACTTTAAAAGATGTCGAGGGTAGTATTTCAGAATTTTCAGGTACTATAGGTAGTGTTGATGTTGATCAGTGGATAAATGAGGTAGTAGAATGTGGGGTACAGTTCAGTGGAACCAATTACAAATGTTTATCTATGCGAAGCAGCTGCTAGATCGTTTGTCAAAAGTCAACAAAACATTCGTAGTTGGGAAACATTGAAAACAGTATTGCTAGATGAGTTCGAAGTTAAAGTGTCATCAGCAGAAATACATCGAAGATTAAATAGACGATTCTTGTACGCACTGATGGAAATAGCCAAACCAGCAAAGCTTGAAGATGAGAGTATTATAGACTATTTCGTTAGTGGTATTCAGGATTCCCCCTGCAAACAAAGTAGTGCTGTATCAAGCAAAAACGTTAAAAAGAGCTAAAAGCTCAATTTTTCCCGATGTATCGATTTAATTTTTGAAAATCGATTTAACCGAAAATTTGGCAATAGATTTAAATTACTACTACAAAATAAGTTACACAATTTGGTTTTTAGCGATCTTGAGAGGAATAAGTATTTGTGTTTTCAAAATTGAAGTTGGTTTGTTTTCTAGCAATAAGAGACTTTTTTAAGATATATATATTTTCCATCTAATGTTTCAAGCCAAAAACCATTCCTTATATTTCAAATTTTCGATTTCAATCGATTTTTCATAAAATATAAAAAAAAAAACGATTCAAAGAACATCGAATTATTTCCATCTCTAGGTTAAATGCAAGGTGAAAATTATTTACAAACAGTTAATAGTTGCTGCTGCTGAAAACAAATAAATTGGTAACGCAACATGTTGAAGGCTGTTATAAATTTAAATATATAATATAGCGTTGGACAAAATAGTAGAAATAGCACTTGCAGCAGGACGAAAAACTAAATTTCTCCTTATGTACACGTACTATTTGCATCAAATTGGCATCACATAGAAGGCTGATAACTGTACTTAAATATGCGATCTGTTTTAGTTCGATGTAACCTTTTCCGCAACGCTAACAACTCAGCCAATACAGTATACCAGGGGTGTAAGTTGAAAATGACCGGTTTTATTAGTAGATGTCGCTAGCAATATGTATAAATTTCTATGAATTTGCATGTATGAACATATGGCAACCTTGCCTATCAAATACGGTGGTAACCCGTGAGAACATATGGCCACGCTAATATATGGTCCCTCAGTCGTCGTCGAAGAGCGTCGTCGCGCAGCGTTTGAACGGGTGATCATATTTAATTCATTTAATATTTCGTAAATCTAATTTCTTTTAATAAACTTATATTTGCTCAATCTCATTGCCTCACCACTCGTAAAGCCATTCCTCCTTACAGTTCAGAAGTGGGATGATCATGAGCAAAGACAGACAGTAGCGAATGCGTTGGCAAAGAATAACGGAACTTAGTTACGATTGAAACATACGTAGATGCAAAGCGTTTTATCTATCAGTGTGTTGATACGAATATATATGTATGTATTTGTCTGAAGCGGTGTGAATATACAAACGGTGTGAATATACAAGCGGTATTTCATACAAACGGTGTAGGCATACAAACGGCGGGCATATAGACAACGTAACGCAACGCAAGAACGAACGAATCGCAACGTAACCGTGCAAAAACAATCACGTAACGCAACGCAAAAACGAACGAATCGCAACGTAACCGTGCAAAAACAATCACGTAACGCAACGCATGAACGAACGAATCGCAACGTAACCGTGCAAAAATAATCACGCAAACGCAACGCTAACATAAGCGTGCGAAAATATTTCCGCAACGAAACGTAAACACGAACGCCAATTCGGTATATTCAAATACAATTACGCGACGTTAAATAAGACGTAAAATAAAATGAAAATTACAGAACTGAAAGTCGATCAGTTAAAGTTCCTGTTGCGGGAACGAGAGTTGTCCACAACTGGATCGCGAGATCAATTATTTCAACGTTTGATGACCCACGAAAAGTCTGACGAAATCGAGTTTTGTGTTTCTTTCGCAAAATGAAGATAGCTGACGAAATGCCGGTGGTAGCACAACTACAGGCCGAGATGGGCCAACTTCGTGAGATGATGGCAAATTTTATTAGTTCGCAAATTGCTGCGACAAATGCAACGCAAGGTGCACAGGCGGCTGCAGCCAACGTAATACCTGTACCACCGAGTCCAACAGCTGAAGTCGTACACACTAACACGACTACACGACATGCATCGGTCAAGGAAATCGCCAATACCGGCCAAAGTATGATCCAACGGATGAGAATGGTATCTCTGTGGATCAATTTATCGATCGCATTAATCGAGTGATAGATGCCTATCACTGGGACGAAAAACTTCTCTTGCTTGCCATTTATACTCGACTAAAGGGCGCCGCCAGAATGTGGCTAGATGCGTCTCCAGTTTTCCCCCCCACACACCACCTGGAGCGAATTTTCGTATGCTATTAGAGATGAGTTCGGTTCGACACCCCGACGAAGCCGAGATTCACAACATAATGTCAAATGCTGTTCGCCGACAGAAGGAAACTATCAAGGAGTACTGCTTTCGCATGTCAGCCCTTGGAGAATCGTTACAATTTAAGCGAGTCTGCTACTATTCGATATGCCCGAACTGGGTTAAAGCACCGAGAGCTACAACAGAGCATTGTGACCACAAAGTTTGCAACGATGAAACAGATGGATGACGTCATTGACGAGTATTTTGTCAACCGAGGTAGGCTTCAACTGCCAAAAATACGATCCAGTATCGAAGAACGATGAACCGAAATCTAAAACACACGAGTCTGCAACAACAAACGATAAATTAAAATGCTTTAATTGCGGCGAACCAGGTCATTTTTCGAACAAATGCCCACAACCACCGAAACGACACCGATGTACTACGTGTAATAAAGTACACCCCAACAACGGTAACTGCGTTAAACCCGAAAGCGAGTACACGACGCCTTGGGGCAACGAATCAAGACAAGTGCTTCTACAAAACCATCATCGTCCAATCGAAACCGTATACTGCGTTCATTGACACAGGTAGCCAAGCTAGCATGGTTCGTGAGACAGTAGCACAACAACTCGACGCCAAACGATGTAAGTGTGCAATGCAAATTCGTGGTATTTGTGGTGGAGTACGCATTCTAAACGAAGCAATCATCATCGAGCTGATCATCGATAATACTGTCACCGAAGCACTGATGTATATAGCCGAAGACAAAATCGTACAGCAAGATTTTCTTATCGGCCAGGATATCCTTGTTAACTCAAATCTTACGCTGAAGTTTGAGAACGGAATGATGACTTTTGAGAGCAAACGAGCAACACAGCAAGTATCTCACTTCAAGAAAATTACTAATCTTCTTTCTAATATCGACAGTAATGACGATAAGACACGCATGCAGAACCTACTAGAAGATTATGCCGATGTCTTTTCCTCTGGCCTTAAAGGAATTGGAAAAACTAATGTGGTCGAAGCTGAAATTGAAGTAGAAAATAAACAGGCAGTGGCCCAAGCGCCATACCGAATTCCTGAACCTAAGCGTGACGTTGTGAACGCTATGATTGACGAGCTCCTCCAACACGATATTATTGCCAAATCAACATCTGAGTATGCAAGCCCAGTAGTTTTGATTAAAAAGAAGAACGGAGGCGATCGACTGTGTGTTGACTACCGACGTCTGAACAAGTTGATCAAGAAAGAAAACTTTCCTGTGCCAAACATTGAAGAACGTTTACAAGAAGCGAAACGATTCAAATTATCAGATCGTAGTATCACCTAGATCGCGAAGTTTACCGCATTAATTACAACCGACGGATTGTATGAATTCAAACGTATGCCATTTGGGTTAAAGAACGCACCGGCGGCTTTTAATCGATTGATGGCTGAGATACAGAAACGTGTCCGAAGGGGAGATATGCTGCATTATATGGACGACATATTAATTGGCAGCCATTCGTTTACCGAGATGTATGAGAAACTTCAACGTATACTACAAGTGCTACGAGAATTTGGCCTCACCCTGAACGTTGACAAGTGCGAATTGTACAAGCAGACAATATCATTCTTGGGGCACCAGTTACACGCAACCGGGATAAGCCCAGGTGAAGTCAAAACCAATGCCATTGCAGAGTTTCCACGTCTAAGGAACGTTTCGGATATACGTAAATTCCTAGGGCTTAGCGGATACTTTCGAAAGTTTATCCCCGGATACGCCATTATTTCCGAGCCCTTACGCAAGCTACTACGCAAAGACCAGCCGTTTAAATGGGAACCACAGCAGGAGGTGACGCATTCAATGAACTTAAACAACGCCTTATTTCGAAGCCTGTTCTTGTTAGCTACGACGTCAGCGCAGAACACGAAATACGCAGAACACGAATATACATCGGCTGAACAATCAGCCGAATTATAAATCAATTCTGGTTCCCCCCGTATGCGAAATTATGTTAAAGGATACATTAATTCATGCGTAGGTTGTTCCTGTATAAGCGACGAGGAGGTCGCCAAGAGGGTCAATACCATTACGATAACATCAAGCCAGTACCGTTCGCTACGGTACACATCGATCATCTAGGACCTTTTTCGAAAAGTTCCAAGCGTAATGAGCATATCCTGGTAATCGTTGATGCATTTACAAAGTTTACGATCATACGAGCCGTTAAAAGCACCGCAACCCGACACGTTATTGAAATTCTCCGAGATGTTTGCAGCTACGTTGGAATGCCTGAAAGAATCGTGACCGACCGAGGAACAGCTTTTACGTCGAAAGATTTCGAAAAATTCTGTCGAGAACATAATGTCAAGCATGTTCTTAATGCTGTTCGCACCCCGCGAGCAAATGGACATGCCGAACGCACTAACCGCATAATCCTATCAATGCTATTGCCTACTGTTGATAATGAGAAACGCTGGGATGAGAAACTGTACCAAATCCAGTGGAGCATTAACACGATTACCAACAAGACTACTAATCGTTCTCCATTTCAGCTATTATATTGTTATGAGCCACGAGACACGTTGAAGAACTCCGTAATACAAGCTTTGCAATGTACTGATGACCAAGTGCTAACAAGAGAAACTGTACCAAATCCAAGTGGAGCATTAACACGATTACCAACAAGACTACTAATCGTTCTCCATTTCAGCTATTATATTGTTATGAGCCACGAGACACGTTGAAGAACTCCGTAATACAAGCTTTTTAATATATTGATGAACAAGGGCAAACCAAAAAAAAAGAAAAAAAACCCCCCCCCCCAATCCCCCGCAACACGAATTGACGAACATCGAGCAGAAGCTAAGAAACGTTACGATGCCAAGCACGCCAAGCCGACGGTTTACAGTGAAGGAGATTTAGTTTTGGCTGAAAACGAACCAGCTAGTACAGGCACCTCACGTAAACTCGAGCCTCGTTATAAAGGCCCGTTTATCATCGCAAAGGTACTACCACGTGATCGATATTTGGTCGAAGATTTGCCGAATGCCCAACGAACTCAGCGACACTACAAATCCGTGTATGCGTCCGATAAACTCAAGCCGTGGTGCCAGATACCATTAGATGACACCGATGATGAAGACAACCCAGCAGATAACTATCTTAACGATTCGTGCGAGGTCGCTACGATATGTCAGGAAGCCGACTGTAAGCATATGGCAACCTTGCCTATCAAATACGGTGGTAACCCGTGAGAACATATGGCCACGCTAATATATGGTCACTCAGTCGTCGTCGAAGAGCAAGCCGTCGCGCAGCGTTTGAACGGGTGATCATATTTAATTCATTTAATATTTCGTAAATCTAATTTCTTTTAATAAACTTATATTTGCTCAATCTCATTGCCTCACCACTCGTAAAGCCATTCCTCCTTACACATGTATGTATTTTTTCTATTGACATTAACCTACAAAAAAACGTAAGTCACATTCCGCCAAAATAATAGCGTCATATTTGTTTACCTCAATGAATATGTCGAGTTTCGTTCCAAGTAAATCGCATTCGCGGCAACCGTGTATTTTTCATATTTTATCAAAAAAAAAAAAGTTGTTAAAACTTGGTGAAACGGTGAACACGGATCACTACCGACAACAAATGATCAATTTGAATCATGTGTTGATCGAAAAACGGTCGGAATGGGCCCGAAGACATGGCAAAGTTATCTTGCAACATGACAACTCGCCGTCTCATACCGCTAAACAGGTGAAAGACACATTAAAAACACTTAATTGGGAAATATTATCGCACCCGCTGTACTCTCTAGATTTCGCCCCGTCCGACTATCACTTTTTCGCATCGATGGGACACTCCCTTGCAGAGCAGTGCTTCGTTAAATTTGAAGAAGTCGAAAAATGGCTCCTCAAAAGAGAAAGAGTTTTTTTTTGGAATGGTATCCATAATTTGTCTGAGAGATGGGCGAAAGTGTAGAAAACAATGATCAATACTTTGAATAAAAAAATTTTGAGATTCCTCTGAAAATTAAGTGTTTTCTTTATCGAAAAATCCGGTCATTTTCAACTTACACCCCTGGTAATTTATGTATAGTTGGCCATAGTTATTGTGGTTTGTTTGTTTCCATTTACAGTGTGACCAGCATATTATATTCCAGCCCATCTAAAAATAAAACGGCTTAAATTCTGGCAATGCAAAGTATGCTAAAACGGTCACACTGGGTGTCGGAATAATGTACAAAATTTAGGCAAGTAATTTTAGTTCATCTGGAGACCAGGCCTTTAATGCTGATTTACGAAATATATGAATGTGCGAAACGAACCAGATCAGGGAACTAAAATGAACAAGAAAACAGAGACAAAAGAGAGTAACGCGCAGTGGCAACGCTTATTAACGGAAAAAACCAAAAGAAGAGACTTTGAGTTAAATGGTGAACGAGAGCACTCGCAAGTTTTTCAATCGCGCTATATACTTATACAACTAGAGCTAAACAATTGTCATCAAACAATTAAATAATAATAATCAAGAACTATTGTCACTAAACAATATAAAGTGTACTATAAACAATTGTCATTAAACAATAAAGTAACAATATAAAAGAAACTCACTACAATTTTGGGGGGCTCAAGATTGGCCCAAGTTGTGTATATGTGTATAAGTGCGAACATAGTGAGTGCGAGCGAGAAAGAACGTGACGCCGCATCAATTATAAGAAAAACGACAACGACGCAAAAAGTCACGGTGAAGCTGAAGCAATTGGAATTCAATCGACGACGGCGAGTAAAAGGTGTTTGTGACGCCGAGTACATTGGAAGATTTTAGACGACGGAGACCAAAAGGTGTTGGAGATTCCGCATCTAGTGCTCGAAGAAATACGGCAGCAGAAAAAAGGTGTTGGAGACGCTGCGTTTATTCAAAAGCACAACGGCGGTGACCAAAAGTTGAAGGCCACGCCGTAGAAATTGCAAGCTAATAATCGAAAAAACCGAAAAACGATAGTGACGTCGCATCAGTGTCAGAAGAAGAACGGCAAAACGACGGCAGAAGTAGAAGAAAGGTGAAGCAACCAGAAAAACGACAGTCGCATCAGTGGCAGGAGAAACAGAAGAAGAATAACGGCGCATCGAAATACGGCGCAACATATACGAAGGCCATCGGACGGCGACGGCGACGAGAGAGGTGAAGCAGCAGTGACGAGAGGCGAGGCAGTAGGAACGAACGAGGCGAGGACAACGAAGAGGCGAAAACGACGCTGCAAGTTGTGTATCGGTTGCTGTTAACATACATTTAACAGAGTTGGCTAAGTAGTGTTGAAAACTTTAAAGAGAGGGTATGTTAAGTAGTTTTTCAGCTTGACGCAAAGAAATTACAGTTGATTTTATTTCGTATTGAGAATTTTGCACTGATAAATTTTATATTATTTAGAATGGATCGGATTGAAATTCTTGCGCTGCGCGTTGATGACCTACGAAATAAGCTGTCTGAGTTAAATTTGCAGACAAGTGGTTCTAAAAGCATGTGCAGCAGCGACTCCTTGCTCACTACAGGTTAAACAATGAAGAACAAGACATTTCGGACGGTGAGTCAGTAGCAACTGCACCACTGATAACAAATGAAAATAATAGGTCATGGTTTACTTTAAAAGATGTCGAGGGTAGTATTTCAGAATTTTCAGGTACTATAGGTAGTGTTGATGTTGATCAGTGGATAAATGAGGTAGTAGAATGTGGGGGTACAGTTCAGTGGAACCAATTACAAATGTTTATCTATGCGAAGCAGCTGCTAGATCGTTTGTCAAAAGTCAACAAAACATTCGTAGTTGGGAAACATTGAAAACAGTATTGCTAGATGAGTTCGAAGTTAAAGTGTAATCAGCAGAAATACATCGAAGATTAAATAGACGATTCTTGTACGCACTGATGGAAATAGCCAAACCAGCAAAGCTTGAAGATGAGAGTATTATAGACTATTTCGTTAGTGGTATTCAGGATTCCCCTGCAAACAAAGTAGTGCTGTATCAAGCAAAAACGTTAAAAGAGCTAAAAGCTCAATTTTTCCCGATGTATCGATTTAATTTTTGAAAATCGATTTAACCGAAAATTTGGCAATAGATTTAAATTACTACTACAAAATAAGGTGCACAATTTGGTTTTTTAGCGATCTTGAGAGGAATAAGTATTTGTGTTTTCAAAATTGAAGTTGGTTTGTTTTCTAACAATAAGAGACTTTTTTAAGATATATATATTTTCCATCTAATGTTTCAAGCCAAAAACCATTCCTTATATTTAAAATTTTCGATTTCAATCGATTTTTTCATAAAATATAAAAAAAAAACGATTCAAAGAACATCGAATTATTTCCATCTCTAGGTTAAATGCAATGTGAAAATTATTTACAAACAGTTAATAGTTGCTGCTGCTGAAAACAAATAAATTGGTAACGCAACACGTTGAAGGCTGTTATAAAATTTAAATATATAATATAGCGTTGGACAAAAAAGTAGAAATAGCCACTAACAACAAAAAATTTCTCCTTATGTACACGTACTATTTGCATCAAATTGGCATCACATAGAAGGCTGATAACTGTACTTAAATATGCGATCTGTTTTAGTTCGATGTAACCTTTTCCGCAACGCTAACAACTCAGCCAATACAGTAACCAGGGGGGGGTCAAAAAAAAACATGTTGCGAAAAAGGTGGAATGGGCCCGAAGACATGGCAAAGTTATCTTGCAACATGACAACTCGCCGTCTCATACCGCTAAACAGGTGAAAGACACATTAAAAAAACACTTAATTGGGAAATATTATCGCACCCGCTGTACTCTCTAGATTTCACCCCGTCCAAATATCACTTTTTCGCATCGATGGGACACTCCCTTGCAGAACAGTGCTTCGTTAAATTTGAAGAAGTCGAAAAATGGCTCCTCAAAAGAGAAAGAGTTTTTTTTGGAATGGTATCCATAATTTGTCTGAGAGATGGGCGAAATGTGTAGAAACCAATGATCAATACTTTGAATAAAAAAATTTTGAGATTCCTCTGAAAATGAAGTGTTTTCTTTATCGAAAAATCCGGTCATTTTCAACTTACACCCCTGGTAATTTATGTATAGTTGGCCATAGTTATTGTGGTTTGTTTGTTTCCATTTACAGTGTGACCAGCATATTATATTCCAGCCCGTCTAAAAATAAAACGGCTTAAATTCTGGCAATGCAAAGTATGCTAAAACGGTCACACTGGGTGTCGGAATAATGTACAAAATTTAGGCAAGTAATTTTAGTTCATCTGGAGACCAGGCCTTTAATGCTGATTTACGAAATATATGAATGTGCGAAACGAACCAGATCAGGGAACTAAAATGAACAAGAAAACAGAGAGCAAAAGAGAGTAACGCGCAGTGGCAACGCTTATTAACGGAAAAAACCAAAAGAAGAGACTTTGAGTTAAATGGTGAACGAGAGCACTCGCAAGTTTTTCAATCGCGCTATATACTTATACAACTAGAGCTAAACAATTGTCATCAAACAATTAAATAATAATAATCCATCACTAAACAATATAAAGTGTACTATAAACAATTGTCATTAAACAATAAAGTAACACTATAAAAGAAACTCACTACAATTTTGGGGGCTCAAGATTGGCCCAAGTTGTGTATATGTGTATAAGTGCGAACATAGTGAGTGCGAGCGAGAAAGAACGTGACGCCGCATCAATTATAAGAAAAACGACAACGACGCAAAAAATCACGGTGAAGCTGAAGCAATTGGAATTCAATCGACGACGGCGAGTAAAAGGTGTTTGTGACGCCGAGTACATTGGAAGATTTTAGACGACGGAGACCAAAAGGTGTTGGAGATTCCGCATCTAGTGCTCGAAGAAATACGGCAGCAGAAAAAAAAGGTGTTGCAGACGCTGCGTTTATTCAAAAAGCACAACGGCGGTGAACAAAAGTTGAAGGCCACGCCGTAGAAATTGCAAGCTAATAATCGAAAAAACCGAAAAACGATAGTGACGTCGCATCAGTGTCAGAAGAAGAACGGCAAAACGACGGCAGAAGTAGAAGAAAGGTGAAGCAACCAGAAAACCGACAGTCGCATCAGTGGCAGGAGAAACAGAAGAAGAATAACGGCGCATCGAAATACGGCGCAACATATACGAAGGCCATCGGACGGCGACGGCGACGAGTAGGGTGAAGCAGCAGTGACGAGAGGCGAGGCAGTAGGAACGAACGAGGCGAGGACAACGAAGAGGCGAAAACGACGCTGCAAGTTGTGTATCGGTTGCTGTTAACATACATTTAACAGAGTTGGCTAAGTAGTGTTGAAAACTTTAAAGAGAGGGTATGTTAAGTAGTTTTTCAGCTTGACGCAAAGAAATTACAGTTGATTTTATTTCGTATTGAGAATTTTGCATTGGTAAATTTTATATTATTTAGAATGGATCGGATTGAAATTCTTGCGCTGCGCGTTGATGACCTACGAAATAAGCTGTCTGAGTTAAATTTGCAGACAAGTGGTTCTAAGAGAGCGACTTGCTCACTACAGGTTAAACAATGAAGAACAAAACATTTCGGACGGTGAGTCAGTAGCAACTGCACCACTGATAACAAATGAAAATAATAGGTCATGGTTTACTTTAAAAGATGTCGAGGGTAGTATTTCAGAATTTTCAGGTACTATAGGTAGTGTTGATGTTGATCAGTGGATAAATGAGGTAGTAGAATGTGGGGGTACAGTTCAGTGGAACCAATTACAAATGTTTATCTATGCGAAGCAGCTGCTAGATCGTTTGTCAAAAGTCAACAAAACATTCGTAGTTGGGAAACATTGAAAACAGTATTGCTAGATGAGTTCGAAGTTAAAGTGTCATCAGCAGAAATACATCGAAGATTAAATAGACGATTCTTGTACGCACTGATGGAAATAGCCAAACCAGCAAAGCTTGAAGATGAGAGTATTATAGACTATTTCGTTAGTGGCATTCAGGATTCCCCCTGCAAACAAAGTAGTGCTGTATCAAGCAAAAACGTTAAAAGAGCTAAAAGCTCAATTTTTCCCGATGTATCGATTTAATTTTTGAAAATCGATTTAACCGAAAATTTGGCAATAGATTTAAATTACTACTACAAAATAAGGTACACAATTTGGTTTTTTAGCGATCTTGAGAGGAATAAGTATTTGTGTTTTCAAAATTGAAGTTGGTTTGTTTTCTAGCAATAAGAGACTTTTTTAAGATATATATATTTTCCATCTAATGTTTCAAGCCAAAAACCATTCCTTATATTTCAAATTTTCGATTTCAATCGATTTTTTCATAAAATATAAAAAAAAAAACGATTCAAAGAACATCGAATTATTTCCATCTCTAGGTTAAATGCAAGGTGAAAATTATTTACAAACAGTTAATAGTTGCTGCTGCTGAAAACAAATAAATTGGTAACGCAACACGTTGAAGGCTGTTATAAATTTAAATATATAATATAGCGTTGGACAAAATAGTAGAAATAGCACTAAATTTCAAAGCAGAACTAAAGAACTAAATTTCTCCTTATGTACACGTACTATTTGCATCAAATTGGCATCACATAGAAGGCTGATAACTGTACTTAAATATGCGATCTGTTTTAGTTCGATGTAACCTTTTCCGCAATGCTAACAACTCAGCCAATACAGTATACCAGGGGTGTAAGTTGAAAATGACCGGTTTTATTAGTAGATGTCGCTAGCAATATGTATAAATTTCTATGAATTTGCATGTATGTATTTTTTCTATTGACATTAACCTACAAAAAAACGTAAGTCCATTCCGCCAAAATAATAGCGTCATATTTGTTTACCTCAATGAATATGCCGAGTTTCGTTCCAAGTAAATCGCATTCGCGGCAACCGTGTATTTTTCATATTTCATCAAAAAAAAAAAGTTGTTAAAACCTGGTGAAACGGTGAACACGGATCACTACCGACAACAAATGATCAACTTGAATCATGTGTTGATCGAAAAACGGTCGGAATGGGCCCGAAGACATGGCAAAGTTATCTTGCAACATGACAACTCGCCGTCTCATACCGCTAAACAGGTGAAAGACACATTAAAAACACTTAATTGGGAAATATTATCGCACCCGCTGTACTCTCTAGATTTCGCCCCGTCCAACTATCACTTTTTCGCATCGATGGGACACTCCCTTGCAGAGCAGTGCTTCGCTAAATTTGAAGAAGTCGAAAAATGGCTCCTCAAAAGAGAAAGAGTTTTTTTGGAATGGTATCCATAATTTGTCTGAGAGATGGGCGAAATGTGTAGAAACCAATGATCAAAAATTTTAAAAAAAAAAAATTTTTTTTTTTTTTAAAAAAAAAAGTTTTTTTTTTACCAAAAAATTTCCCTTTTATTTTTTACCCTGGTAATTTATGTATAGTTGGCCATAGTTATTGTGGTTTGTTTGTTTCCATTTACAGTGTGACCAGCATATTATATTCCAGCCCGTCTAAAAAATAAAACGGCTTAAATTCTGGCAATGCAAAGTATGCTAAAACGGTCACACTGGGTGTCGGAATAATGTACAAAATTTAGGCAAGTAATTTTAGTTCATCTGGAGACCAGGCCTTTAATGCTGATTTACGAAATATATGAATGTGCGAAACGAACCAGATCAGGGAACTAAAATGAACAAGAAAACAGAGAGCAAAAGAGAGTAACGCGCAGTGGCAACGCTTATTAACGGAAAAAACCAAAAGAAGAGACTTTGAGTTAAATGGTGAACGAGACCACTCGCAAGTTTTTCAATCGCGCTATATACTTATACAACTAGAGCTAAACAATTGTCATCAAACAATTAAATAATAATAATCAAGAACTATTGTCACTAAACAATATAAAGTGTACTATAAACAATTGTCATTAAACAATAAAGTAACAATATAAAAGAAACTCACTACAATTTTGGGGGCTCAAGATTGGCCCAAGTTGTGTATATGTGTATAAGTGCGAACATAGTGAGTGCGAGCGAGAAAGAACGTGACGCCGCATCAATTATAAGAAAAACGACAACGACGCAAAAAGTCACGGTGAAGCTGAAGCAATTGGAATTCAATCGACGACGGCGAGTAAAAGGTGTTTGTGACGCCGAGTACATTGGAAGATTTTAGACGACGGAGACCAAAAAGGTGTTGGAGATTCCGTATCTAGTGCTCGAAGAAATACGGCAGCAGCAAAAAGGTGTTGGAGACGCTGCGTTTATTCAAAAGCACAACGGCGGTGACCAAAAGTTGAAGGCCACGCCGTAGAAATTGCAAGCTAATAATCGAAAAAACCGAAAAACGATAGTGACGTCGCATCAGTGTCAGAAGAAGAACGGCAAAACGACGGCAGAAGTAGAAGAAAGGTGAAGCAACCAGAAAAACGACAGTCGCATCAGTGGCAGGAGAAACAGAAGAAGAATAACGGCGCATCGAAATACGGCGCAACATATACGAAGGCCATCGGACGGCGACGGCGACGAGAGAGGTGAAGCAGCAGTGACGAGAGGCGAGGCAGTAGGAACGAACGAGGCGAGGACAACGAAGAGGCGAAAACGACGCTGCAAGTTGTGTATCGGTTGCTGTTAACATACATTTAACAGAGTTGGCTAAGTAGTGTTGAAAACTTTAAAGAGAGGGTATGTTAAGTAGTTTTTAAGCTTGACGCAAAGAAATTACAGTTGATTTTATTTCGTATTGATAATTTTGCACTGATAAATTTTATTTTATTTAGAATGGATCGGATTGAAATTCTTGCGCTGCGCGTTGATGACCTACGAAATAAGCTGTCTGAGTTAAATTTGCAGACAAGTGGTTCTAAAAGCATGTGCAGCAGCGACTCCTTGCTCACTACAGGTTAAACAATGAAGAACAAGACATTTCGGACGGTGAGTCAGTAGCAACTGCACCACTGATAACAAATGAAAATAATAGGTCATGGTTTACTTTAAAAGATGTCGAGGGTAGTATTTCAGAATTTTCAGGTACTATAGGTAGTGTTGATGTTGGATCAGTGGATAAATGAGGTAGTAGAATGTGGGGGTACAGATCAGTGGAACCAATTACAAATGTTTATCTATGCGAAGCAGCTGCTAGATCGTTTGTCAAAAGTCAACAAAACATTCGTAGTTGGGAAACATTGAAAACAGTATTGCTAGATGAGTTCGAAGTTAAAGTGTCATCAGCAGAAATACATCGAAGATTAAATAGACGATTCTTGTACGCACTGATGGAAATAGCCAAACCAGCAAAGCTTGAAGATGAGAGTATTATAGACTATTTCGTTAGTGGCATTCAGGATTCCCCTGCAAACAAAGTAGTGCTGTATCAAGCAAAAACGTTAAAAGAGCTAAAAGCTCAATTTTTCCCGATGTATCGATTTAATTTTTGAAAATCGATTTAACCGAAAATTTGGCAATAGATTTAAATTACTACTACAAAATAAGGTACACAATTTGGTTTTTTAGCGATCTTGAGAGGAATAAGTATTTGTGTTTTCAAAATTGAAGTTGGTTTGTTTTCTAACAATAAGAGACTTTTTTAAGATATATATATTTTCCATCTAATGTTTCAAGCCAAAAACCATTCCTTATATTTCAAATTTTTCGATTTCAATCGATTTTTTCATAAATATTTAAAAAAAAAACGATTCAAAGAACATCGAATTAATTCCATCTCTAGGTTAAATGCAAGGTGAAAATTATTTACAAACAGTTAATAGTTGCTGCTGCTGAAAACAACGCAACACGTTGAAGGCTGTTATAAATTTAAATATATAATATAGCGTTGGACAAAATAGTAGAAATAGCACTTGCAGCAGGACGAAAAACTAAATTTCTCCTTATGTACACGTACTATTTGCATCAAATTGGCATCACATAGAAGGCTGATAACTGTACTTAAATATGCGATCTGTTTTAGTTCGATGTAACCTTTTCCGCAACGCTAACAACTCAGCCAATACAGTATACCAGGGGTGTAAGTTGAAAATGACCGGTTTTATTAGTAGATGTCGCTAGCAATATGTATAAATTTCTATGAATTTGCATGTATGTATTTTTTCTATTGACATTAACCTACAAAAAAAACGTAAGTCACATTCCGCCAAAATAATAGCGTCATATTTGTTTACCTCAATGATATGTCGAGTTTCGTTCCAGAAGGGTTCATCAAAAAAAAAAGGGTTTAAAAAAGGGGGGGGGGGGGGGGGGGGGGAACACCCCCCAAAAAAAAAAAAAAAAATAAATTTGGGGGTGGGGAAGAAAGAAGGGGGGGGGGGGGAAAGGAAAAAAAAAAATTTTTGTTTGAAGAAAAGGGGGGGGGGGGTCATACCGCTAAACAGGTGAAAGACCAAAAACACTTAATTGGGAAATATTATCGCACCCGCTGTACTTTCTGATTCCGCCCGTCCAACTATCACTTTTTCGCATCGATGGGACACTCCCTTGCAGAGCAGTGCTTCGCAAAATTTGAAGAAGCGAAAAATGGCTCCTCAAAAGAGAAAGAGTTTTTTTTTTGGAATGGTATCCATAATTTGTCTGAGAGATGGGCGAAATGTGTAGAAACCAATGATCAATACTTTGAATAAAAAAATTTTGAGATTCCTCTGAAAATGAAGTGTTTTCTTTATCGAAAAATCCGGTCATTTTCAACTTACACCCCTGGTAATTTATGTATAGTTGGCCATAGTTATTGTGGTTTGTTTGTTTCCATTTACAGTGTGACCAGCATATTATATTCCAGCCCGTCTAAAAATAAAACGGCTTAAATTCTGGCAATGCAAAGTATGCTAAAACGGTCACACTGAGTGTCGGAATAATGTACAAAATTTAGGCAAGTAATTTTAGTTCATCTGGAGACCAGGCCTTTAATGCTGATTTACGAAATATATGAATGTGCGAAACGAACCAGATCAGGGGAACTAAAATGAACAAGAAAACAGAGAGACAAAGAGAGTAACGCGCAGTGGCAACGCTTATTAACGGAAAAAAACCAAAAGAAGAGACTTTGAGTTAAATGGTGAACGAGAGCACTCGCAAGTTTTTCAATCGCGCTATATACTTATACAACTAGAGCTAAACAATTGTCATCAAACAATTAAATAATAATAATCAAGAACTATTGTCACTAAACAATATAAAGTGTACTATAAACAATTGTCATTAAATAATAAAGTAACATTATAAAAGAAACTCACTACAATTTTGGGGGCTCAAGATTGGCCCAAGTTGTGAATATGTGTATAAGTGCGAACATAGTGAGTGCGAGCGAGAAAAGAACGTGACGCCGCATCAATTATAAGAAAAACGACAACGACGCAAAAAATCACGGTGAAGCTGAAGCAATTGAAATTCAATCGACGACGGCGAGTAAAAGGTGTTTGTGACGCCGAGTACATTGGAAGATTTTAGACGACGGAAACCAAAAGGTGTTGGAGATTCCGTATCTAGTGCTCGAAGAAATACGGCAGCAGCCAAAAGGTGTTGGAGACGCTGCGTTTATTCAAAAAGCACAACGGCGGTGACCAAAAGTTGAAGGCC